>JAKWBJ010000071.1:0-47500 GCA_023159175.1 Wohlfahrtia magnifica
GGAATTTTGATTTGATTCCGTAGTGGGCAATCGTTTGTATGATGCTGACCGGCACATATCATACAAGCAGGAAGCCGATTGCAATAGACGCCTCCGTTACCATACATCAGCAGTTCTAACATTGTGTCGGACTATTTCCCTTCTCAGTTTATAATTATCCAAGAAACTATTATGTTGCATATTGAGGGGTTAAAATTTTTTCTAACAGTGTACTTTATACACTGCATTATTCACTGAGCTAAATTTTGTAATACTTGTTTAGTAACTGTCTCATGTATTATATTATATCCCTGAATATCCTTCTTAATATCCTCGGTGTTTAATTTGGCTAGGCCATGTAGAAGTACTCTGTATAACCGGAACTAAAGGAATGAAACTCAACATTATTTTCCAATAAGTTTCAGTACTTTGAGGAAAATTTTTGTTCCAATGGATGTACGTTTAAATATGTGACCCTTTCCCAACCAAACTCGTAACTCTTGAACTGGAACTTTATCATCAACCACCAATGGCGGAGGTTTCGCTATTTTCTTTTCAATTAAATTCGATTCCGATTTAATTCCATATCATCTATAAGTTTTCAAAAACACCTAATGGAATTGATTTGGTTAATTTCTGTCGTTTCATGTTTGACTTGGCCCCCGGGGACTTTGCAGATACGTTGCAATTTTTTCCAAAACGCGAGGGTTTAATAATAACACCAAAGAAATTACAACAACACAACTAATATCATAATTTCTTAAATTTTTACTAGAGACGAGTGATTGTTTCGAAATAAAGTAACCAACTGAATTATTTAGGTAATATGTACGCAAGTTAGATATCATTTTTAAGCCTATTTGGTCAAAGTCAAATTATTAACTGAACAAAAATTTTAATAGGAATTCAAATGTAATACATAAATATACATAATTTTCAGTTTTGTTTTTCAAATACATATTCATATAAACATGTTCAAGCGTATATTAAAAATTTGTTAGTTTATTTAACAATCACTCGTAAACTACGGAACCGACTTTGTTAAAATTTGCATCACAGTATAATATCCAGCTAACGAAATAGGTCATGCTATTTTTCAAAATTAGGCCTGGTGGAAAACGGGCCAAATTAGTCATGATACAAGAATGTAGAAGATAGTGCCACTCTCTCATTTTTTCTGACATATTACCATTTGACAATAAAGGCGAACTGACATTTATTTTGAAATTTCACAAAATCCCATATTTCACATATAATTTTTTTTTCGAATTCGATTATTAAACCATAATATAGGCAAAACAAGATGTTAAATGTGCATACAAAGAAAAATATGAAAAAACAACAACTTAAAACAAATAAAACGTTCCAATTTCCCATTTAAATACATATCTTTTAGTTTTTATTCTGACATAGCCTGGGTTGAAAAACATACATACATGATATATTCGAAATTAACGTTGGTACTTATGTTGCCAAATTCTAAATAATATTTTAAATTTTCCTTCATGTGGCAACGCTTTTTTAAATGTTTACATATAAAACAAAGTTCAAAAATCTCGTTTATTGTCAAACAATTTTGATTTCTATTTCTATTTCTTATATCATAAAATTAGTCACATGAGTTGTCGCTTAATATTTCAAATTTATTAATTTGGCCAACCTAAAAGTATGCGAATTAAACTGAAAAATAATTTTTTTATTCATTTTATTTATGAGCCTATCACACGTAAATGACTGAACCGATTTTGTTCAAATTTAAAATACAAATACATAGATTCAGCTAACAAAAGTGCAGTATGGTATATTAAACATCGCAGACGATAAAATCAGGGAAAAATTAGGAAAATTAGTGACTTTTCATCTGAAATGACACGTATTTTTCTTTTTGAAGCAATTTTTTGATTGCTAATAGGCATCCAATTTAAATGACGTCTTTGCATTTTTTATAAAGACAAATAGTAGCCACAAAAACGGAGAGGATCGAGAAAAAATGGAATGCATCTCCCATTTATAATACATTATATGTATATATGTGGAATACATTTTTGATAAATTTTTATATTATTTAGTCATTTTTAATATTAGCTGTTGAGATTGTTCATTGGTCAATTTCTTATTTTAATGAGAAATGTACACAATCTGAAAAAAGCCAGAGTCCGGACTAAAAGGTGCGTGAATTGAAGCTTCCTGGCCAAATATAGCCAATTTTCGGCGAATCAATGATGTCCATTGGCATTATAATGGTCGAACTTTGATTAAGATTACTAGCGTTTAATATTCTCATTCTTTTCCCTTTTTCAGCCCGTAATGATTCACTTAAAAAAGTTTCTTTTCGTTGAGTTTCACTTATGACAATTCGATAAATAAAATATCTTTGATTAATTAATGCGGCTTATGTAAATTGAAATATCATCCGTCAAGTAACAACAAGCAAAGGTGCAACACAAGAAAGCTAACATCTTGAGATATTAAAAGAAGTAAACCTATAATCAAATTATCTGCTTATATACTTATGTCGTCTTCTTTTATGACAAAAAATTTTGCATTTCTTCCGTTCTTTGACAATAAACGTCGTTAAAAATAAAAATATATCAAAGTTTATTAAAGGCAACATTCGAGCGATAAGCACAGCACCTTTTCTTTGTATTAAAATTTTAAAAAATTAACACTAAAATACAAGGCAACCAAATGCAATATATATATATATATAGATATATATATATATATATATATATATATATATATATATGTAGTTATATATATATATATATATATATATATATATATATATATATATATATATGTAAAGTTACTTAATTTTCTCAATTTTGTTCTAAGCGTCTCTAAATCTGCTTAGTAATTGAACAGTAGACCCTGATGATTTTTGAATTTTTTCATCGAAAACACTTCTTAAATAATTTCGTGGATGTGATGATGGAATGGTAAATATAAAAGGTCCTTTCCGATCGTTTGCACTAAAAAAGACAAGCATATTGAAGAAAAATTTGAGTTAAAAATACTTTATTTAAAACTTATTAATTTTAAAATATAAACATATTCCTCGCTGCCTCAATATTTAAATTCTAATACCACATAAGTTTTTATAATCAAATTGTTTGTAACAATCATGGCAATTACTGTAAATTTAATAATATTATAAAAAAAAGTGATATATCTTTATCGTATTTTAAAGCAAATAGTGGCGATTCGCCACGCTTTCCATTTATCCGACGCCCATAAGTTTTGGCACAACGTATTTTTACACAAAACCATACATTTTAAGTGGGACTTACTGTCTTCAACTTGAAAAAAAAAAATTCCTGCCATACATCTAAAGACCACCCTACTATCTATATATGTATATATTTATGTATCTTATATAAAGGGTGTCCAAAATTAAGGTATCATTTTAATAAACAAAAAAATCAATTTTCAAATATGTTCCGGTTAAAAATGAAAAATTATGTCGGTCAAGTGACCTCCCTACTAGCTCGGCAGGCTCCCAATATTGTTCCAAAATTATCGATCGCGTTTTTCAATAAGCTGTTGTCAATGGTTGATATCTGCTCGATTACGTTGGTTTTAAGCTCTGGAACTCTAGGTTGATTATTGTTGTATTCTTTCGAGATCGAAAAATGCAACAAAAAATCTAAAGGCACGATCTCTGTGGCCAATTTACTCCTCCTTTACGAGAAATAATGCGATTTTCGAACTTTACATTCAGAAGATCAATTGTTTCTCTTGCTGTGTGACAAGTGGCACCATCCTGTTGAAACCGCATATTCTTCAACACTTCTGCTCACAGCTGCTATATTCTCGGTTAAACGACCACTACGTTGATAAATTCTGTTTCTATTTTCATGAACGGATCCAGTTTCTTCAAATTTCTCAACCAAGCTGGTGGTAAGGCACGATTTGTTGGAGCATTTTTGCTACCAAATTTTGTTTTAAATTTCCTAATTACATTTTGAAAACTTTTGCATTTTCAAAAAAAAAAAAAAAATTATAATATACACACGTTGTTTCTTTGTGTAACGTTCCGTATTAACTAATCGGAAATTATTTAGAATATGAAAATGAAAACTTACAATAAAAATACAAGTAGAAAAAAAATGGCAGCAAAATTAAAATTTTGGATACCCTTTACAAAAATGAATATATTTGTTTGAAGACTGTATACATCCAAACGACAGATTCTACAGTGTCTTTCTGAAAGGAACTATTGGATATCTCATATATTGGGTTTTGGACAGGAAGGAGACAAAAGGTGGAGAAAAGGTAAAAAGTTTAAATAAAATAACATTTAAGAAAATAATTAAGATAGGGGTAGCGAAACAAGCCGGTTTTTAACTAGTATAAAAAAAAAAATTTAATAATAATTTTCTCAAAATTCTCACAGAATTATTTCTATCGAAAATGAAGTTAGACCACAAAACTCTTGATGATAACAGTACTTTTATGAAACCGATTACAATTATCTATATATATAACTAAACTGATTTACAAATAAATACATGCGTTGGAAAGATGTACTTTCATTGATGGTTTTGGTTTAACTGGGCGGTGAGTTTCTAAATTTAACCCAAATAACTTTGTGGTCAATACAAATCACCAGTTAAAAAGTTGGCGGAATTTGATAAGTGCGAGTGTTACCTCCCAAACAAAGTTAGTACTTATTTTTGTATATCTATGGAACACTAATATAGGAAGGTTCTGAATTTGGTCTAAATAACTTCGTAGTCAATCCACATCATACGTTGAAATATGGGCGAAATTGAATAAGTAGATGTGGCACCTCCCATACAAAGCAAATATTGATTTTTGTATATCTTTGGAATGGAATTAATGGAAGGTTCGTAAATACACATTATCAGCCGAAATATGGGCGAAATTGACTAAGTTGGTGTGGCACCTCCAATACAAAGTAAATATTGATTTTTATATATAGGTATGTAACTATAACTAAGTCTATATGACCTGGTATTCAATACAAATCATTAATACATTCCTTTAAATTTTCCTTAAGAGGAATACATTTGATAGGCATACAACGCGAAGGCAACTCGTGAAGGGTTACTCTAGTATTAATATAAATCAGTGTTCGTAGAACCTGTCAACACTCTTACATACATAAAGTTTTAGTACGATTATTAAAATATAGAGAGAAAAGCGTTTGCACATATTGTAGTTTTTTCGCTTACTGCATTATTAAAAATTTTAAAATTGCATGTCAGTAAAAGACACCTTGCGACAAAAGAAAAAACCTGTTAAGTGATTTTATTTTTCCTATGGGTGCAATCGAGTACAAAGAGAATTTGTTTTTGAGTTGTGGATAAAAACATAGTTTTTTGTACTTTCATCCACTTATAAGCTAATGACAAAATTAAATATTACCTGATTTTAAAATCCTCCGTGGATTCGGAAAAGAGAGAAACATAAATATTAAACGAAATAAATATATAAATATTTTCTTTGAGTAGCGTCCGTAAAAAAGAAGACGGATGACTACCCTTGACTACCATTTGACAAGTTTGGTATTTTGCGTTTCATTTCGTTGCGATTCTTTTCGATAGTCAGCTACTTAACTACGGTCGCAATCGTTTTTCTGAGTTGTTAATTTAGTGACAAGTTCTTTTCATTTTTATTTTTTTTTTTTAGGTTAAAACTTATTACTTGACTGAAATTTATTCTTATCAGGCCTGTCCTGAAAATTACGTTATTTCAAATTATAACCGATTTCAAAGTCACTAAAGGGATTTTAGTTGCTTTGGAAATCACGCGATTTTGAAGTTGAAGCACAATTAAATTTTTTCTTCGTCATGTCCTCTGCTAGGGCTCGAACCTGGGTCGTCTGTGTTGTTAAGCGTACGCTCTAACCACTACACCACGCAATCCCCACTGTTTGCTCTTATTTTCTCTTTAATTTTTCTAAATTTTAACCTTTGTTCGTGAAATGATTGACATTCATTTACTTAACGTCCTCAGTATCCGCAAATAACAGCCACAGAGCAAAATGAAATCACGGAGCCTTTTTTAAAAGAATAAAATTGAGTATGCAAAATTTTGTGTTTTTTTAAAATTGATATGTCTTTATTGTTTTTCAATAAAATGACCTTAAAACTGGTAATCAAAAATGAATTAACACACATTAAATTACTCATTGAAGCTTTTTATATTTTTTTTCCAATACAGTGTTTGCAAAATAAACAAGTGATTTGATATCGACACTAAAAAGTTGATCTATTTAAAATCACGTGATTTAAATTTTTTTAGTGCACAGAACACCTTTTCGATGATTTGAAATCACTTCGACATAAAATAATTTTCAGAACATACCTGCATATTATTTTTTTTATTAAATACAAAATGAATACTATTTATACACAAAAATGAAGATGAATATATATGTACATACATACGTATATGTATGTATATAAAAATAAGTTGTCTTATATTCATGATGTAATAACTCGAAAACCAATCAACTGATTTACCCACCATGCGTTGGAAAGTTCTACTAAAAATAATATGTTCTCCTTCTTAGCTGTTTATAGACTTAAAGGGCTGATATGCTTGACCAACATTTTGTTTGTGTGATAAAAATATGCTTACACGCATAGGTTGTGTAGCAATTTTTTATCTCTTTTATCTTTTCTTCCAGACATACACAAAGATACCGTTAAAATTTCAAGAAAATCGGTTCAGCCGTTCAGCTGTCTATAAAACCCGAACATACATACATACAAACACGCAATCATTTATATTGTTACGAAAATAAGGTTGGGCATCACAGCGTTTATTACATCGCTAAAATAATAAACAAGAGCTGCAAGAACAACTATACGTGCTGTTTACAAATAACCAAATCTACAACAACAACTATTAGCTGAGACAAAGTAAGCAAAAATCTCATGGCAACAACAATAATTAAGCAGCAAAGAAAACAAGTAACAGACAATAAACAAGCAACAACAAATACTAAGAGCTGAGAGAGGTAGATGCTTACATACGCATGGCTACAAAAGAACTAAAAAGAAATTAAAAAAATTATGTGTCGTAAACTCAGCGAGTGCAGTTTAAGTAAAGTAAACTCAGAGAGTGCAGTTTGTGTGAAAGGAGAGTTTATAAGGAGTAAACTCGTGAAGTGAATCGTGAAGTAAAAAAACCAGTTTAGTTGGACCTAACTCAGTAAAGAGAGTTGAGTGTGGATAACCTCTGGTTGAAAGGGTTGTGATCGAACCTAAGTTATAGCTACGACCGGGTTGGAAGATCTTTAGGAAGGAAGATCTGTCGAGTAATTGTTGTTGTTTACAAAGTTGTAAACAGACAGAGTAATTAAGAATAAAAATTGTTATTGCTTGTAGAAAGATTAGAAGCAGTGATACACAAAACTGTGTTGAATAAAAGATTTTTAATTAAAACCAAACACAAAATTTATTTTATTTTAACTACAATCTACGAACTCATAAAAACACGTTTTTAAAAAGGTAAAAACGTAACAATATATATAAGATTTCTTCGGAATGAAACCAATTTTAAAAGCGAAGAAAATATTCGATTTACGTTTTCTATGGCAGTTGTTACGTAATTAATTTCACTTTCGGTCGGAATTGAATTCTGTCAAGGACTTAAGTCTTCAAACAAACTAAAAATTTCAAGTATATAATTTGTATACAAAAAGTATTTGATTACATTGAAGATTTCGCACATTAACAAAGGAATAGATTTTTGGGAAAAGATATTGTTTACGGATGAAAGTGAGTTTAACTTGTTCGGAATTATATGGATGTATATATAATACAGCATATATATAACACAGCACTTGAGCCAATGAATGTTCTAACGCTGAAATATGGTGATTGCAACGTAACGGCTTGAAGCGCCTTAGTAGCATCTGGGGTTGGCCAATTAGTGCTCATTGATGGCATTATGGATCGATACTATTTATTATAAACAGCTTTTAGAATACAATTTACATCCATCAGCTGACTTTTTGGGTATTGTTGTTGTTGGAGTTGAGTCTTCCAAATGGACAATGATCTCAAACAAAATCCGAAATATGTGCCATCAAATCAGTTGAAATGCACTATCCAATCGCCCTACTTAAACCTCATTGAGTACGTTTGGGATACTTTAAAGCAGACTTTGGATACTTTAAAGCAGATTTCGGATACTTTAAAGCAGCTGCACTTCTCTTTTGTTTTCCCTCGTACGTAGTCACACGCATGGGCAAAAAATAAACAAAGAGAAATAAAGGGAAAACAAGTGAAAAAACACGGTGCAAAGTGGTCTGAGTAAGAGACTCTCAATTACTACCACAATTATAAAATGCATTAATATTAGCTTGCCGAACGCTGCTTTAAAGCGAAAATGGCTCATTTTAACGTTACAAAAAGTTTTACAAAGGTGCCGGTCGGAAATTACTTAATTTTTTTTTTTAATAAATGTACATATATAAGTATTTTGACTCTTTAATTAAATTATTTTTTGGTTAAATATTTGTTGTAATGAAAAGATGTTTCCCGATACCTTTATTTTACTTCGTTTTAACAAACAAAAACGTACAAATAAATCTGTGTGGTGTTGTCAGAACAATTTGGGGAAATATAATAAAACATATTTTCGTCAAATACCTATTTGTCTAATATGACCGTATCTTAAGCCTTTCTGGAATTCCGTAGTATATCAAGATATCGTCGTTTATGGAAAATTGATATGTATGTAGTCCTAATATCAACCAAACAAGTTTTCAATATTTTTAAATAAATATTTATAATATAAAAATAATTTAAAATAAGTTTTATAATAGAAAGCGCTATATTCTGAAAGTTCAACAAACTTTATATAAAAAAATACAAAGCTGTAAAAGTTTTTACAGAGTATAACACGCGATAGCTTAAAAAAATCCCAATTATTATTTCCGTTTAATCCTATACTTACATATAAATGTACATAGTATACATATACATATATACTTATGTATGTATTCCTATGCAAACACAAAAACGCATTATAGCGTTTAAATTGTATATGTATGTTTCTGTATATATATACTTAAAACAAAAAAAAACAAAACTTTAAACCGTCAAATATTGGAACTGCAAAGGTTATTAAAAGCAAATGTTATACCCGTACCTGTAAACACTAGTATCTTTTAGATTAGAATCTATAACCAATTTTCTCCTTTGCAAACATTTTAGTCCCTTGACTTATTAAGGTGCATTCACTTAACAATTTTCACGGATATTTATATTGGATATACACGCTATCACTCAAGCCTTACATACACGTATAAAATTTAAGAACGCTTTGTTGGTATAGCAGCAAAAAAACATTTTCTTATTGTATCCTTTAAAATTAAAATGGGGCACTCACACTTAATGTACAGAAATTGTTATTCATCGATTGCGTCATTTATACACACGAAAAATGTGAGAGAAAGAAATATTGGTCACAACCATTTCCCCCTAATGCTACACCTTATTCGAAGTCAATCATATACGTACACATACGAAAATGTGGAAGAACTATTATTGGAAAAAAAATAATTCAAAGGACATTTAATCTGATATTACATCATCAAGCAAAAAATTGCAAAAAAAAAAGTACATTATTTGAATTCTTTGTTCGTTGCAGCAGTTTTAAAAAGTATTACCGAGCTTTGGTGACCAGAAGGACAGTGTTCATGTCTGCCAGTGCCACCAGTTGTCTGTTTTCCTTGGATATGATGATGGTGATGTTGCTGGTGTTGTTGCTGCTGTAGTTCCTGTGAATGATGTTGATGCTGATGATGATAATGATGTCCTCCGGTAGCTGGCGGTGATGACATCTGCGATGGCGGACTCTGATGATGAGGTGACTGCTCTTGCTGCTGATACTGATGTTGATGCTGGTGATGATTATGACCAGTTGGTGGCGATGGCATATTATGACCACTGTGTGGTAAATGTGATGAATGCTGCATTCCCACTTGATGGGCATGATGATGTGGTAAATGGCCCTGAGATGCCTCCAGTAATGTCGGTTGTATATGAGTTACAAATTGAGCCATTTTATATTTACATATCTATATCTGTTTTCTTTTTTTGTATTTTTTATTTTTTTTCTTAATTAGTTTTCTTTTAGACACTAGGCAATAATAATTATCATATCATTTTATATTTTCAACTTTTTATCACTGATTAATCATCACCACTTATGGTATTCAAAATTTATATGCTATGTTTTATTACTACGTACATACATATAATGTATATACATACATACATACATACATATATGTAGGTATAAGTACAAATAAAAATAATACATGTATATATTAAGGTATAATTATTTATTTAAGCAAAACATTTTTATTTTTGCTCAACCGAATTTTTTAATTATGCATGAAATGTGTACAAATTTATGTACATACTAATTTTATTTTTATTTGCCACTAATTTTATTTTTCGTTGGTATACTAAAGAACACAGCAAAATATATGTATAAAAATTTTCAAAGTGGAAATATTGCTACTAGCTTTTCCTTTTTTGTTTTTGCTGTTCACACAGTTCCACCAATACTTTTTTGTGCTTTATTTTATTTTTTGTTTTTTCTTCCGGGAAATAACCTTTTGTGCAAGAGCAATGTCAAGTAACTGATGTTTTTCCAAGTTACGAAGCTTTTTGCTGATGCTGTTAATGTTGGTTCTGCTGCTGCTAATGTTGACGAAGCTACTGACTGTTAATATTTATGCTCTAAACTTGCGAATCACCATCGTTCAAGAAGAATGAAAATAGTACTCAAAGTTATATTTTTACCACCCCAACGGCCCATACACATAAATTTGTGCTTAAGTTTCACAATGTTGAGTACGGGAAAGATGTATAGTATGTTTGAATAAATAATAAACCATGTTTGAAGTAATAAACCAGATTCCCTTAAAGATAAAAAATAGTCTTTCAAACTACTCGTTTAACGTAAGGCATTTTTCATATTTTAGAATTTGTTTTTTTATATTTTAAGTCCATCCACTAATTGCTACTAATTAAAATAATAGAAAATAATACCATAGCGATAAATGTTGTATCCCGAGTATAGCTTAAATCTAGCGTTATTTACCACCCCTTTCTTAATTATAGAAAAAGTTTAATGTTAAAAGTATATTCATTTACTTATAGATATTTTTATATTATTTAATATGAGAATCAAAAAATTCTTTTTAGCTGATGGGTGTATTAACATCGAGCTACTTAGCTCAAAGAAAAAACTTTAACTGGTACCATCCTCATGAAATTTAGAAACTAATACTTACTACGTATGTATGTGAGGCCACTGATGATTTTTATTAAAGTTGAAGTTGCAGGGAAAAAATTTAGGGACCATAGAATTCATATTCACCACGAATATGACTACCTGGGTAGTATAATAGGTAACGATAATGGATCCTATGGTGATGTAGGAAACAGATTTCGCAAAATATGAATTTTCTTCAGAATGCTTAGTCGCATTTGGAAAGCTAACACGATTGTAATTATAACAAAGATTTTAATCTTCAGCGTTTACGTTAACCCATTAAAGCCCAGACTATGCTCTCGTTGAGATAGATTCATGAAAATTCTAGAAATTGATAATATTGTTATAATTAAGATTTAAATGAAATTTAAAAGAAATCGAAACTTTAAGGCATTTATAATAACCCTATTCACAATCTTGTGTAAGTATAGAGTTCACAAATTGGTGTAGTATTCTTTTACCATATAGCACCGAAATATATGTATATATATGTACATTTGCACTTGATATACCTTCGTAAAAATGCAGTTTTTATTTGTTGTGCATGCTTGCGTATATATTTATATATTGCTACAAAAATAAAACTGCCTAATAAAAAGATACACCAACATTTGTATATTTAGAACTACAAACTTTATTATGGAAGTTATTCTATAGGTTAGTGTCAAGGCAACGATCACCTTGGTAATGTCGAATCACCCTGTTATTAACAGTGTTACCAATTGTGTATTGAACGATGTTACCAATTAAATCTTTGGGTGAATTACAGCTATTAGACTTTACTAAAACATTCGAAACTAATGATAATTTTCTATAAAAGGCGGCGCACGCTTAGTGACTCAGTTGTAATTTACAGGGAGTGAATTCCTAGAAAAACGGGATCAGGTTCGGATTCAGGTTAGTCAAAATAATCAAAAAAATGGTTTGAGTTTCGGGTTCGGGTTCGGATTGGGATCAAAATTTGAAAAAGTGCAATCGTTTTATGAGTATGGATTTTATTTGTTTTTCAAAGTAATTTTGGTCTAATTTTATAATTAACGTTAAACATGCCATAACTGGTTATTTGACCGGTAATACCTCTTTTTACCACGACCAGTCAAATGACTGGTGACATTCATATTCGATGAATTTATAAAACTTTCTTCCCTTTTAACTTATAAATTTTTTTATTTTTCCCCTTTTACTGTATTTTGTGTGAATATTGTGCTCTGGTTACTATGTCGTTAAATATACTAGGTATTTTATTGTTCTTCCAATATATTTTTCTATTAACCACTTCCGAACCTGGACGCATTAACCACTTCTCACATGTGTTCAACGATTTCGGTTTCAAAGTTTTTATTAACAGTGAACCTGAACTTGAATGGTTTCGGTTTAAGTCTCTGATTTAGATCTGTTCATCCTCTTACAAAGGTGCTCTATTGGCTTAAAAACAGGTGACTAAGACGAAGTTTACTGCACCCTTGACATAAGAGCTGTATGTTTTGGGTCATTAATTTGTTAAAGTATAAAGGAGTTATTCAACAAATGACAATTAGTGAACAATTATTACAAGTCTACCAAGTCTGGACACCGCTATGCACCCTTCAACTATTACTGAATTACTTCCATATTTTTGTTGCGATCTAGGAATTCGCCCATCAGTTCGATTATTGTTTCTTAGCCTCGTCAGTAAGTAGAACACTGTCCGGGAAGTCTAATACATGCTGCTCAACTAATATGAGAGGCCATGGGTTTGCAGTTTTTTAAGTAACTTGTCAATGAAACCGAAGTTTGCAGCAATCGGAATTTAGTTAATTTATTGCCATTTTAAGATATTGAGACTCTCCAATATTTAATGCAATTAGAACTTCTAAGATCTTTTCAGAATTGTAAGCGTAGTAATTGATGGTCACATGTCAAGTTCGCATACGAGTAAAAACTAGTTCGGGCGGCTATGGTAAGTCTGGATAAATTTCTTTTAAAATTTTAACTCTACTTGGAGCTTTTAAGAATAGTTTCTTTATTTTGTTTACATTTTCGGTTTGGGATCCAACATGTTCGAATAAACGATGCAGTTCATGAGCAAAGCATGTAACATGGGTTAGTTTAGGGTAAAAATGTTTATTTTGGCACTTTTACCACATACGGCGCAGAAACTGTCACAAGTAGTAAAACCAAGTTTCTTTTTTAAATTGTGCAATTTTTAAGTGATTACTTCGTTCAAAACAACTGCGTTAGTTAAAATTTTTTGGCGTGATACTTCTTTGTCACAATATAGAACATCTACAATAACATTTCCGACACATTTTCCAGTGGTATCAGTTGTTTCATATATGAGATCTATGAAGATTGGGGTTTAATGCATTTTTGGTAAATATTTTTGACATATTTGATCGTTAAACGCTTTCTGATCGCACTTTATAGCTTTTCTATTCTTTCAAAAATTGTTTAAGTGGTAATAAACATAATTGGGACCTAGATAACGCAATAAATTTTAATTTATAGAATGATAAATGATAGATAGCTTCTTAAAAAATTTAGCTCTGTAAAGTAGATTGATATTTGTACTGTTTAAATCAATATTTTCATTTTTGTACTGTACTCCCAAAAAATAATATAAATTACGAAGCTATCTGCACGGTTTTTCATGTTAAATTAACAGACTCTGTTAAAATTACATAAATATTAAAAAAGAATATAACTTAAGAAGCTAACTTCGCAACCTTTACATATCTTACATTCGACTTGTTTGGCTACACGAAAAAAACATGCAATTTGAAATTTCTTGTTCCTCTGACTATAACTCTTGACACCAACCAATATATTTGCTTCCACAATAAAGGTGATTTTCTAGCTTCTATATAACAAATGACGACAGTGATTTTTTACACGAATTTATTTTCGCAAGAATCATGTTTCTTTATATCATTTTTAAAATATTTGAGTTCTTTTAAACTGCTTTGAATAAGATAAATAAAGTGAATTTTGTGCTTTTATAGTCTTTGTTTCCAAATTCATTTTATATGAGTTAAATATTGTTCTTTATATCAATAAAGTAATTAGTTTACATATATGTGTTAAATTTATTATAATGTTAATAGCGATCTTACTCGCTCAATATCTACTTTTCAACTAAAAATTAATTAAACCAAAACCCAAGCATAATACGAGCTTTACTCATGCGTTGATGTTGGTAAAAGCTCTGTCGGTATTGCGCATGTGCCATCCAATTCAGCTGTGTTAATAAATCTGCGAGTCTCGTGATAGGTAGAGAGAGCTGTTACAAAGTTGAATGCTTTACTGTTTCTATGGATGTGCTTAATGATGATAATAACAATATGTAGTCGTAGGTATGTGTGTTCGTATCACAGCATCACAGCTTTAAGTGTCAGCTTGGATTAATAAATAATTCTATCATTATGAAGAGAATCTCGTGCAATTAGTTGCTATGCTAACTTGTATGTTCTTAATGGTGATGTTGACAATGATAATATTAACAATGATAATATTAACAATAATGCTATGTAGATGTAAGTATGTATGTTTGTAGCATAGCATCAAGTATGAGCTTATATAAACAAAGAATTCCATCATAAATTATAAAGAAAATCTTTTGAAGTTAGTTGCTATGCTAACTTATACAATGCGCAACTTATTTAATTTCCATTTAATATAGAAATTTACCTAATTCATAATTCTTGAAGCAGTGCTGGACCACGTCGTTTAAAAAATAAGCAGATGCTCACGGAAAGGTTAAAATTATAGTGGCAATCAATACTAACAATAACTCTAACAAATCTCATAAAAACTATTCAAAACGGAGTGCGGAGACAATAAAAACAAAGTTTATTACACAAAGTACTGAAAGTTGCATAAGTTTCAAACAGCTACTGAAGGAGCTAATTTCGCTTTTATTGTTGTATTACTTGGTAGAGAATGGAATTAAAAGTTCGTTATTATAGTCATAATTTAGGCGCCTAAAATAACAAAAATTAAGTTTTTTACTTTGAATAAATCTATTAGTAATATACGAGTTCTTATTGCCTCGACAAGAAAAGTTGCTTAGGTTTCAAACAGCACTGCATGTAAATTCATGTGATACGTATTTAATAGCGTGTATCACTGTGTTATGTTAGGTAAGACACCCACCTTCCATCAAAGAAGTCGTCGGTTCAATCCCAAGCCACACAATCAACAGCGATATCACCGCAAAATATTAACAAGTGGTTATGTGCATTTATGCTGCGAAAAACTTCAATAATATATCTGTCGTTCAGAACCCGTATTTGTGGGTTCCTTTCCATAAGTCTAGTTGATTATTCTTCATATATAAAAATCAATATTTAAATATTTACAGAAGATGAGAGAAAGTTATTGTTACTTAAGTGTGCATATATTTTTCGATCTACCTTGGCTTTCACGTTCTTTGTAAGCATTCAAGGTTGTCATATATACAAAAATAATTAAATTTATTTGTATAAGTTTTTTAACGATGAGCGTATTTGCAATAAAAAAATACAAACTTTGAAAAATTATACTTATTTAAATTAGCCGGTTATTCGTGTTAAATCAATTGAGACTCCGCACTATTTAATGTGCTTAGAACTTCTAGCCAGTTCCCCCAATGAGCTATAATTGGTTCGGGCGGCAATGGAAGTTCTGTATACATTTCTTTTAAAATTTAAACTCTTTTTGGAATTTTCAAGGACACTTTCTTTACTTTTGCAAAAACTTAGTTTACATTTTCGTATTAATCTTTAATACGTTCACATAAGCGACGCAGTCCGTAAGCCATTGTAATACCAGATTATGAATATTAGAATAGATTAACATAATAATTATTATTATTATTATTTTATTATATAATTTTAATTAATACTTTTAAAATATATATATATTTTTGCTTATTGTATATATTGAATTTCATACATATATTGCATTTCGGTAGAATAGTTAAAAACTTAGCGTATAGATCAGTGTGACCATATTAGCTTTTTAAGCTAAATTTAGCTTTTTTATGTTCGACTTAGCTTCGAAACTTTTCATTTAGCTTTTAGCTTTTTTCAAAAATTCATTTAGGTTCTTAGACTTTTCTGACGTTTTAACCAAAAGGACAACAGAGCAAAAATAAAATTGTAGCATCACAGAAACAATAGTTTCCGCATTGCTTACGTGCTTTTATTAATTAGTAAATTCATATTCTTTTTCATACATATGAGTTTGAAAGAAAAGTTGAAAATATTCCTTTTTGTTGCTCTTTCTTTTTTATGTATTCATATTTAAAAAAATGTAATATAAGGGTTTTGTGTTTATCTCTAAAAATTTTCTAAATCCTGATATTTCTTAATTTTAAACGACGTTTAGCGACAAGGAATAATGGAAGTGCAACATTTTTTGTCAGAAAAGAAAATGCCACAAGTAAATAAAACAGAAATTGTGTTGATTATAGATTTGTTTCTTTTAATGTCTCAAAAAGTTTTACTACTTGAGTTATGAAATTTAGTTTTTTACTATAGTGAACTTAATCGCCTGTGTTGTGTTTATTATTCATATACAATTTTTCAAATAAGTCTGACAAAAATAATTTGATTGTGCAAATGGAGCGGTTGTTAAAAAGATGACATTTTTATTTACATTCCTGGTCAATTCAGTTTTTTAAATCGTCGCTAGTGGAGGATGAAAAAAGGGAAAAAGGATGAGAATATTAAACGAAAGAAATCTTAATTAAGGTTACATTATTACAATGTCAATGGACATTTTTGATTCGCTGAAAATTGGTTGGGAAATTTCAGTTAATGCACCCTTGAGACCGAATTCTACCTTTTTTCAGACTCTGCACAATTCTCATAAATATAAGATAAAATATTAGCCAATCGCTAATAACAAAATTGATTAAATAAAACCAAAATTTACCAAAAAATTGTTCTACAACTTTATTTAAAACTTCCTTTACTCATCCGGTATTACCCTAGAATCTATATACACATACATATATTATAAACGATAAACTATATACATACATATCATATTAATTTTTCGGCCACCTACTTTTTTAAAAGGAAAATGCATTTCTGACGAAAAACCACTAGTTTAGACGTCTCCAATGTCTAATAAAAAATAAAAAACACGCATTTTTTAAGTTAGATCTACGTATTTGGGCTTTTAATTTAAACAAAATCGGTTCAATTCTTAACGCGTGATTGGAACTGAATAAACAAAACTTTTTCTTAGTTTTGCCAATTTAATAAATGTAACCTATTTAGCCAGTTGTCCCACATATTCAATTTGCAATAACAGCATAACCTATTTCATTAGCTGGACCTTCTTCTGTCTTGAGATTTTTAGCAAAATCGGTTTAGTCATTTACGAGCGATTTCCAAACAAACAAACAAACTTATATTATATATATTGTTACGTTTTAACCTTTTTAAAACGTTTTAGTTCGTTTAAATTGCGTTAAAATAAAATAAACACCGCTATTTTTAATGTTTTACAGTTATATTTTTATTTACTACACAATAACTTTTATACAGTTTACAACAACTTAATATTCGTTTATACAACACTGGACAGGCTCAAACGGGACTTAGATAAATTAGAGCTGTCAACAACCGGTAATAAAACCGAACTACAAAAACGTCTGTTAGAGGAATTTCAGAGACGTGGTATAGACATAGTACTTACGAATTTGATGCTGAAAATGATCCTGAGATAAGTGACGCTGCAACCACAAGCAGTGTGGACATCAATACAATGCTTGCAGCCATGATGAAACAAATGCAAGTTCAGAACCAGATCTTTCTAGCCAGTATTGAAAAGAAACTTGAAGAAACTTCTAATGAGGTACGAGAGACATCTAGAGCTGATAATGAAAAGCTGTTGGTGCAGGTAAAAGAATCTTCTAAAACTGATAATGAAAAGCTTATGGAAAAAATTAATGCTGTGGCGAAGGCACAAGAAATTTCTAGAGCTGGGGCTTACTGATGGCAACTACAACCTTTCCACTCTCCGTGGATGATCCAGTCAAATTTAGAATTTTGTGCTTGAGGCATTAAAGGACGTTTTGGGGCGTACTCCCTTTTCAAAAATCGTGGCATCAAGGTCCTCCCAATTACCCCGTCGACCTTACGACACGTACCAAACTGTGTACTTTTGGAGACAGATTTTCGTAATGTCGCCTTAACAACTCATCTAATATGGGTGGCGTAAAAGAAAAATGTGCTCTTTTGCGTATTTCGAGTTTCCATGAGTGCTCGGCTTGTTTGTCGTCGGTTGCCAGAGCCACCTTAAACGTCCCAGCTGTTGCGAGGTGTACTGGGAAGATCTTATATTTGGCTGCCGTTTCTTTCAGGAGGAAAGGTTTGTCAGCGGAGAACTGCAGTAAAAACGTCACCAACCTCGGGACCCCTTTGTAACTCAGTTGTACTTGCAGCAAGGGAGGTATCCAGGAACCTTCATTGGGGGTGGCTACGACGTTAGTAGAAAGCTTTTGATCGGTGGCAGGGGTTTGCGTTTCTTCCTCGTAGCTTGACGACGACCTTTTTATCGCTTTGTCACACAGAATAGTGTGGTATTTTGCTCCGCATTCCTTGCACCTATTTTCAGACTCACACCAATACCGTGTGTGGGTCTGACAAAAATAGTTCAGGCAGTAGTCTTGGCTCCTGACATGGGCTCTTCTATCTGGTACTGACATCTCCATGAATTTTACGCAATATTTCAGCGGGTGGTTGCGACGACACAGCTTGAAAGGTGATTTGTTCAACATCGTTTTCTGGAATGAAAAGAGAAAAGAAAATGTGCACAATATAATTAGGAGATGGTATCGACTTTACTCTAACATCATGTGGAAAGAATAATATACATTTTTTTTTAAATTCGATTTAGAACTACTCGAAGTAGTAGATTCCATGTGTAATTTGCACACTTTGACAATAGAACGTGTGATGATACCAGTACTGGTCTGTACTTCGGCGACACGAACTCTTTCATCTCTTCCGTAGATCACCTTTTTTACCCGACCAAGTCACCACTCAGTAGCTGGTAGTAGGTCTTTTTTAACCAACACAAAATTGTTTTCTTGTAAATTGTCTTTTTCCATTTTCCACTTGTTTCGACGCTGCAATTCCGTTATATATTCATGTTTCCATCGACGTGCAAAGAGCTGCTGGATAACTTTGAGTCGGTCCCATCGCTTTAGGAATGATATATTTTCAATAGGAGTTTCTTTTGGAACGGCAATGAGTGCGGCGTCTCTTAAGAAGTGACCTGGAAGGAGTTCGTTTGGTTTTTCTGACAATGGTGATATTGGACGCGAGTTTAATATCGCTTCAATTCGTACAAGTAGAGTGTAGAATTCTTCAAAGGTGAATGTTAGGTTACCTGCTACCTTTCTCAAGTGGGACTTCATACTCTTGATAGCAGCTTTCCAGAGTCCGCCCATGTGGGGTGCGTAAAGTGGTATAAATATCCAAGTAAGACCATGCATTCCATATTTTTCGATGAGGGACTTTTCTGCACTTTTCACATATTCATTATAAGTTTTTAATAGTACACACTTAACGCCTAAAGAGTTTCTGCCATTATCGGAGAACATTGTTTCGGGTAGACCTCGCCGCCACGTGAATCTAGCAAAGCAGGCAAGAAAAGCATCCGTTAATAATTCTGAGCAAACATCCAAGACACTGCACGAGTTGAAAACCATACAAAAACTGCCACATAACCTTTGAGAAGTTTTGAATTTCATAAACTTGAGGAATTTAGTGTAAATGGACCTGCAAACTCCGGTATACGTAAATGGTAGAGAATAGTTAATGCTCTCCCGTAGAAGGACGCTCATTATTTGTTGCTGTAACTTATGCTTGAACACTATGCAGGCCTTGCAGTTTCTGATACACTTTCGAATAAGATTTTTGAGTCTGGAAATGTAGAATTCTTGCTTAACCGCTCGTAGCATGAGGTGATGTTCAGTGTGAATGTATTGTATGATTAACATGGCCAATGACGATTGTTCGGGAACAATTATAGGGTGCTGCTCATTAAAACTTTATCCAGAGTTAGTAAGTCTATCGCCTACGCGTAGCAGCCCTTCTGAGTCCAGGAATGGGCTCAAGGAGAGAATTCGACTCATTTTGCTTATGGGTCGATTGCTTTCAAGACACTTGCGCTCTACTTAAAAACCGATTTTTGTGTGTTTAGTATTACACGATTTTTTACAAATTTAATTTCATCAGAAGTAATATATGTTTGGGTTTCAAATGGACGTTTTAAAATCCGTTTAAGCGAAAGCGATAACTTATGACTCTCAAAGCTCTGGGATATGATGAGAATTCACTTAAATTATCTTCTTGATTCATTTTTTAAATGAAAATTTGATACGTTTTTTGTTTCCAATTCAGTCGGATCAAATTTTCGTGGCTTTGGCCAAAGTTCAGTTCAAAGTTCTACTTAGCCATAGAGAACCGTGCCACCTCAATTCGTTTTCCACAAGTTCCTGTGGATAACAACCTCTGGTTCCAATATCAGCCGGGTTTTCATCCGTCCTTACATATTTCCAATGGTTAAGTTGATTTAGATTGTAGATTTGACTAACACGATTTGCTACAAATGTTTTCAGAGTAAGTGGAGGTTTCTGAAGCCAACCCAGTACAATTGAAGAATCCGTATGTAAAAATAGTTCAAATGGAAATTTTAATCTTTTCGTTAAACTTTCTGTTATTTTAGATAATAATAATGCCCCAAAAAACTCAAGTTTGGGAATAGTAATTCTATTTAAAGGAGCAACCTTGGTTTTCCCGACTAACAATTTACAAAAAGTCTCTCCCTCTGGAGTAGTTAACCTTAAATACACCACACCGCAATATGCCATTTCAGATCCATCGCAGAAGCCGCGAATTTAAGCCTGATATCGAGGGGAAAATTTTACCCATCTGGGTACTGTTATCAATGAAATGTGCGGTAAGTTTTTGGAAAATGAGTTCCATCTATTGAGAATTTCTGTTGGAATGTTCTCATCTCAATCTATTTTGCATTCCCATAGCTGTTACATTAGAAGTTTGGCGATAATCACAATATTACCTAACCAACCTAGAGGATCAAATAGTTTTGCAATAACGGATAAACTTTCTCGTTTAATGGTAACTGGCGCAGTTCCTAATAATTCTGCTACGTAGTAGAATTTGTCTTTTTTGGCATTCCAACGGATACCTAAGGTCTTCAAAGTGCTAGAGCTTTCAAACCTTAAAAAATCTTCTTCAAGAAGATCTTCCGGGCTATATTTTTCAGAAAAACGTGGTGATTGGCTTTCAAAGCTTTTATTAGTTGTATCTGTCTCTGTTTTGCTTCTTCCAGATCACGTCCTCCAGACAAGACGTCATCAATGTAAATTTTCTCTTTTAGAATTGTAGAAGCAAATGGGTATACTGTTTTACAATCTTCACTAAGCTCCAGAAGAGTTCTTATTGCCAAATGGAATCAAATCGAAATACAATTTTCTGATATGGTCTATCGTCTTTATGCACGAAAATTTGGCGGTACATTTTTTCAATGTCGCCCGTGAAAACATGTTTGTAAAATTTCCATGATAGAATAATTTGCGTAAGATCTTCTAGAAGAGTTGGGCTCTAATGTAAAACATCGTTCAGTGAAAAACCACTGCAGGTTTTCTTGGATGCGTTAAATACAACTCGTACTTTGGTAGATTTACTTTCTGGACGAATAACTGCGTGGTGAGGTAGAAAGAAATAGAAATGCTTCTGTGTTAACGGTCCCTGATGGTTTACTGGTTCCATGTGACCCATGTCGATATATTTTCGTTGAACCTGCTGATACTGATTTTTTAAATCTTGATTTTTGCCAAGTCTTTTTACCACCTGAAGATCCCTTCCTTGACGATCCCAAAAAGATTTCAGTGGGGTAGATTTCTTTAAATGGTAGTCTTACCACGTATCTTCCCTCTAGTTGGCGTTCAACTGTTTTCTGGTAAAAACTCTCACAATACGTATTCTCTCTTTCTACTGACTCTTTTTTCCACGTTCTCTTTTTCTACTTTCCCCAATCCCCAAAACTGTTTTATCTGCTCATGTAGAGAGTCTTCTTCCACTGTCGAAACTAACGTAGAAAATGAGTTGTACTCAAGACTGAATTCAGGACCTGATAAATACCATCCGAAGTGCGATTCTCTGGCTTCTAAAATATTCTCAATGTTAGACTTTATGCCACTAAAGTTGATGAATGGCAAAGAATCGCTACCGATTATTACGTCGATTGCACCTGGTTTGTAGAAATACGGGTCTGATAACTCCAATAAATCGATATCCTGAAGATGATGTTTTTGAATAGGTGAACTGGGTAGGAAATCCGTTAATTTTGAAACAATTGTGGCCTTAATTACAATTTCAAAATCTTATCATCTAGATCGCAATGTGAAATTACACTTTCCTTTCGACCTGCCTACTACCGTTCCCCTAACCCAGAAATTTGTGTTCGATAGGTTTTTACAGGAGTAGATAGCTGTTGCTAATTTCTCGACGATATAAAACTCTTCTCAGAACCTGCGTAGAGTAGCGCACGAACCGTATATAGATCACCTGCTTGTTTTATGTAAATTTGTAAAATTGTTGTTCGACCTTGAGGAAAAAAATTGAGGAACTGGCATCTGAAGGTGGTTTGCCGTTATTCTTTACCTGAGTATTATATGAATCCGCTTGTTGATCTTGTGGAGACTTTCCCCTGGATTCACGAGTGTTTTCTTCTTCTAGATGAAGTAAGCTGTGATGTTTCTTCTTACAACGGAAACAGAGACTTTTACTAGGACATTTTGATTTAAAATGATTAGGGGACAAACAATTCGTGCAGTACTTATTAGAATATACAAACTTGATTCTTTCTTTTACCGATAATTCTTTGAAAAGTTTACACTGCTTTAAGGAATAATTTTCGTTACATTTTTTTCAGCTATATTTTTCCGCTTGAGAGTAAAAACATTAGATTTTTAACCTGAAATTTCCTTCAAATTTCCAGCATCTCAATTTTTGTCTTGAGGAAATTGCTCATTTCCTTCCTTCCATGTGGGAATTTCCTTATGATTGTTAAGAGAATTTCCCAGGCTCACAAGGTGATTTCTGGTAGTCTTGAAGAGCATATATAAATTAGAATTTGGTCCCATGAAGAAACATCAATTTGGTAGACCTTCAAAATGACGATTTTCTCATCAATGATGTCCAAAATTAGCCTAGTCGATCTTGAAATTTCGTTTTGAGTCGTCTGTATTGACAAAATTTGTTTAATTTGCTGATGCACTACAATTCTGGGGTTTTCGAAACGATTCTGTGAGGCTTTCCAGGCTAAATCGAAAGTCTGTCCAACCATATCAAACCTCTTTACGATTTGGTAGGCCTCCTCCTCACTTTGCTTCTCAAGTACTGAAGTTTCTCGACAGGGGATATGTCTCTATTCTTTGACACTAATGATAAAAACATGTGCCATTTTGCGTACCCACCATCGAAGATTAGCATTTCGTATGGGGGTAATTTCACACCAGATCTCGTAGGTTGCTGAATAACTGTTGTGTTCGTTTGATTGTTTATACTTTGATCCATAGCAGTTTTATTCAATAATTTCTTCATTATCATCGCTTTTAAATTTTGGTACCTACTCGATGTCGTTTCGTATTGAACCGAGACGCCGTCTTTAAAGTCTTCGTCAGCTTAGCCCACCTTCTTTCTAGCTCATGCTTTACTTGAAGTAATGCTATTTGATTTTTCTCAAGAATACCTTCAAATTCTATACAAAACGCGGTTACCTGATGAATACAAATTTACACTTTCTTTTCAACAACATTTTTCAATTAATATTTCCCAACTTTTCGAGAAGAAAATATTCTATTTTATTTATTTATTTTTTTTTACTTTTCCCAATTGTTTTGAAAAAAACATTTTTGAAAAAAAAACCGGTTCAAGATTTGCGACGTGAATAATTTGTAATAAATCCACAAGAACAATAAAAATATAATAAAAAAAATTCCTTTAAGAAAAACACTTGCACTTACCGCAAACCCTTGTTTTCTTCTTTTATCTATGGGAATCCCTTGTTTGTATTTTTTTTGTTTCCTTTTATTGCATCCTGCAAGTTTTTGCTGCTTTTTTTTGGTCTAGCGAGAAGCAAATAATAAAGTGTTATTCTCTTTTCATTCAGGCTATTGTGTGTTTTTTCCTATTAAAATTTTTTTTCTATTTTGCTATTTTTGTTTTTGGTTTTTTTTTTATTTATTTATTTTTTTTTTTTAAATTAATTTATGTTCTTATTTTCTTTTTAATTTTACCAATTTAAGTATTTACAGCCTGTTTCCAGATGACGAGCGTAAGAAAACGTTCGTTTAACAAGTTGAATGTCTTGTCTATCTACATTTCAAACACTAACAAAAATTGAGTGCTTTGTTTTTGTTTTACATATAAACGTTTTCTTAAGCTCGTCATCTGGAAACAAATGTTAATGCTGTTAATTTTTTGTTTTGAATTTTATTTTTCACTTTCACTATACTCGTAGGTATGTTTTCTTCTTTCTTATTTTTATTGTTTTTTTTTTTTTCTTTTTTTTTAGAATAAATAGTACTTCACTCTTAGAATGATGTTTTGTTAATGATCAGTTATATGTAAAATTGGAACTGAAATCAAGTTTAACGTGAGGTTTGGCAAATATTTGTTGTTGTCTTTAAGAATTCTTATTACAAACCATTGTACTTTATGTTGTTTTGTAGTTATTTTCCTTTTTGATAATTGTCTAGGTCAAGGTTAATCTGAAATTTGGCAATAGTTATTTTCTTGTGGATTTTGATGAACTGTAATATTTTATGTTGTTGTTCTTTACGTTGTTGAATAATCTTGTGATTTCTGACCTTTTGTCCACTATTTTGAGTGAAGTTACTTTTGTTGTTTTTATGTTATGAGGAAAAAACACTTTTTTATTTCTTTTTTAATTACCTACACTGTTTTCTTATGTCGTACCAAATACCAATTTACGTTGTACATATGTACCTTATATCTCTGTTTCTTTATATTTACCAATTAAGGAATGCCTGAACCTTTGGAATGGGTGACGAATTTGGTGTTAGACTTCTTTTTGGTGGTAAAGTTCTTAAAGTTTTTGTCCCATTAAGACTGATGGATTTGTGAATTAATGATTTCTTTTCGATGTGGTTGATGATTTGTGACCTCTTGCCCCTTTACGGATGGTGAAGTTGATGCTGATAACGCCCAGCCGCCGTGAAAAATTGTTGGAATTCTTGTCTTACTTGAATTGATGAAATTGACTCTGACTAGATTCAACCGTCGTTGATAACTGTTGGGATTGAGTTGTTGATTTGAGACTTCTTGCCACTGTACGATTGTTGGGATTGATGCTGGTACCGCACAATCGCCCTTGATGATTAGAAGCCTCTCGTCTTCCACACTTGATCGGGTCGGTGCTGGCAATGCACACAGCCGTTGATAATTAGTGACCTCTTATCACTCTTCACTTAATGAGGTTCGTGCTGGGAACGCACAACCGCCGTTGATAATTGATGGAGCCTACGGCACTAATTCAAATCGCAGTTCAAGAATGCTAAGATTTGTCAAAGGACCATTTTGTAGGTTCTAAGGGTCAACTAAACTTGCTCTTGAATATATTATATTCCTCTTGAATATATGGTTGTTCCTCTTGTATATATATATATATATATATATATATATATATATATATATATATATATATATATATATATATATATATATATATATATATATATATAATAAGAGCATGTTATTTGCAGGATAAATAATCAAATAAAAGCTAGACTACACATATGTATCGATCTTTAATAGAACCGTGCTGAGAAATAATAAGCTTTTATTCATTAATTCGCGGAGCTATCATTGGATATTATTTTGTCTGGGTTTATTCCATATTTTTTTTTAATAAAAATAATACGTATTATTTTTAGTTATAAATACAGTACAAAATCTAACTTTTTGTATTAGTATAAAAAAACTTTGAAAAAGCATACCCGCAAAAACCAATATACATTTTTAAAAATCTTAAGATTTGGAATATGCAAAATGCTAAATTTTTATTTTGAGTTAAATATGTTTTTGTTTCTTTATATAGAAGATTTATAATTTTCAATATTCTAGATGCTGAAATACAGGAGTGGTACAAAGGATTTCTGAAAGATTGTCCGAGCGAACATTTATCTGTAGAAGAATTTAAAAAAATTTACGGAAATTTCTTTCCTTATGGAGATGCAAGCAAGGTAAGCAAATTAGTTTGTTTAGACGAGTAGGCTAGTCAAAACTATAAAATTCTAACCAAAGACTATATATATATATATATCTATAAAGATGTTGCACCATCATACATTTAAAGACAGCTCTTGCTAAAGAACGGCACAATAATTCCAGTGAAACTACAAAAAGCTTTTATATAAAAAAGTTTATTTTAAGTAAAAAGCAAATTTATACTTTATAGAGCCATGTTTAACAATACAAAATTTTTCACAAATTTTTATTTACCGAATACTGAATACTCTTATATAAAAGGACTTAAAGCTTTTTCTTAAACACAAGCTCTTTATTGCCTTCTTGGCGGTTTCTTAACAACTCAAAAATGATATAAAACTTTTGCCTAATTTTAAACTTAAACTTGTACTTAATATAAAGGCAATGAGAAAAATGAAAAGAATATAACAAAAAGGGAGACAAAGAAATGAAATTGTTGTTTTTCGAAATAAAAATAATAAAATTCACAATAAAAGAAAAAATATATTAAAGTTATGACAACCTTGTTGAACGGGGATCAACAAGACCTGATATAGTGAAGGGAAATTGTAATGTACTCAATAATATCAGACTACGAACAGCTACTGGAGAGTATGCCACCGTCTACTGAAAAATTGGGGTGAAGGTGACTATAGCGAACATTACTGTAAACCATATATTTATTGTCGCCGATATTGTAGACGAGGTTATCATTGGTGTTGATTTTATCATAGTCCATGGCATCGATTTGAATATAGGACAACAGATAATAAGTTGGCGTAATGTAGATATACCCCTCTGCGTGAGATACCAGCATTAAGTGCACGCCAGAAGATTAGTTGCTATCAAACAACAAAAACTACCACCTCAGACGGGGTCATTGAAATGGGCACGTATAGAGGGAGATTGTGAGGACAACAGCTTGTGGGTAGTGGAACCAGCAGAAATTAAGGTGAACTTGTTATCAGCAGGCCCTCGCCAAATCTAATAAAAAAGAACAGTCACAGTGAGAGTACTCATTCTATCAGGCAACGAAAAATTCATTTGTGAAAACTCCGAAAGAGGCCAATGTGCTCCAGTAGAGGCGGTAATAAATAGCGAACAATTGCTGGAACCTGCCAATATATCAGCCAAGCACCAACAGATATTTGAAGAAAATGTAGAGAAATGGGTAGCAGGTCTGGCAGCTTCAGAAAGAAATAAAGCCACGAAAAATAAGTCAAGGTAGAACTTCTATAGTCAAACATGAAATGGAGAAGAGTGGTGTAATTGAACCATCCGAGTCCTTGGAGCTCACCTGTAGTCTTAGTTAAAAAGAGAGATGGTAGTACAAGATTCTACGTAGACTACAGGAAGCTAAATGATGTCACAAAAAAGGACAGCTACCCGCTACCAATTGACGATACGCTCGACACATTAGCTGGAACAAAGTGGGTCTCTACATTGGATCTACAAAGCGGGTATTGGCAGGTAGAGATCGCAGACAAGGATAAGGAGAAAACTGCTTTCAGTGCGAACGGTGGCTTGTGGCAGTTTAAAGTTATGCCATTTGGGCTCTGCAATGCGCTGGCCACATTCGAGCGCCTTATGGAGCGCGTATTAAAAGGACTACATTGGAAGACTTGTTTGGTTTACCTCGACGACATAATAGTGATGGGCAGAACTTTTGACGAACAGCTCAAAAACCTAGCAGAAGTTCCGCAACGAATATCAATGGCTGGACTAAAATTAAGCGTGAAGAAATGTGCATTGTTCCAACAGGTAAAATATTTGGGGCATCTAGTTGCAGCAGATGGAATTTCAACGGATGAAGATAAAATACGAGCAGTAAAGGACTGGCCTCCCCCCAAAATCTTCATGAATTAGCAGCTTTTTGGGACTCTGCACGTACTACAGACGCTCCGTGCCTAAGTTTGCGAGCATGGCAGCAAGCTTACATGAGCTCACCAAGAAATCTAAGGGGTGAGTCACAAGAAAAGGTGAAAAGACATTAAAAGATCTATTGTGTGCAGCACCGGTCTTGGCATATCCAGTCCCAGGTGAGAAATTTATCCTTGGTGGTGTACTTTCACAGATGGTCAATGGGACGGAGAAAGCCGTAGGCTACTTACTATTGTCGCACGCTGTCAAAGTCTGAACGGAATTATTGTATGACTCGACGTGAGCTATTGGCAGTGTTGGAATGCATAAAACATTACCATAAATACCTATATGGTCAACATTTTCTACTAAAGACTGATCATTCCGCACTGAGATGGCTGCTGCAATTTAAGAACCCCGAAGGACAACTGGCTCGTTGGATTGAGCGCTTCCAGGCTTATGATTTTAGCATTGAACACCGAAGTGGCATAAAGCACGGAAATGCTTGTCCTCTCTCACGTCGGCCTTGTAATTTGCAATGTAAATATTATGTGAAAGTCGAGCGGAAGGAATTCATCATTGATATCCGGCTAACGCAAATAGACTTAAACGAAGACTGGTCAGGAGCGCAAGGGAGTGACCCACTATTGCCAGATCATATCAGCAAAAGAAGAGGACAGACGGCCCACCCGCAATGATATATCAACAGAAGGTCCTCTTACAAAAGCGTATTGGGCACAATTAGACAGTTTGAATTTAATTAATGGGTGGTTATATCGACATTGGGAAAGTGCAGATGGCAAAACTTCATCCAACCTAATAGTGGTGCCTTCCTCCAAGATGAAAGAAGTTTTAAATGAGTTCCATAATGGAGCCAGCGGAGGACACCTTGGGGTAACAAAGACTCTGGAGAAACTAAAACAACGTTTTTATTGGGTTGGATGTCAGCAAGCAGTGGCGGATTGGATAGCAAACTGTACCCAAAGTATTGCAGCTAAGGGTCCAGTAAAAATAAGCAGATGTCAGGTGCAACAATACAAATCGGACGCACCCTTCGAACGGATAGCGATGGACGTAGTAGGCCCGTTTCCTGTCAGTAATTCCGGAAATCGTTATGTTCTTGCCGTGATAGAATATTTCAGCAAATGGCCAGAAGTGTATGCCATTCCCAATCAAGAGGCGAACACAATTGTAAATGTTTTTGTTAACAATTGGGTATGCCGCTATGGGGTTCCAATAGAGCTACATTCCGACCAGGGTAGAAATTTCTGCTGTATTTAAGGAAAATTGTGAGATATAGGGAATTAAGAAGACTCGAACGACGCCGCTTCACAATCTGATGGAATGGTAGAATGATTTAATCGAACCCTGGAGGAATATTTGCGAAAAGCAGGGAGCAAGCAACAAAAGGATTGGAACGAACACCTACCAAGGTTTCTACTGGCGTACCGATCAGCTGTTCATGACTCAACATCTAAATCCCCAGCCAAGATTATTTTTGGGACTGAGTTAAAACTAACTGGTGACTTGGAGTTTGGTGTTAAGCCTACCACAAAGAAAAATGCCACACATGCTGAAAAACAGAAAAGCCTCAATGAACTTCACGAATTTGTGCGCTCACGAATTAAAATGTTCAGCGATAGAATGAAAGCCAGATATGATCGTGCAGCAAATACGGATGGTTTCCATGAGGAACAACTGGTTTTGCTCTACAACCCACAGTGTAAGAAAGAATTATCTCCCAAGCAGCAAACTAACTGGGATGGACCTTACAAAGTAGTAGAAGATTAAATGTGGTATACAGAATATAAAAGAAAAATAGCCCGCGATCAAAAATTAAAGTTGTACATTAAGAACGACTTGCGAGCTATAGGAAGAAGGATAATGAGCCTATTCGTGAAGAACAGGCTGAAGCTGGCGGCAGTGTTATGAAAATAAAAATACAACACTGCATTGTGGGATTTTGCTAAACGTCAAAATGGCAGCACTGCCACATCGACTATCTTTACGTTACATATAAATTAACGGATATGGAAGATGGTCGATATTTCCTTAAATTTACAAAATGTAGGCAATTAGGTACGTATATAAAGAGATGCCTTACCTACCTGTCAGTTAGTTATCGTTTGGCTGTCGTAAGATAAAAACATGTTAAAGCGGAAATTAAAGTGTTGTATAAACGAATATTAAGTTGTTGTAAGCTGTATAAATGTTATTATGTAGTAAATAAAAATATAATTTTAAAACATTAAAAATAGCGCTGTTTATTTTATTTTAACGCAATTTAAATGAACTCAAACGTTTTAAAAGGTTAAAACGTAACAGTATTTATCTGCCACTGCGTTATTCCTTCCGGGCTTGTATAATAGCTCTAATTATACTCCTCCAACGTGGCCTTCCATCGTCTTAATTTCCTGTTAGTGTTTGTGCTTGTTAAGGCATGAGTAAGAGGCTGATGGTCTGTAAATATCTTTATCTGCGTTACACCATAGAGCTAGTTTCTCAGACTTTTAAATGCCCATGCGATTGCCAACATTTCTTGCACATTTGAGTCATAGTGTTCAGAGTTAGGAGATGAATATTATTGGTTTTCCTTCTTGTTCCAAAACTGCACCAATTGCATAATTTGATGCATCTGTAGTGAGAAGAAAATCTTTTTTAAAGTCCGGGTACGGCAATATAACCTCTTCTGATATCAATGTCCTTTTTATTTTATTAAATGCTTCTAATTCTTCGTTGTTCGAAGCTATCACGACTTAACTAGACATGGATTTGGACATTCTTCCTTTCTCCCCTCTCAAAAAGGCCGTTAATGGCTTTGCTCATTTGGTGTAGTTTTTTATAAACCTACGATAACAACCATGACATATCCAGGAATGATCTTACATCCTTCCAGGTCTTTGGAATAGGAAATTTATTAATTGTTTCTGTTTTTTTAGGATACGCCTTTATTCCTGATGAAGATATTATAAATCTCAAAAATTTTACTTATGGTTTCGGGAATCGCATTTATCGAGTTGTACTTTCATATTTGCTGTCTTCAATATACGAAATATTTTTTTGATGTTTTCCAAATGTGATTGTTCGCCTTTTCCGAATATGATAGTGTTGTCAATGTAAACATGTCATATATTCCCTATATGCTCCCTCAGTATATCTTTAGAAAATTGAATGTGCGTCAATTTTTTTTTTGGTACCACCCAGACTGATGAGTTTTACGGAGACTTTGAAGGCCTTAGGATACCATGATCAAGCTACATCTTTTAGATATTTACCAATATCTACTAAAATTTTCAGTATTTCCCCGTGCCTCGTCCTTGCTTCAAAATAAGGCAAAGATAATTCGCTTATCCTGCAAAATAAATATCTGAAAGTTCCTGTTCGTCAATCGGTTCTGGTTGACACTCCTCCTCATACTGAGAAACCTGAAAGCAATATTCCTGAAAAGGTTGTAGTTCTTTTGTTGTAGTCAATTATTATATTTTGGACATTATATTGTTATTATATTGTTATTTCATTGCAGTTTTTTGGGCTGGAATCTGTTTGATTCTGGTGGTCTTTTTCCAAAGTATCTGTCATCGTTCCTTGGCCTATTCATGTAATTAATATTCCTAGATTGAATTGATTGGTCGATTTCCATAGACACAGGTTTGGGTAAAGGTTTAAAAGCGGTTGGTCTGGGTGTAGGTGTTGGAAAGGTGTTTTGAATTTGTTTCTGGAAATTTTGCAACTGACACGTTTGGAAAAGTTTTTTAGTAGGGGTATTGTTGGTGTGTTAAATGGCTATTCGGGTAATGATTTAGATAATGGGTTTGATAATAGGATTGATGTTGGGTAATGGGTTGATTACTTCGTGTTACAGGGAGTGTTTGTGGTATAGAAGCAAAGGTTCTTCCAATTGTCTGAGTTCTATAATTTTGATTCTAATGAATGGTTTGTGAACTCCTAAGGTTTTTATTCAAGGCATGGTTTTAGACAAAGGCGTAATGCTTGAAGTAGACTATTTGGTTCCCGTATACAGAGAAGTTTAGAGAGGTTGTCTCTTAATCCTCTTGTGAAGGTATCTGGTGCTTTGTCACGGTATGTTTGTATAATCCATAGCTTCCCTTCCTTTCGTCATACAATTATTGTTGTTTATTATCAATGATAAGTGCGACTACACCTCTTAATAAAATTCATGAACCGACAGATTTCCCTGGACAAGCTTTATGAGCTGATATTCTAGTAATCCTGTGTCTCTTTTATCGGCATAGTGTATTGTGAGACAACGTAAAATTGCCTCCTAATATAATGGAGTATTATAGGACTCAAGTGCCGAATTCGCAGCTCTAATTATTTTATCACATTCAGAATAGCGAATTATTTTGGAGTTCCTTTTTTCCTGTTTAACGCTCGTTCGACATCTTTTTTCAAGAGCTAAACTCGGTATGGTTACCAGAAAACTCCATAAAACATCGCACAATATCTAGCACTTTGTCCAAATCAGCCAGATTTTTCCTATATTGTTCCTCAATCTCCTGATCTCCTACCATTAAATCTGAGTTTGGATTCAAAATCAGCAAACTGTAGACGGTAGCTGATCCCATAGTGGAGGCAATGACCCTGTTGGTCAGAAGTCTCCCTATGAATCTGATGACATAACAATGAACATTCAGTGCCACCAGAGCCGACCCAACCATATCCGGTGTCATATTGTTAAAGCCCCTTTGGACCGGTATGGGAGGGTGATTGCTTCCCACCCTTACAGACCCTTGGTATTCATGCCTCACCCGTTGCCCTATTGAAAGCTTTCGTCAGAGTCTCAACGGAAGCAGAAGTTGTCGTGGCAACTATTTTTGTTCGGAAGATCCGGAAGAGTTCTGGACAGGATGTTGCGATGCTCAACCCATTCCGTCTTCTTCCTGTTCTAGAAAATCCTAGTCCCAGATGACCTGACCGCAATCTCGAAGTCAATATTTAGATGGCCAGAAGACGAGCATTCCCTAGAGACCCTCTGTCCTCTAACCAAATCTGAGTGCCTGGAAATGGCCAATGTCACAACAAGAATCTCCATTTTGTTTGAAGCCACAAAGGTAGGTTCCCTGCCAGTATTCATTATATCTAAACTACTTCAAAGGATAAAATCAAAAAGAGAGCAATATGGTATGCGTTGGCGTCAGCCCTAATAATAAGCGGCCAGATCCGGTCTTCCAGGCCACCGCTATCGTATGCTCATCAATTTAATCAGATAGAATAAAGATACTCAGATTCTTACTTGCCACAATGCACCATCTGATCTTACCTGACTCCGTAACATGTAGCAGCTTATAATTCTCCGCACGTAGTCCACAGACCCTGTCACCAACTATCATCCATGGTTCCTGAACTAGTGCCAGTTCCACTCTTATCTCAGCAGATGCTGTCCTGAGTTACCTTCACCATTATTGTCTTTTGGTTTGAAAAAGACAACGTCAACGGTCAGAATCCAAGAGGGCGTCCACGTCAACCACTTCGTCCATTGGATCAAAAAGATCACCCAGGAGTGTATTTTCTTTAGCGAAAGAACTAGCGGTCTCTTCATAAGACATCTCCTCCGAAGCAGAATCCTTCTCGTCCTGAACTGGTTTTTCCATGTCGCTCCAGTAGACCTGTAGAAAGGTCGACTCAAAACCGCTGCCTTTCTGGCAGAAGCTATGTGCCTTTGGGATGTCTTTTTATTTGAGAGCACAGATCCAGAAATCGATGACTTGTTCACATTTCTTTTACTGGCGGGAGGAGGTGAAGTTTTGGAGACCGAAGACTTTTTCGCGTTTCCATTTGCCTACGGTGGCGAAGGCAGCTTTAGAGGTGCTTGCCTTTGAATCCAGGGGCACCTTTTGCCACTACTCCCTTGCGGGGCAAGTTTTACGCATTTGGAAGGTGCAGGTTTCCCCTTACTTCCTCCTTTGGTTCGATACCAATAGCATGCAGACTAGCCTAACTTGGTGTCTCCATCAGACTAACCTGGGCCTTGGTAGCATTCGTTTCACCATGACCAAAGGACGCCGTCGTGGATCTCCGGAGATTATGAGACCCCCGACCAGATACATGTGGCAACTCGTTTCTTCCTTACTTATATCGCAGCTCGATTCTTCCTTACTCATATCGAACTAACAAAGACAGTGCGTTTTATACATAACGGCCTTTCTACAACATGGCCGTCCCTCTGGAAGTAGACAGACCACCAAGCCACCCAATATGGAGGCAGACGCTAATGGATTTCGGACAATTAGATTGACGAAAGAATCCGAGAATTCAACGGATATTACCTACTTGATGTCCAACCTTGACCAAGGATTGGAGATCACCAAGAAGGTAATGTCTAATAGCCGCGCCATAGGGAAAAACAGACGCTATCAACCAGTGGATGGGTAGTTCTTAGTTTAGTGCTCGCCATGAGCCACTCTGGTATGAGAGGCCCCGCCAGTTCGGCCTCATGGGTCCTTACACGTAAGCCTTCGCAACGCGACAAGATGCCCGAAGAAATTTTCTATATCAGGGCAACAAAAAGAAGGAGAAATATTTTTCGTGTTAACTTACACAACAAGCATACCGTCTGTTGTTGTTTTTGTTGCGCTGACATACTATATTTACGTTATGTTGATTCAAGTGCGGGAATTACATTCTTCAGTTATTAATTGAAGTTAAAACTTAATTAGATCACTAGTACTAGCAAGCAAAATACGAAATTATATTAAACTAATATAGAATAATTATAAGGCATAGAAGTATAAGCAAATCAATGCAGAATTAAGTACGTGATTTGAAAACTGTCAAATCATTCAAACAGTAGTATATAAGATCAAATATTTCTTGAAGAAAACACAGAACAACTTCTAAGTTACACAAGGCCATTCATGCTCAGACACTAAATTATTCTGGCAAATAAAAATAATAAAACCATAACTTTTTTCTGTTTATTATAGTTCCTCCTACGGTTTTATAAATTCAACAACCATTACGGTTGCTTTCAGACCCTCATAACGTCCCTCTCTTTGGACTTCGTAACAACCATGACTTAGCTTTACTATGACTTTGTACGGTGCAAAGTTTTTGAGTCATAATTTCATACCAGTGCCGAATTGTGTACGCTTAATAGCTACCAATTGGTCAACGTCGTATACAGTCTGGGATCCACTTGCGATCGCATTTCTTGCGGTTCTCTTGCTGTAAACTGAGTATTTCCTGTCTTGCTTCTTCTCTTATGTTGTCTAGATCCACGTTTAATTCCTCGATTATTAAATCTTCGAACAACTCCCGAATCTCCTTCGTATCTTCTGTTCTCATATTCAATCCGGTCAGTAATTGGAAAGGAGCACGTTTCGTGCTTCTGGGTGGCGTGCTAATCTAAACTTGTTGAACACGACCAATACGCTTATACCAGTTTTCCGCCTTTTATTGGCACAATTTTGCTAGCATTGTCACGCAGTGTGATTCAATCTTTCTACCTGACCGTTTCCTCTTGGGATACCCGTTGCTATCAACAAATGCTGTATGTTTTGTACAATACTCTTTAAACTATTATTGTTCTTGTTTCCGAATGTAAATGCTCGTTTCGAATAACGGTCTATGACCTCATTAGTGCCTGTACTCTTAATGGGGTACAAACAAATAAATTTGGAATATTTGTCTGCAACAACAAGTATACAATTATACCGTTTATTTACCGATTCCATTGGTCCAACATAGTCTAGGTGGTATATCAGTAATCCTTATCAAGAGGATAAGAGAGAAATCCTTCCTTGCGTCCTCTATTTGCCTCTGATGCCAGACACCCGATACAGCTCTTTATGATGTGCTCTTTTTTATTTGTCAAATTTGGGATATAATATGTTTTTCAACTAATTTCTTTGTCTTGCGGGTAGCAAAGAGTTCTTGTTTGTGAGCTATTTGGATTACTTCCTGCTCCATTGAGCTCGGTAAAATAGTAGTTCCTTATCGGGATCTTTATATAGGACGTCATGTTTTATAAAATAATCTTCATAAGGACCTGTCTCGCCTTTTGCACGTTTGCAAAATCTTGAGTTTGTAAGGGAGAAGAGAAAAATGAGCGGTGGTGATTACACACTTTGATGTACTCACAAAGTTTCTTTGTTATTCGTTCGTATTTATAAATAGTTGTGTTTGGTTACATGTTTTATTTGACATTTTCTTTTATTTTTTATTTCGCACGGTGAAGAAAAAATTACAACTGTCAAAAACTGCAAAACGACCTGATAAAAAAAAAACAAAATTTGTCAAAGCAAAATTTGAACGTGCAGAAAAATAAACGAAAATGTAAAAGTTTGGCAAAATACTTTGCAAAGTACTTTGAACATTGTAACGATGCACATTCGTCTGTAGTCGTTTTTATGTGGGGGCATATGGCCCCATACGTTTTCATTTCAAAGCATTTAAAAAATGTACATACTTTCTCACGGATATACAGCTAAATACTTTTCTAGAATTACATCCGCAGTAAAACCTGCATAAAAACTTAAACATCCAATTAGATCATGCCCATACAGTAGCAATAAAAACCAATCTGTACCAGTATAATTACTTGCACTGCGGCCACTAATCATAATAATTTTACGTTTGAATTAAACCTGAAGTGGAATCGGCTGTGCGGCAAAGTAATGAGACAAGTCCAAAAGATTTGTAGGTGTTACATATTCACTTTGCAGTTAAATACCAGTAGGTGTTAATATCAAATAAAAGCATTCAAACTGCCATTATCGCGAGCAGTAAGAGGGAACCTTAATGAGTATTTAAAATAAAAAAAAATAAAATTACAAATTTTTTGTTTCGATTTATTTTTCATTACCACCAAAGACACTTTGCAACACATTTTGTTGTCTGCAAAATCAAATTATGCAAACACGTGTATATTACAATCTACAGTTCCCAAAAACACCTTTCCCAATAAGGACTAAACGCATACGTAGTTATTTAACAGTTATTTATGCTCCCTATAAAGACTAAACGCATACGTAGTTATTTAAGAGCAAATGGAAATGGATGACATAGAACTTCTTTACATTTTTCCAACTGCTGTCCCATAGTAACAAACTTGAGCTGTAATTTTGTCTTTTCGGGATATTTTCTGCTCTAAAGTTACGTTGATCTTTCAAAATGTAAATAATTTTTTTTTTTTAACGGCAATAACAAAAAAAAAAACTCCATTTTATTTACAAAAATTTAAGATTTAAAACAAAACTATTTTAAATTTATTTTATGAAAACTTTTTAAATTTATTTAACATATGTTACAAAACTGGTATTTGTAGCGATTTTTCCTAACACATTTGATTGCTAATGGTTTAACCATTATTTTTTCTCCTTTTAATAAAACTGTTAATCATCTGATTTTAGCATTTGGCAACTGTCATTTGTTTCGTGTCTGTATATAGTCTGTGGTTTTGACTTTCCCATTCTGAACTGGTATTGACAACATCATCTTTTTCTCTAAATAATGACCACTCTGTAATTTTATTACGAAATTTGGCTCCCTTTGCGTTTATTATATCTACCTGAGGTACGAGTAGTATGTCGTTACCTAACACAGCCGAATATAAAATATCACACTCTCTAGTAACATGAAAATTAATTTCTATCTCAACTGCATCTTATTTCGTAATTGCTTTTAAAATTCCTAAAGTTTTTATAGTTTTACCACCTATCAACACTTTGTATTCGGGTTTCAGTTCTTTATCGCTCAAAATCATAACAATGCCATATATATGCTTATATCGCTGCCTGTATCAACTATTGCAGTGATTTTCTTTCCAAAAATTTTGATGTCTGTCAAATTCTTCCCGATGATGTGGTAATGTCGTCGCTAATGTGTGGATATTGTCTCTCTCATTCTTTTTTTCTGTTTTTACCATCCTGCTCCTCTCTATTAGTATTAACTGAGCAATTAAATGATTTGCACCCAAGACCATTGCATTGGAAGCACTTTATTTCACCTTTGTTGCATTCACTGGACAAATGTCCTTTTTCGTCACACTTGAAACAACGTAGTTCGCTTTTTGTCTCAAAGTTAAGCTTACCTTTACAATTAAATTCCTTTAAGTTTGATGACTCTCTGGCTGCTTTGACTTTCTCATATGTTTTGAGTTTTTCCTTGAGATTTACATTAAGGGCTTGGTACAGTATGGCCTATGTATGCAGTATGCAAACTATATAAATATTCACGAAAAGTTTCATTATTTGCCTTTCGACGATTTGATAAGATTGTGTGAACCTCTACTGATAAAATTTCGTACCAAATTCTTTTGTCAGTTGCTCCTGTAGGGACGACCAGTCGTGTGTACCAGATTGGCTTCTAATAAATATTCTCGTTGTTTCCGTAAGCAATTGTTTCACATAAATTTACTCTCGCAAGTCATTCATTGTATACACAACGTTCTCAAATTCCCATAACGAAATATCAACTCCGGGCAAATCATCACCGGAAAAGCTGGACATCGAGTAACGAATATCGCGAAATGTAAAATATTATCACGTTCCACTACTACACGACTAACTGTAGGTGAAGCTTCTTTAAAGTCTGAGTCCTGTTCGTCCTCACGACTTAAACCGAAATGTTGTAATAAAGCAAATTCTAATTTTACCAATTCTGCCCCAAGTTCTTCTACTGTCATACCTAAAATGTCAATAACATTTTCGCAGTAATTGGTGTTCACAAACAATATAATTCGAAAATGAAACATGATAATAATATAAAAATGTTATAGAAAAAAAAAAAATAATATAATATAAAATATATTCAAATGTTTTCTCATTATTTTCTCTTCAACGCATGTCCTATTAAAATAGAAATCACTTGAATACTTTTAAACTTTTTAATTCTTTTAACATCGAAAAATCTAAATTTCTCTGATATCTTAATTATTCTGTACTCTCTAGTTTGACTCTTCATAAATTATTTGCATAAAAAATAAAAATAATATGATTGTTTTTCTCTCTATTTTATTATGCCATACCCTTTACTCAAATGACATCTCTTTCCAAATTCTGATGCCTTTGTATAAATACTTCTACTTTTCTGGCTCAGCTCACTTGATGCTTTTTAAGATGTTTCGTCGTAAGCTGTCCTGCTTCTTTTCACCAGCCATTCCACAAGTACACGATGCACAAACGCTGCTCGCACACATCTACTAATTTGGTTAACTTGACATCACTGTGCAGTCTCTGCTATTTCGAAAGAGGGCGACTTATTTTATGTTATTATATTGTTCAGCACTGTGCTTAATGGCGACAGCTTTTGAACTTTACCATCAAAAAAACAAGAAGTTTTCTTCTTTACAGAGAAAGAAGTAACGGTTTAAATTGCTGTTGTTGTAATGCACAAAATAGTTCTTTTTCTTTTTTTCCTTGAAGGTTTTTTTAAACTTTAGGCAGTCTTTTTTATAAAAATAGTTTCTTCTTTTTTGCACTTTAACTTTTTTTTCTTAAATTTTCAAGCAACTTCTTTTAGCAAAAACACTTTTAATATTTAGTCGTTCTTTGTATAATACACCAGATTTTTATTGAAACAAGAGTTTTTCAGTTTTTTTTTTTTTTTTTTAATTGAAACCCCAAGTTGTGGTGGTATCGTCCACTGTTTTCAATGAAACACGTCTGTTGCAGCTGCAATTATTGTTCAAATACTATTATAACATGTACCAGGACAGAAATAATAAAAACTCAATTCCCTACTAATAGACCAAAAAAAGTTTCTTCCTGTGAAGATTTTCCTTCAGTGTAAACGCTAAAACTCTCTTCACCGCCCGAACCATGCGTCAACAGGCGGCTACAGAAGATGGGTTTGCTGGAGTATTGAATAGCCGTTCAATGCCACGACGACCGCACCCGTTTGCTATTTTTGTATCATCGATGACCAGTTCTTTACTCGCACCGATAAAATTGGTACCTATGTCGCTTCGTATGCGCACTGCATTGAAATTCTTTATTTTTAGCTGAGCAAGGAGAACTAACTGACCCAAAAATAATCACCTGCATTACATATACATCGGGTGCCCTCGACGAATGACCATTACGCCATGGGAATCGTGTGCTCCCTGATCTTCTTCGCGTATTTTCAATCGACAAAACATTTTCTTTATATCTGCACAAACATCAATTTTTCGCTGGCGAGACTTAAAAAGTATAGATATCAAAGATTTCGGTTGATAGCGACAAGGTCCATTAACCTTAAATTAAACGAATCATCGCCTATAGGAACGGCTGCCTCAAATACTAGGCAACGTTTGTTAATATTAGTTATTGCAAAATGGGGGAAGTACCATACAGGGTGATCGTTACTGACCATCTCCTCAGACAATAACTCTCTGACATAAGATTTCGAAATGTAATCGTCTATTTTATTGTTGTACCAGTTGGCTAAATCTTTATCTTTACTCATTCTAGCTTCATAGCAACAGCGTAACTATCGACAAAATCATATTCATCTTGCCTCCATAAAAGGCCAGTTTTGAAAACCAATTTTCTGTGTAGTGCGCTGAAGAATTCTTCCGCCCTATCATCACGTGAGATCAATAACTTGGTATTCTGACCGCCAAAATTCTTCATAGCAAAAATGTCAGTAAATTGTTAATGAATTTCATCCAAATCATTTACATCAATTAGACAAATAGTTGTCTCCGTCGAGTCCTCTGTAGAACCAAATAAAATATTACCCAAATTAGTCATGTGGACAGCAAAACTCTCGTCCAGATTAACCAGATTAAACGGTCTGTAATCACTAGTAGTTATTATATATCAATTCACTTCCACGAGCTTGGCCTTGTTGCTCCTCTGCAAATATTACGTAAGGTGTCGCTTGGGAGAAGAAAAGCTAATTGGGATATAGATTTACGTGTTTGACTGAGTAAATTACCTGGTGGATGTAGCAATGTGTAAATGAGGTGAGTATTTTCAAATAACGTTATAAATGTTATATTTTATTTTTTCGGGAGATTTTCATTTAACAATCAGCTGATTGTTCTTAGGTGACTTTGAGAAACTCATTGATATCCTAATGTAGTATTTTGAATTGTTGAATTAATTCTTTTAAGCATATGTAAAATAATAAAATATTTTATAATAAAAGTGAAAACTTGTTTAGCTTTTAGAAAAAGAAAAAAATAATATCTATATATACAAAAGTGACGACACAGCTGAACTATATATTTATGTATATTAATAAACAATATAAATACAATAATATAAAATAATTGTTAAATTATAATTAAATAAATACGAAGAAGATACATATAAAAACTTATGAATAGAAAATGGTATTGAAACTTAATAGAAGCTTAATTAAAAATGAATGAATGAGAATGAATGAATATTATAACTTAGAAATGAATAATAAAATTAATAGAAATAAATGGATGCATGAGGATAATAAGCCACTTACAAAAGAAAATCAAAAGATAAGAAAATTCATAGACACAGATACATATATACATTGCATTACATACACTCAAAATAATTATACAATATATACATACTTATACAAATGCATATAAAACAATACAAGTATACATTCGTATTTACACCCAAACTACATACAATGCTAATAATCAAATCAAATCAAACGATATTTAAAAACCAATAAAATTAAAAGTGGAGAGAAGAGGACAAAAAAACGGATATAATTTAAATCAAAAAACACCAAAAAATATTAGAAATATTTGTAAATCATTTAATATGTTATCCACATACAATATATACACAGTAAGGTAGGTACGTACTTACGTTTATGGTTTTATAATCATCATCATCATCATTATTATATAATTATTATAGTTATAATTATTATTTAAAATTAAATCAATAACTAAAACAATATTAATAAAATCTGTTAAGAACACATGTGCATGATGCAGGATGCAATATTAGCTGAAATGTGTTGCAAATTAATTTAGAGAGTTTTGTGTTGAAAAATTGATTTTCTCTATTCCCTATAGTTATGAAAATTTTGTACATTTAATTTTAAATGCTTTCATGCTTAATTATTGAAGTGTTGTATTGCGATTATACATCATTATTATATAGCTTAAGATCAGTGGAATGGATTTGAATTCAATTAGTTCAGAGAGAATGCGTATAATTTATACATAAGGTGAGTACAATATATTATATATATATATATATATATATATTATATATATATATATATATATATATATATTATATATATATATATATATATATATATATATATATTATATATATTATATATATATATATATATATATATATATATATATATAAATATATATATATAAATATATATATTAATTAATTTTAAATATTAATATTTAAAATTAAATTAATGCCCTGAGGCGAGGTGGAGTAGGTCCGCACCTTTCGGCGTGCCAAACGCTATTTATCTCTTTTTGAAAATTAAATTGAATGAAGCTTCATAGTTCAAAAATAAATATAAAAATTACGCTTCTTTTCCAATGCTATAGTGGAAACTAATATTGTTATCATAAAAATAAACGCTAAATCAATTCTTTTGTTTTTATTCCCTTTCTACCTTGGTGATTGCTGGGGTGGAGGAGAGTGTTGTGGAACTTATGCATTTCCTGCATGTGTCCAGTGCGGTATATCCTCGCAAGTTCTGGCTTCTAGCCAAACAATTCTCGCATAAGTTGTATCGATCTACCACTTCCTCTCTTTTTTCCACAGACATAGCCAAGAATCTACGACACAAACGCATGCTATGTCTGGTTCTACAAAGGGGGCAGATGAGATAAATTTTCTCTGAAGTCCGAAGTCGTGGGTGCCGCTTATGTGCTTTTGTGTACTGCTCGCAGTGATGATTACTCTTGAAGGGGGAAAAAATATATTGGTTAATAAATTGAGGATAATGAGGAGGAGTGAGATGAAAGAGATGAGATGTGAGGTATAAGAATGGGTTTTTAATTAGACTTATCTGTTTCCGAATGAAAGATTATTATCTTAAAAAAGGGGAAAATGGAATTCGTCAAACAGTGCTGTCCTTTAGAAAGGGGAGATAGCATAGTTTAACGATTGGACGAGTTATGACACCAGTAGATGTCCGAACGTTGGCCGTGCGTACATCACCATCCGGATCTGGAAAAAATGCCTCAATTCGTCCCAACCACCAATCATGTGGGAGAGCTAAGTCATCCATTACCACTACGTGATCTCCAGTACTCAAATTTGGGAGAGAGTCTTTCCATTTGTACCGTTTCTGCAACGATTTAAGGTAATCGTGCATACACCGTAGAGCAAACTGATGATGAATCGATCTGTGCTTTTCCCAACGGTCAACGATAGATTCTGAAACGTGTGCTCCGAATATATCCAGTGGATCCTCTGACATGGCGGATATCGAACCAGTTCAGTAAACCCTCTATTCGTGCGAGCATAGTGGGAAATTCTTCGAAGGTGAGTTTTCGTTTCCGTTTAAAATGGTACTTAAAGGTTTTGGCAGCAGCTTCCCATAAGCCACCCATATGTGGGCGTGTGGTGGTATAAAACTCCATTCGAAGCCGTGCGTGATATATTTTTGGGCGATATCTTGGGATATGTTCTTAACGAACGTGGAGAGTTCCTTTTCAAGGATCCTGCTAGCGCCGAGGAAATTTTTCCAGTTGTCAGTAACTACCCTTTATTGTAGAACTCGCCTCCCAACAAACCGAAGATACGTTGCCTGAAATACTGCCGATTAAAGTTTCAAGCAGAGTTCTAAGTGTATCTGAAACGTGTTTCACTGAGAGGCCTCTGTTAAGTTTATCATCTTGTTTTATAATCACATGCAATAAGGGACCTGAACCTGAATTTTCAGTTTTAAATGGGTGATAAAGAGGCGGGTATATTGCGTGTTTTCCAATCTATCTCTTGTGAGGCTTCTCCATACATTAGACTGAGTAAATCTAGTTCTGCAAGTTCCTCTGCGCAAGGAGCTTTTACACTGAGCATGGAGAGACATTCAGTGCTTATCGGCAAAACTATAGCCTCTTGGCGATTTCTGTTTTCACTGTGGAGATATTAATCAGAATTTCTATCCCATAATCTAGGAAATCATTTATGTTATCATAGTAGCATTTCGGGTACGATCGGAAGTCTGAGATATCGATCGTAATCTTTGACTGACGGGGTTGACCAGTCTTCTGTGTGCGGATTGTATAGTAGTGGGATTTAGAGTGGGGTCTTGGGATAACCGTGTTCTCCAATCCCAATTTACTCCGCCATCTGAGCATGACAGCAGTAATATGAATTAGAACAAACTCCATATGTATCCTTGACTTGCACGGTTTTGATCGGATGTGATAAAATCGTCATGATACATCATTATTTCTCTATAGGATTCTTCCAGTTTGTTCCATCTCTTGTCCAAAGTTTCCAACTTGACCTCTAGTATAGAGTCCGTCTGATGATCCGACGGTTTTGATGAAAATCTTTGGCAAATTAAAATCAGTTGAACCGCTTGAGATTAGAAATGCCAATGCGTTGATGAAGGCATTTTACTAAGTAGAATAACGATTCACCAATATAATGAAGTGAAGCCATAATATTATGTTGAGTTTATCAGGGTCGACAAAAGGGGTTAAATCAGCCGATTTATAAAGCAAAATCGGGAGAGTCAAATGAATTAAAAAGTTCGTGTGTGGGGTTAAGTAACGTTGACGATGGAATCAAGTTTAGTAAAATTGGAGTTCACTCGATTGAGCTGTCGATATGGGTTAATCGACAGGGGTAAAATCGGTGTTAGCGTTAAGTAAAATTTAGAGGGGTTATTCAAAAATGTACGGTTTGGGTAGGAATTTAATAGTTTTCACTTAGATTAAGTGGATTGGATTTCCAAAATTTAATGCACATCAATATTTACCATTCTTTGAGTTAATGGGGGCCAAGCAATGGCAGTATATATTTCTATCTAGTTAAAGTGAATTATAAAGAAATATTTGCATGAGGCTAAACAATAGCACTAGACATTTATATCCAGTAAAAAGAGTAGTTATTTTAGAATAACTCAAAGACGTAAATTAGAAACAAATTCCCAACCGAAGTATCGTAAATTGCAAACGATCCGAGTGGGGTTAATAGAAATATGTGTGTTAACATTCCGTTTTCGTCGGTCCATAACTGCCACTAAAATCAGTTTCACATTTGGGGAGCTTTATATAACTACTCGAATCATAAACGTTCGAGCTCTGTTTGGGCTGCTGTGGATGAGATTGTGGGAATGTATGATTGAAATCTCGAATCGAACGAAAATATCGTAAAATGCTAGTAAATGGTCGGAGTCAAAATGCTCTCTGGCATTAGACTGACGAGGGCTAGAGGGCATATTGTCGTTTTAAGTACAAGACTGCGAAAAATGGAAGGTGTATATACTTTTTATATGAGGGCCAAATAAGTCCACTTCGTTGAAGAATTCCTTACTCAAATTGTGTCAATAATATAATAATAATAATAATAATAATAATAATAATAATAATAATAATAATAATAATAATAATAATAATAATAATAATAATAATAATAATAATAATAATAATAATAATAATAATAATAATAATAATAATAATAATAATAATAATAATAATAATAATAATAATAATAATAATAATAATAATAATAATAATAATAATAATAATAATAATAATAATAATAATAATAATAATAATAATAATAATAATAATAATAATAATAATAATAATAATAATAATAATAATAATAATAATAATAATAATAATAATAATAATAATAATAATAATAATAATAATAATAATAATAATAATAATAATAATAATAATAATAATAATAATAATAATAATAATAATAATAATAATAATAATAATAATAATAATAATAATAATAATAATAATAATAATAATAATAATAATAATAATAATAATAATAATAATAATAATAATAATAATAATAATAATAATAATAATAATAATAATAATAATAATAATAATAATAATAATAATAATAATAATAATAATAATAATAATAATAATAATAATAATAATAATAATAATAATAATAATAATAATAATAATAATAATAATAATAATAATAATAATAATAATAATAATAATAATAATAATAATAATAATAATAATAATAATAATAATAATAATAATAATAATAATAATAATAATAATAATAATAATAATAATAATAATAATAATAATAATAATAATAATAATAATAATAATAATAATAATAATAATAATAATAATAATAATAATAATAATAATAATAATAATAATAATAATAATAATAATAATAATAATAATAATAATAATAATAATAATAATAATAATAATAATAATAATAATAATAATAATAATAATAATAATAATAATAATAATAATAATAATAATAATAATAATAATAATAATAATAATAATAATAATAATAATAATAATAATAATAATAATAATAATAATAATAATAATAATAATAATAATAATAATAATAATAATAATAATAATAATAATAATAATAATAATAATAATAATAATAATAATAATAATAATAATAATAATAATAATAATAATAATAATAATAATAATAATAATAATAATAATAATAATAATAATAATAATAATAATAATAATAATAATAATAATAATAATAATAATAATAATAATAATAATAATAATAATAATAATAATAATAATAATAATAATAATAATAATAATAATAATAATAATAATAATAATAATAATAATAATAATAATAATAATAATAATAATAATAATAATAATAATAATAATAATAAATAATAATAATAATAATAATAATAATAATAATAATAATAATAATAATAATAATAATAATAATAATAATAATAATAATAATAATAAATAATAATAATAATAATAAATAATAATAATAATAATAATAATAATAATAATAATAATAATAATAATAATAATAATAATAATAATAATAATAAATAATAATAATAATAATAATAATAATAATAATAATAATAATAATAATAATAATAATAATAATAATAATAATAATAATAATAATAATAATAATAATAATAATAATAATAAATAATAATAATAATAATAATAATAATAATAATAATAATAATAATAATAATAATAATAA
>JAKWBJ010000071.1:50000-555000 GCA_023159175.1 Wohlfahrtia magnifica
CAATAGTTGAAAATTCTATTAGTAGAGAAACTTTATTTATATTTTTGCCGGTAAATTGACTGGGCCAAAGGTTTCTGAAATCGTAGCGTTTATAGACGAAGGCTATAAAATATCACTTTTAGTAGAAAACGTCGCAACAAAAATTGGGTTGAAAGATTTGAAAAGCAACTTATACACCTGGGATGGATTGGAGGTAAAACAACAAAGGAAGTATCAAAAAAGGTTAATTTGGTAATAAGCGGTATTAATGACAATATTAATTCTTTTAATTTGATAAATGCCTTTACAACTGAGAATTTGAAATTGCCACCACAGAGTCTACATAAAGAAGAAGTTAAGAATAAGTTTCCAACTTTAAATGCGATAAGAATAGACGACTATTTTAATGCCACTCCAAAGCTATTGATTGGGTTACCTTATGTAAGACTTGTTAGACCGTGTCCAAAGTAGCTTGGACAATTAATTATCTACTCCTTTTTTTCTTGCTTTACACTAGTTATAATTTGGTGTATTAAATTATTAGCTATTTAGCGTTTATTTTTATGACAACAACATTGGTTTCCATTATACAGTGGTAGGAATTCATTTTACCGCGCCATACTTTTTGTCGTTTTTATATAAATGAATGAACTTTTTTGGAAAACTTTTGCTGTATTGATTTATTTTAACAATTCCTTAAAAATAAAAAACAAAATTAAAATATATTTCAATTAAGTAACAAAACATTGGGAAAAAAGATAAATATGCCGAGACATTCGTTTGGACGCAATTTGTAAGTGCCATGTAAAAAAGTAATTATTAAAAAAATGTTGTTGTTTTAATATTTAGTGTGACCACCTTGATTGTGGATAACTGAAAATATTCTGTTTGGCATAGATTCAACTGGATTTTGTATCGTTTTTATGTCGATTTTCGAACAGCATTTTTTGATTTTTTGTTTCAGTTCATTAACCGATGAAAATTGTTGTCCTCTTTCATAAACCTTTGACGCCAGAATTCCCCATAAATTCTTTATAGGGTTGCAATCCGGACTGCATGCCGGCCATGGCAATAAATCTATGTTTTTAGACGTAAACCAATCTCTACATAGCCTGGAAACATGTATAGCAACGTTGTCCTGTTGAAATATGTATTCTTCATCGGGGTTTTCATCTAATTTCATTATAAGGACATCTTCAAGGAGTTCTAAATATCGTTGTGAATTCATTTTTGTAGTAACAAAACATATGGTAAGCTTGAAATCATAGGAAAATGCACCCCATACCATAACACTTCCGCCACCGAAATTTCTTTTAGACCTGACAACATATTTTTCATTCAAATCATGCCAATAGCAGCTATAGCAATCCGGTCCATCCAAATAAAATTTTTTTTCATCAGAAAAGATCACTTTTTTCCACTCATTTTTCCATGTCATGTGTGTTTTTGCAAACGTAAGCCTTTGCTCTTCATGAAGCTTCGTTAATCGGGGTTTAGATTTAATTTTTTTCCATCTAGTTGATGAAGTTTTATTTAAAACGCAAGCAATAGTTCGCCTGGACACTGGGAGGTTATGTTTTTTCTTTATTTTACGGCACGTTAGTCGATTTTTTGACGCTTCAAATCGAATTAGACCCTTTTGACGGCTGTTTAATTTGGAATATAATAATTTAATACACCAAATTATAACAAGTGTAAAGCAAGAAAAAAAGGAGTAGATAATTAATTGGCCAAGCTACTTTGGACACGGTCTAACAAGTCTTACATAAGGTAACCCAATCAATAGATTTGGAGTGACATTAAAATAGTCGTCTATTCTTATCGCATTTAAAGTTGGAAACTTATTCTTAACTTCTTCTTTATGTAGACTCTGTGGTGGCAATTTCAAATTCTCAGTTGTAAAGGCATTTATCAAATTAAAAGAATTAATATTGTCATTAATACCGCTTATTACCAAATTAACCTTTTTTGATACTTCCTTTGTTGTTTTACCTCCAATCCATCCCAGGTGTATAAGTTGCTTTTCAAATCTTTCAACCCAATTTTTGTTGCGACGTTTTCTACTAAAAGTGATATTTTATAGCCTTCGTCTATAAACGCTACGATTTCAGAAACCTTTGGCCCAGTCAATTTACCGGCAAAAATATAAATAAAGTTTCTCTACTAATAGAATTTTCAACTATTGCGTTGACATCACTTTTTCATTTAAACAATTTATCGATACTTTGCCATCTCTAATACTTCATTATTGTTAGCACATATTTTCCTCTTGTTTTCATTTCCAAAATCGTTTACTTTAATATTTTCGTAAAGGAGTCTGTTGTGGTACTTGATGCACTCAAACAAACCACATTGTCCTTTCTTTTGACACTTCGATAGACTGTGCCCAGATAGCAAAGAACAAAAACAAAGATTTTCATCTTACACCAATTTCCATCTGTCAACCGTTAATTCTTTAAAATTACTACACTGGAAAAACTTGTGGTGTTGCTGAAGTATATATTTGAAACGTCGGTGTTTAGTAGTTATTGTGAGTGACGATTTCATTTTGTCCTTTTTGCTTAGTGTTTTCGGTTTCGGCAGCAAAATCAACTCAAGTAACAACGTTTTGTAACCATGTGCTGAACTGATTTTTGCCAATTCGTCTATAAGCGTTGGGTTAAATAAATGTGGGATTGCACCTGCATTCTCAAAAAAACTGTGTGGTTAGATACCATTGTGCTCAGATTAACCAACTCATAAATTTTTCTTCCAGATATTTGCGGAATGGCAGAGACTGGCTATTTGGCTTCTTATTAGCACTTGTGGGCGTCCATAATGAAACTCCAAAGTATTCATCACTTGGCACACGCTATCCTGGTGAATCAAAAATGTTTCAGCTTTTATTCTGGCTTCGTCTTTTAAAGCGTTTTGAAATCTCATTAAATTTTCAAAATTAGTGTAATTGTAAATTCTTGTTATATCATTGTACGTGTCACTAAAAATTGGCCAGTGCTCTGGCTGGCCGGAGAATATGAGTAAGTTGTAAAGTTTTCTTAGTTCGCTATTTACTGGTCTCTAAATATTGTGTAGATATAGACGTGGCGATGTTTTGCGAAAATGGTGGCAAATAACTAGATGAGATAAACGGTGACATTCGCAGTGCTGTACTGGCAAATATATGTGCGGGGTGAGGCTGTATAAAGGTGGTTGGCTCTGACGAAAGTGGGGGCATAAAAAATACGGTTTGCAAACATTGCTGTATGGCAGTGTTCGAAAAATAAGTGTATACCTATGGCATTTTATACTCACTTGAAATAATATGTTGTATCGGCGAACATTGTTTACTACGGCAGGCAGTGTAGCTGTTGTATTACATTTCTCTACTAGGATTTTAATGCATTCCTTCAGCTATAAAATTTCTTTTTTAATTCGGTTGTTGTTGGCTGTTCTATTATAGTTGTCTCATTATCACTACAGCTTTCCAGCAAATCGGCGCTTAAGCATCTGGCGGTTTTAAATGCGTCGACGTCCAACATTTTGTTTTACAAACGATCACTCCTTCGAGGCATTAAATTTGTTCCAATTCTTGGCAAATTGAGTTGTGCAAAATTATATAAAAAAATGTTGAGGCTGCAATTGTTGTCCAAATACGTTACTATTGTAACATATACCAGGACAGAAATAATAATTCTCTTTTATGGGTTTATAATTGGTTGGTTTGTTTGGTTTTATTCAAATTATTCCAAATTCAAAGTAAATTACATAACTTAGACTTACTTAAATTCTATTTTATTCGTTTCTAAAATGTTTCACGGCTTTCCTTTAATTTTCCTACACTACGTCTCTTATTTTACTTTAAGTAGCTGTCGCAACCAATTTCAATATGCCTCTTTTTCTATCCTTTTCCTTGTATGAGAGTAAAAGTAACCCTTCGGAAGATTAAGAAAAAAAAATACTAGTTCCAGAAGTAGCTCAAATTCACCACCTTTATGTAATCACATAATGGCATTTCAATTGTCTAAAAAATAAGAATTGAAATTTATACATCAGTTAAAAAAAAATGAATACTAAGATATGTTCTAAAAGAAATTTATAATTTGGCAGTCGTGAAGTAGAGACGTGGCAAATTTATTATGGAAAAATATTCAGAAAACCAACGTCTTTTAATCGTTAAAACATATCAAAATCAATCATTGATATTCATAAAAAAATGAGTGACGAGGCACATTTTCATTTGAATGGTTATGTGAATAAACAGAATAGTCGTTTCTGGACAAAGGGAAACCCTCAAATTATTCGTCAGTCACCTTTGCATCCATTAAAACTGACAGTCTGGTGTGCAATTTGAAAACGGCGTAACGGTAACTGTCAATGGTAAGCGATATCGTGATATGATTGAAAACTTTTTAACGCCACAACTGCATGCTTTGCGCTTGACTGACATGTGGTTTCAACAATACAGTGCCACTTGGCATATAGCTAGGATTACAATAGAATTACTGCGAGACCTCTTTCCACAACAAATTATTTCAAGGAATGGCGATGTAGATTGGCCTTCACGGTAGCCTGATTTGACTGCTCCGGATTTTTTTTATTGGGATATCTGAAAAGCTAGGTTTATGCAAACAAATCAGACACGCTGGAGCAACTCAAACAAAATATTCGTGATGAAATTAATGGAATACCGCGTGAAATGTGTGAGAATGTAATGAAAAATGTGCTCAAAAGGGCTCGCATTTGCGAGGCTAACAGAGGCGGGTATTTATCTGATATTGTCTTCCATACATAATTGCCGACATTAAATAAAACATTAATCAATATAAGATCCGTTCTCTTTCATATAATCAAAAATCCGCCTTCCCGGCGGACACCCTATAGTATGAGTTACACCTTGAAAGTTCTGGAGAAAAAATAAAAAGGTGTGAAAATGTTGTGAATAACATTAGCATTCAACCGTGCTTGGATAAAGAATGAATAACGAAAACAGAATTACTAAAGCATACATTAAAGCAAAAGCTAGAAAAATTTAATTCGGAAGTGTTCCATCAGGCAGTTTCCACTACTTACGCATTAGAAATCAAGTACAAAAAGTGAAGAATATTAAAAAAAAATATGTGTGCCGCTGTGGTATAGTAAGTATGACACCCGCCTACCAACCAGAAGGTCCTCGGTTCAATATCAGATCAGACCATCTGAAAAACAGCGGTATCACCTTATAACATTAGCTAGTAATTTGTTATGAGTAATTCTATTGAAAACTTCTCTAAATGCATTTGCCGTTCGGAACCGGCGTTAAACTGTAGGTCCCTTTCAATGAATCTAAAAATAGAACCGGGTACAGCTCATTGACTGAGGAAAGTCCCGGTGTTCATTCATGAAATGTTATGGGAATTATATATATATATATTCCTATATAATAAAATATATATATATATATATATATATATATATATATATATATATATATATATATGGCAGTGCTGCCAAATTGGCAGGGTGACACATATATATATATATATATATATATATATATATATATATATATATATATATATATATATATATATATATATATATACAAAATATTTCAAAATATATATATTGTCACGAAAATAAAAATCTAACACTGTATTGTGGGATTATGGTATATTTCGACCATCTTTACGTTACATTTGAATTAACGGATATGGAAATAGAAGTTGGTCGATATTCTGGAACCTCCTAGACTGTAGGCAATTAGGTATATAAAAGCGCTGTTTTACCTACACGTCAGTAAGTGATCGTTCTGCTGTCGTAAGATAAAGACCTGTGTAAGCGGAAATATAAGTGTTGTGTAAGCGAATATGAAGTTGTTGTGAACTGTATAAAAGTTATTGTGTAGTTAATAAAAATATAACTGTAAAACAGTAAATAAAGCGGCGTTTAATTTACTTTAACGTAATTTAAACTAACTCAAACGTTTTAGAAAGGTTAAAACGTAACATTGGTGTCAGAAGTGGAATTGCGTACATAAAATAAAATAATTAAACAACGAAAAAGAAAATAAATATATCAAACGGAGTAAAAATTAAATTTCAAGAATTAAAAAAGGACAGACTCAAACGAGAATTAAATAAATTAAAGCTGTCAACAACCGGTAACAAAACCGAGATACGAAATTCCTCTTAGAGAAATTTCAGAGACGTGGCATAGATATCGATAATCACGAATTTGATGACGAGAATTAGCCTGAGATGAGTGCTCCTACAACGACAAGTAGTATAGACGTTAACTCGCTGCTGGCTGCTATGATGGAAAATATGCAGGTACGGAGCAAAATGTTTTTGGCTGAGGTACGAGAAACTTTTAGAGCTGATAATGAAAAGCTTATGAAAAAATTAATGCTGTGGCGAATGTACAAGAAATTTCTAGTGCTGATAATGGAAAGCTTATGAAAAAAATTAATAATGTTGCGAATGCACAAAAAACTTCTAGAGCTGATAACGAAAAGCTTTTAGCACAGGTAAAAGAAACCTATAGAGCCGAAAACCAGAATTTTCTGGCGAAAATTAAAACAAAACTTGAGGGGACTTCTACTGAGATACGAGAAATCACTAAACAAATTGAACACAAATTTGAGGAAACAAATGAGCACTTACGTGAAATATATGCAACGGTAAGCAAAAGGGTAGATGGTGTGGAGACAAGAATGGAAAATTTTAAGAAAACTGTTGATGAAAAATTGAATGTAATGGAAGAAGTTCAACAGTCTCCAGTGCCAGAAACCCGAACCAGTACGAATCATACCAGAAGTTCCAGCAGAATTTAAATTCGACACCGACACAGTAGCCAATAAAAGTGGGTGCAATGAGGAAGAGAAGGCTCTGGAACTAATTTTGACGTTAAAAGGTGCTGCAGCAAAAATTTTAGAAACCATGGCAGCTAGCAGCAGAGACAACTACAACGACTTAATGGTGGCGTTACAGCGTAAATTTGACTACGAGCTCAAACGCGATTTGTACCGCATTGTACTTCAAGCCTTTGTAATAGAAGTCGAGAGGTTGGTGCAGCTAACCTATCCAGGGGAAAATCATCCAAATTAAGATCGAAGCATTCATCAATGGTATAGGGGACCTCGATATTAAGTATGCGGTTTGTGCTGCCGATAAGGCAACCTTTGTAGAGACCGTGGTGTTTCCACTGGCACAGCTTGAGAGATACCCGAGCCACATATACATAAAGTGTATAGCATGAAAACTGTAAATACCAACGAAGATTTCTTTACAGCTATCAAAGAGGTGGTTGAGCAACTTTTGGCCAATAAAGAGCAAAGGGCAAAAAGGAAATGCCAAAACTGTGGCAAGAGCGGTCATTTTCAAATGCATTGTAGGGCACCGCTCAAAAGTGGAAGATTTGCGTCACCTTAGAGATGTGACAAATGGAAAAACACTAGCTGTATAAAACCCTAAGCATTTAGTTATAAACACCTTACCAATAGAGGAAAGCCGCATAAAATGGGCTTAGGTATACACAACACAGTACAAATAAATAAACGCAGTAATGTAAATGAGGTTGGTCATAATGGCGATGGTCATCATAGAGGCTGTGAGAAGATTGCAGGAGTGAAAAGAGTAAAAACGAATGTAAGATAGCCGCTGATTAAACAGGTGATAAGGCCAAAGAGACCATTATCAACATCAGACAATTAAGTCTGGAGGTTAAAGAGAACTGATCAGCGGCTCAGAGGAAAGACTGTACTGGCAAGAATGATAGCAGCTAAAGAAAAAGACCTACTAGTAAAGAGATATCAGCAGTTAGCCCTCTAATAAAGGCTTATTGGTCTCAATGGAATAGTTTAAGGCTGATAGAATAGTGCTTATACCGAAGCTGGGAAAGTGCAGACGGAAGTGCAACCTCCAATCTAATAGTGGTTCCTTCCTCGAAAATTAATGAAATTTTAAATCAGTCTCATAAGAAATCCAGCGGAAGGCATCACTGGGTTGGATGCCAGCAAGCTGTCGTCGGATGGATAGCAAACTGCATTGAATGTATTACGGCTAAAAATGTAGTCAGAACAAGTCAGAATCATCAGCAGCAATACAAATCGAGAGCACCAGTCGGTAGTACCAAGAAAAGTGAAAATCCCAAAGATTTTTATGAAACAATACATACACGACTGTATATGGATCGTGATAGTTTGAAAACCAGGTATGATCGAGCAGCAAGTGCTAAGAGCTTCCATGAGGGAGAACTTGTTCTACTCTATAACCCACAACGGAAGAAAGGAGTGTCTCCAAAGCTGCCAACTAACTGGGATGGACCTCGTAAGGTAGTCAAAAGGCTAAACAATGTGGTATATCGAATACAGAAAAACAATAGCCTGCAATCAAAAATGAAAGTGGTACATCTAGAGCAACTGATGAGCTATGGGAAAAAGGATAATGAGTCTATTCGGGACGAACAGACTTAAGTGGGAGGCAGTTTTACGAAAATAAAAATACAACACACCAGCGCTTTAAAACTGTAAAATGGGATTTTGAAATATTTTGTGTCACCCTGTCAATTAGACAGCACTGCCAAATCGACCATATTTACATTACATTCAAATTAACGGATATGGAAATAGAAGATGGTCGACATTTCCTGAACCTTCCAAACTGTAGGCAGTTAGGTATATAAAGGGCTGCTTTACCTACACGTCAGTTAGTTATCGTTTGGTTGTCAATAAACAAAGTTGTGTTAAAGCGGAAATAAAAGTGTTATATAAATGAATATTAGGTGTTGTATTAAGACAAACAGTATAAAAGTTATAGTGAAGTAAAAAAAGAAATTGTCAAACAACAACATAAAGCGGCGTTTATTTTATTTTAACGCAATTTAAACGAACTCAAACATTTTAAAAAGGTTAAAATATAACAATATATATATTTTAAAAAAGTACTCAATATTGAAACTTAAAATAAATAATGATGCAGCTGTGTGAGCCCCGGTAAACCACATTGCGTAGAGGTCCTTTTCATCGGCCTCATTGAGGAAGTGAGTTTTTAAAAATTTTTAAATGGTGAAGTGAAAATTGTTGATAAAATTATTGAGCTATAATTTCTATACATACACCAGCAAAATCTTTCGGGTGCTGTGTTCCCGGACATACCTTCGTACACGGTTCCATAAAATGCACAAGGTTTTCTATAAATATTGTAATAAATAAAAACCATACAAAAAGTAAGTTTTTTGATCTCTATTTTTTATTAAAGCAATAAAGGAGCCAAATTACTAATTATAGGAACTTTTCCATATAAAAGAACTAGTAATAATGTGGTTCTAAAGCCCCCAGTTGGATCCAACTATACTAGTATATGACTAGTACCAATGGTACTAGTATCTTTCCGAACACACTCAATGCTAATTTGAGCATTAAGATGGTATAGGAAAGTTTACAGTTGAGAATTAGCGCTGGTGATTTTTGTACTAGTCCAGTACTAGTTAGGCGCTACGTTAATCGTCTACAGGGTAAAAATAAAACGATACTCATACACCACATATTCAAAGCCAGCTCAACTTAAATAACTACAAGTTGCGTGAAGTATGGGCGTATTTCTACTCAAGTACACTTAGAGTATATTACTACAAAATAAAACCTTTTGAAATCGCTGTGATATAATTAATAAAAGTGTTTTATATGTAACATTTTAGTTATGCTAATATTACATATGTGGACTATGTTCAAAACATTTTAACGGGTTTTGTTTAAAAAATTATTTATTTTTTATTTATTTAAAGCATTAATGAATAATTACGAACTACACACTAATGTATAAAATATGGACATGGCTACTAATGTATAAAATAGGCCCAGAAATTCTTTATACAATTTAGATATAACTAAATTTGCATTAACTATTACAAATACTTAAATTATTATTAATTACTATAAATACTCAAATTATTATAAGTACTTAATTATTATAAATACTTAAATTAAATTATAAAGTTTGGTCTCTTTTAAAAAGGATATTATTTGTCTTATATTGTTTTTGTTTGGGCTTGTTAGAAGAGATATGGGATTCGGATTATTGTTAAAAGTGTTTTGACGTTGGTTTCTAAATTTTGAACATGTTGTCAGTATGTGTTTGAGAATATCAGACGACACAGAAATACAACTATTACATATTTGTGGAACAGTTTAATTAACTAATTGGCCGTGAGACAATTTTGAATGTCCAAAGCAGTCTTTTATATTTTATTTCATCTGTTCTTTTAAAATTATTGTTTCTTAAAAATTCATTAATACATATTTTAAGGTTGACATCTCTATACCATTTGAATGGTCTTTCAAAGAAAATCCTGTTTGAGTTTTCAAAAATTTGTTTATGTCATTAATATTATGGTTATATCAAGACAAAAGAGGTGAATTAGTTACTCCTTTAGCAATTTTGTCTGCGAACTCATTGCCTGTTATTCCACAATGTCTTGTGGTCCATATAAGTACAATGTTCGGATATTTTTTGGCAAGAATATCTCTAATTATAGTGGCATAAATGTTTTTATTCGATATATTGGCAATAGCTTTAAGTGAGGACAGTGAATCCGTACATATTGCATATAAGCCCCTTTTATTTTTAACTAGATTTACAACTTCCATTAAACCAATAATTTCAGCTGTTAGGATAGATGTGTAGTATGGTAAGATTTTGTTTATTTTTACTTTATTTGGATTACACTGAAGCTTACTAGGTTATTGATTTTTGATGCATCCGTGAAAATGAAGGTACACTTATTGTATTGAATTTCTTGGAATAATTGTCGAAACAAGGAAAGATTTGTATTGGTTCTAGGGTGATTGTGAAGGGTAGTATTAATTATTTTAAGGGCCAAGGAGTATTGCTTTCACATAATGACATCTTTTTAACAGGAGGTAAATCTAGATTTTTACAAAGCTCAATTATTCTATGAATGACTATAATGTTGTCAGAACTTTGGATAAACAGGAGTTTAGTGAAATTGGACGATATGAATTTGATAACGTTTTATCTGCTTTAGACTTCAGTATTGGTACTATAATGCTTGTCGTAAATTGTTGGGGAATTGTGCTTTTGAAAATATTGTTGTAAAGACGTAATAATCTTACTTTTATTTGGGAGTTGCTTAAGCATTGGATATGTGATTCTATCTAAACCTGATGTTTTTCTTTTTAAGCTGTGTAGGACTGATGTAAGCTTCCAAAGTTGTATTTCTTTTTCAATTAAAAGAGCTTTAGGTGTAATGTTAGATTCCAAAATTCTAGGTGCAGTTTTATATTTATTTGTCTGAGATTCTATTGGAAAGTTGGTATCTAATGACTTATCGGTCCAAAATTTACACAAAATATGTGCAACTTCAATTTGGTGATGAAGTGTTCCTAGTGTGAAGACTATGTATATTGCATCTAGCTTTGTATCCAGTAAAGGTATTAATGCTTCTCCAAATACTTTCGACTTTCGATGTCGGGTTTATTGATGATATAAAAATTGCCATCGATTATTTTTCTTGGCGGACTTGATTTCTCTTTTTAACATTGCGTTTAGTTTTTTTATAATAAGTGAACAAGATTGGTGTTTGGGATTTAGAGAGGGTTAGGGTTAGAAATTGGTGAGCTAAATGGACTGTAATTCTGCGGAAAACACCAATTCTTATTTAATATAATTTTTTTTTTCATTTATTTATTTATTTATTTGCAATCTATCTAGTGATAATAAGCAATACTATTGACAATTTTTTTTTATAAGGATATCCAACATTAACTATATTACAACATTATGCAATATAAACACATAAAATTAAATTTGTCTCAAAAAAGTAAAATTTTAATATATCAACTAATTTATTAAGGTAAGAATGGTAGGTCTAACACATGAGACCTCTTCAGTCACCTTGTTTCGAAACTCTCATCTAATAAACAAATGGCTATACATTCTGGTGATTACTCAATCTTTTCAAATATTTTTCCGAAAATCGCTTGATTTTATCTTTTATTTTTGGTATTAGAGATCGTTGTGAATTATTTCATTTGTAACAAACCATGGTGATTGAAGTATTGTACGCAGTGCTTTGGATTGAAATCTCTGCAATATTTCGATGTTTGAGTTTCTTTCAGTACCCCATAGGTGGATACCATATAACCATACGGGCTTTAAAATGGATTTATAGATCAGTAGCTTATTTTTGATGCTCAGCTCAGATTTAGGACGCAACAGCCAGTATAATTTTTTAAATCTGTAGTTAAGTTGATTCCTCTTTTTTTATTATGATTTCCACGTAAGCCTGCGATCCATATATAGTCCGAGATATTTGACACAATTAGTGTGGGGAATAGTGATATTACTTATTTTGACGTGTGAACAGTTTCCTTTTCTTAGCGTGAACGTAATATGTTGTGAACGTAATATGTCGGAAAAACTGTTGTTGTGTTTGATATATAAGAAGCGATCTGAAAAATAGGATTTAATGAAAAGGTAGTAAGGTGTTGGTAAGAACTTTTTTAACTTGTACAATAAACCAGGATGCCGTACTCGATCGAAAGCTTGTTGAACATCTAAAAATACTGCAGAGCAGTATTTTTTGTTCTCCAAAGCTTCCGTGACATACTGTACAATTCTGTTGCATTGTTCAGGTGTTCCGTGCTCATGACGAAAACCGAATTGATGTTCTGAAATTATATTTGTTCTTTCCAGGCGACAATCTATCGACAAATATTCGTTCGAATATTTTAGAGAAAGTCGCCAACAAGCTTATAGGTCTATAGGATGAAACTAGATTTTCCGGTTTATTTGGTTTTGGTATCATTATAACCATTGCGCACTTCCATTGTGATGGGAAATAACTCAATCTTAATATCGCGTTGAAAATATAAGTTAGAAATAAAATGGCTTTTTTTGGAAGATGCTTAACCATAAAACTTGTTACCTGATCATATCCGGGAGATTTTTCGTATTAAGGTGGTTGATTTTCATTTGTACTTCGGTCGGAGATACAGGCTTAATTGGGAAATCCATCTGGCAAGGTGAGTCAAGAAACTCTAAAACTCCTTCTTCGTCTGCTAATCCAGAATTAAAGTTAAAAGGAAGGAATTAAAACAGCTTTTAAATAATAAGAGAATGCAAATGCTTTGTCTGCATCGGATTTATGTCATTTATTTTGTTCGTCTTTTTTAGGAGGATCTTTCTTTTGTGGCCTTTTTATATTTTTTGTAGCTTTCCATAAATTATACTCATTGTTTTTACTCGGATCTAAATTTTGTGAATAGCATTCGACTGATTTGTTTTTAAACAGTTTTAACTTTTGCGTCAAATTTAATATAATGGGAATATAATTTCTCATGAGATTATGAGGAAGTATTTATATAGCGGTATAAATGAGAAAAAAAGGGGTTAGAGCGAGTGAGAATATGTGCTAATATGTGTAATATGTGCTTACCTTATGTGTGTATGATAAGATGATGTGGTTGTAGTTGCAATCGGAATCCAAGTTTTACTGCGATATAATTATGTGCAATATGCAAGTGTAATATTAATTTAAGGATTGTAGGTATAATACATGTAGCTTGTAAGATTTTTTAATTAGTTAACTTATTTTATAAAAGTTTAAATATAAGTGCATTATTAGCTTTAGATTTTACAATTTTAACTTTAAAATAAATTTGAATTGATAGTAATTTTATTACAATTTGATTTAAGAGAATTTCAAATTATAGGATGGTTCGCTTTTATTGCCAAAAGATATCTGAACTTTTTCTTTTACTTTATGCGCGCCTTAACATCTTAACGTATACTACCATTGTGTTTAAACATTCTTTTCGAAATTGGTAAGTTATTCGGTACAAGTTACTTTTTACAATACATATGGCAACATTGGCCTGCAAATAATAAAAGCTGACAACTAATATCGCAAATTTTCTGGTGATTTTGTATAATAAGATTTTCAGTGTTTATGTGTCGTTTAAACCGATACCATGCAGTATTTTTTCCTTTTTTAACTTTTCAAGATTATGTGACCACCAAGGTACACGTTTTGTTTTGAAGTTAGTTGAACTTTGAGGTATAGTATAATTTGCTGCCTCAATTATGATCTTTCGCATATTTCTTCTCTGTTAATATTGTTAGTAATGGATTTTTCTTTATCGAGTTTAGAGCAGATGTATTTATATTTTTTCCAGTCCGCGTGTTGTGTTTTAAAATTCGGTTTGTCAGATCCATTGCGCTATAATTTTTTTCGATGTAAAAAGAAATTAATATTGGGAAGTGATCACTACCACATAAATTATCTTCGATTTTCCAGTTAATCATAGGACCAATATCAGATGAACAAAATGTTAAGTCAATATGGGAAAGACTACCATGACTGCTTAGGTGTGTTGGAGATCCGTCATTTAGGAAAATAAGGGGTGAATTCGTTATATATTTATCAATTATCTTTCCAAGTAAGTTGTTCGTTGGGGATCCCCAAGACATATACCAGGCGTTAAAATCTCCGTGAATTGAGGCTGGCGAGTTAAGTTGCCCCAAAATATTTTTCAAATTAACAGGACGTAATTTGAATTGGGGTGGAATGTACGCACAGACTATATTAAATTTTACATCTGATTTAATTTCAAGACATAAATTGTTAAAATCGTTCCCAAGCGTTACAACTGAATGTTCTATGGAATTATTGATAAGAATGCCCACTCCTCCGTATCTGGTGGTTGATGAGTTGTTTGTATGAAATTTGTAATTGATTGCGATAGGCATATTGGTTAGGGAATGAATATGGGTTTCTTGGATTGCAATGATTTTAGGGGTATACTGTTTTATAAGAAATAACAAGAGTAGCCATTCATATACCACTGAATTATATTAAGTGTCATAATTAAGTACAAATATGAACATATTTTTATATGTTCTAAATATTATGTGTAAAGTATTCAATAAATTGTTGTTTTTTTCCTATAAAAAAGAGTAATATTTTATAGAACGAAGTATTTTTTTAAATTATGAAAGATAATATAAGTTTTAAGTTCTAAAGTGTAACAATATTTTAAGGCGTAGGTTAATTGTTGAGAGTAAAATATAAGCAATTTTGGGAGCATTATAACAATATGAAACATAAAGAAATAATTGAATATTAACAAAATGAAATATCTTTTATTAATGTAGATATTACAATTACAATTTTTGTTGCGAGTACCTGTTACAACTTTTTTCTTGAGTTTTTGATAAGTTTTATTTGACATACTTCTTGGGAGAAGGATAACGTTTTTTTTGTTGTAAATTGATTTAATATTATTTCAGTGCCAGAAAGGGATGATACGCTTTGGAGTTCAACTTAGTTTGATTCATTTTCTGATATCTCTATATCCAAGATAATTGCAGAGTAGTCCACTAATCTCGCTGTTTTTGAAAATCTTGGTGTTGTGAACCAGTCTTTTCATTATTATTTAAAGAATATTACTATTTATAGTACCTTTCGATGTGCTATTGATTTGTTGAGGTGTAGTTTTAATAAGTGAAGAGCTTTTTAATGCAGATGAATAAGAGCTTGACATATTTCCATTTATATAAATTTATGGCTTTATTTTTATTTACTTTCTCTAGCGTGATAATTTCTTGAATCTCTTTTAAAAATGGAATATTTCTTGTGAGATGTAGCATGGTTGCAATCTTAATTTTGTTCTTTGCAATTTATTCATGATTTAGACAAAACACTTATTTCTGTTTCTTCACATAAATAAAATTCTAGAGAACAATTTGGACATATTTTAGTGTTTTTACAATTTCTTTCTATGTGACCATAACGGAGGCAGTTTTTGCAACGTAGAGGTAATGGAATGTAAGTTCAAATTTTCACATATCATACCCAATGACAATTTCGCTTTGGAGGGAGGTTGTGCAGAACGTGAGTATTATTAACCAGTTTCTTCTAGGCTGCCTTCGGCAGTTTTCCTTTTATTTTTTCTCCACTTTTGCTATATATTTTGATTTTGAAGTTCGCTGAGAATTTCTTCCTCGGGTATTCTTCGTAAGTCGTTTGAGTAAATCACGCCCTTAGAAAAATTTAAAGAATTGTGTTCAGAAACTTCCACCATGATTGATGGTGATTGTGAACCGAGTTTTACTAGCTTATTAGCTTGGTTTATGTTTCTTGTCTTAATAAGAAGAGTTCCGCTTCTTAGTTTATTGCAACTTATGACTTCACCTTCGCAGACGCAGTCGACTACTTTTTTAATTAAAAACGGGGACACTTTTGATAGTGTCTCTTCACTATTTATCCTTGACATGACCAAATATTTTGGCCTAGGCGTTGCTATTTTTAGTGTTTTAGTTTTGTCAATTAAAATTGACACCTGCTTGACCTACTTGACTGAGTATTGCTTGAATACTATGCATTTAAAAAATTAAATTGCTTGGTTTGTATAAAAAAATAAAAACTGATAAAAAAGCTTTTATAAAATTAACATCATTAAAAATTCATATTGTTACGGTGTAACCTTTTGAAACGTTTGAGTTCTTTTAAATTGCGTCAAAATAAAATAAACATCACTTTGTTGTTGTTTTACAATTTTTATTTTCCCACTTTATCTTTGTACATATTCGTTTATATAATACTTTTATTTACGCCTAAACACAACTTTATTTTATGACAGCAAATCGATAACTATCGACAAAGGAAAGGCAGCCTATTTGTATACCTAATTGCCAACAGCTTAGAAAGTTCCGAAAATATCTCAAACGCTCTTATATGCTCTATTTGATATGCATTAAGTTTAAACATGTAAGATTGTGTTACCCATCTATCAACTATTTAAACAATAACAAGAACAACAGTCAATTTGTTTTTGTATTTTTTGTTTCAAATTTTTCGAATATGTCAACGACAGCTGATAAAGTATAAGATTGCCAAACGATTTGTTTTATCAGTAAGTATTCTAAAATGTTTTGAATCGATGTATCAAATAAAGGTAATACTGAGTTTTACATAGATATAATATAATATATGAAATGAAGGTTAATAAATTCCAAGCCCTGAGTATATTCAAATTAGGTTTCAATATTTCATTTAATGATTTCCCTTATATAGTCAAGATATTTTCAATTAAAAATATTGATGTGAATATTCTTATTGGTGATTATATACATATGTATGTTTAGCATATATATATGCTCATCAATTTATGTAAGGTGATACCGCAGTTGAAAAAACGTTTTCTTTTTTCAGAACCTTAGTATTGAACCGACGTTCAGACGTTTCAACTGATTTATTTTTTAGATTAAATGTGTTTGAATTAAATAAAGGAGAAAAATAAACGAAAAACTATACACAAAGGACAAAAAAGCTAGAAACACCTAACTTGCTTATAGTAAAAAGAAAAATAACGGTATCTTTTGCGACAACTGCAATAATTAATTTTAAAAATTTGTTTAAACTGTTCTAAATAGAATAAGTTTTGTTTGTCGTTACATATTATATAGTTTTTAATTAGATGCACACTATTTTTTATAAATGTACTCATTCTGGTTTTTGTAATTTTAAATATATGCCCAGATTTGAACTTTAAAAATGGTGGATGTAAAAATGTAAACAAAAGGCGATAAAGTAAGCAAACTTTGACAGCTGGAAACTGAAAACATGCATGAGCAAAAAATATACATATGTAGACTCGCAAGTACCTTCTTTTGTGTGCCTTGCCAAAGATGGTTGAATTGGCAATGCAGTCAACTACACAAATCAGTACGGTAATACCGTTGAATATACATCTCAGTACGGCAATACCAGGGTAACACATTATCAACCTTTACACAAACCGATAGACAAAAATCCCACAACACTGTCTCAAAGGCACCAATGTGGCGTATTTTCTTTTTAGGCATTTTTATTTTCGTAACAATATGATAAAAAATTCTCTAATAAATATTTGTATGTTTAAGCTTTTATTTTGGATAATTATTTAAATACTTCATCAGTGTCCGCCAAAGGCAACTTTTTTAAGCTTATGCTGAATTTTGATCAAATTTACAAAATTATTTAAAACTGATTTCTTATTAAATTCATTAAAAAACTTACATGTTTGATTTTTAGATAATTTAATTTATTTAATTATATACATATTTACTTATAATAATGCTTAGTTATAAAAACAAAGAACAAATTTACATCTCATTTCTACTAACTAGGAAGTAATCGTTGATATACCATATCTTATCAAACATGTTTTTTATACAAAGAATTTAAAAATGATACTGTCTATTGTTTTGGGCTGCAACCGATTTCTTTCTTCGATAATAATATTTCCAGCTAAGGAAAAAACGCGTTCGGATGCTGCGCTACTAGCAGGAATAGATAATATTTTCATAGATAGTTTTGATAATTTGGGATATTTGGTAGAATTGTTTTTCCACCATAGCATTACGTCGAAATCCTCTGTAATCCCTACATTTTCACTGCAGTAACGCTCGACTTCATCTCTTCCTGTTTCTAGTGTAGCGACTGACGTGTTTATTAGACTTGGAAAGAAAAATCTTAAATTTGTAGTAACTAGCTCTGGAAAAGATGGCTGATGGTGAAGTACTTATCAGGGACACTGATAGTGCTGAAGTGTGTGTGTGTCTTTAATAAGTGGTTGTATTGCTGGTGTTGACTGACATGTGTGAGAAAATTCTGTCAAAACATCAATATGATTTTTGGTTAGTTTTTCGATGCAAATTTCTTTTATATTGTTTGTATTGCAGGAGGATATAAAAACAATGCTGCTTTATGTAAAATAGTTAAATTTCCATTTCTTCAAGTGCGACATTTTATTAATCTTCAGAGTGGTGACTTCAGCTTCTTCTTTTATTTTATTAAGAGATGGAATAACGTAACATTATGTAGGAGAGATACTGGTTTGAAGTTTTTTGAAAATCTCTACTAAACCTTGGAGGACAGAATAATTAAAATTTAACATACTTCGCCTTTAAACATTATCCGCAGGGATTTCATAATTAATCTGTATAATTTTCAATAACTGACTCGAACATTGTGAAACTCGAATTCCACCTTGTAGGGCAATTGCTTTTCAAGGTTGTTTCCTGCATGGCCTTTGCCCATTTTAAAGTATTTTGCAAGCATTTGTAATACCTTTTAATTTATTTGTAGATTCGAAAGTATTGGTTAGGACATTAGAAAAAAGTTAGAGTGAATAATTTGGTTTGGTTCGAGGACGAGCATTCACCGACCAAGACCAGTGAGCACAAAACTCGAAGACCAATCTGATCCATAGTGATCGTCCTAAGCCGAAGTTATAACCGAAAAGACTAAAAGAATAAAAGAAACTAAGAAACTGAAGGTCCTACTCTGCGGAATCCTAAAAATCCCGACGCCACAACCAGCCGAGACGCTTTCTATACATGACAGGGAGGTTAGAGTTTGGATAATTAATTCACCCAAGATGCAATGTCTACTGCCCGAAAGCCTAAAACAACGACACAAAAGGTGTTCAATCGTCTCTAACTCTTCCTCGTCTTCACATAACCAACAATAATCCGTGTCAGCATGCGCCCATCTACGAGTCATCGACCGGACACTGCAATGGCCTGTGATAATGCCTGTAGTCAGCCTCAGCTCTGCTCTTCTCTCTATGAGTAGAAGTCCCACGACTGGAAATAACTGGCCATAAATATCTAAAAGTCCTACAACCCGGATATTCATACCTGATTTGACCAGCCTTTCTTAAGAAGAATTTCTCGACTACTCTGATATAATGGTTCAACGACGGCATGACGTCCTCAGTCCGAATAACCGCTCAAACAGAGCCCCTATGAGCCAATTCATCAGGTCACTCATTACCTCCGCCAAACTCGGTATCACCACCTCAAAAGTCTGAAAGCGCTTGGTCGGCACGACATAGTTACTCACTTAAATTTTACTTCTCTTTATTTTCTGAAATTTGAGATCTTTTTCCATTATTTCATAAGCACTTAAAATCAATGACATTTTCATTCATCCAAATTTAATGTATAGCAATATAGTAAAATAAAATTTGGTTGAAATTCCAAACCTTTAATAAATATTAAGCAATTCATATTTTTTGTTTGTTTGTAAAACCACTTGAAGTCATCGACTTTTATTGCGATAATTAAAATTGCCACAATTGAAAGAAAAAAGTATACAACAAAGGAAACAGAAGAAATTATGTTAAGAATTGAATTAAGAAATTTGAAATAAGTTAGTCTTCAGATCGCATTAAAAGAATAAAGACGATTTAAACATATTTTTATGTATTTTATTCAAAAACGTTATTGACGCAGCTAACGGAAACTTATTCCAAAGAATAGGTTAAATAAAACATTTATTAACTAGCTAAGAGCATAAGTAGTATCTTTACAAGCACAACAAATACAGCAATCACAAAATGTACAATTTACACCAAAGGACGTTTGTTATACCGTTCATTAAATCAGTCGGGGCAGTGATGTTGCTGTGTCCAAGATACAACATGGAATGAATGAATCTAGCAATGACCACAGTGGCAAAAAAAAAAATATTTCACAAGGCAGGTAGATATATCCAGGAACTAGGAGACAATTTTACATGGACTCAAATAAAGTCGAAGCTAATGGAACACTACAAGCCCAACACAACATATGGAGATGTATTCAACAAATGCCAGAATGTAAAAGTATGCAATTTAAGACAACTTTTTAACTATTTTGAAATATGTAAACACGAACTAAATGAAATATATATAATCGACAATAATAAACCAATAATTTATAAACCAGATAGAGTAGATAGAGATTTGGTAAATATTCTAAAAGAAAAAATATATATCCCATTACGATCTAATTTAGATCAAGCAAGTTCACTAAACGTCATTATAACTAGATATTCACAGATCAAAGTTTTGGATGATCCTAGAGCCATACACATAAAATATAGGAAAAACATTAATAATTATAATAATACGAAACAAACCCACCAACTACATCAAACACTCAAAAACACATTCGCAAAATTCCATGAACAAAAATGTGTGGAAATACTAAACAATAAACTTTATTTTGAAGAATATAATTATCCCGAATATGTTCATAACATTTGTATTATACAACAAATAGAAAATAGAAATATGTATTAGAAATAACATTAGTTTTGCTCATATAAATACCGAAGAACGTCAGGCAACCTTAACGCTGCTTACTGAGTTCGAATTCTATTCTTTAAAGAAGTAGAGGTACCTTCAAATACCCGTGGAAGGAATTAAACGCCAAATCTAAGGAATGATTAACTAAAAAATAATAAGAGAAAGCAATTCTCCATATAATAGCCCACTATGGATCATCGAAAAGAAATTAGATAACTCAGGAGAAAAAGCTATAGAATTGTTATTGACTACAGGAAATTAAATGAATTTACTATTGATGATAAATACCATATTCCGAATCTAAATTCATTGTTTGACAAAGTTGGTAGAGCACAATATTACAACATTAGATTTGGCAAAAGGGTTATACCAAATTCGAGTAAGGGCACTATGATTTTATTCATATGCCATTTGACTTGAAAAATGTTCCATCAACGTTCCAAAAATGAATAAAATCTTATATAAATATATTAACAGAATATGTTTCGGTGTTCGGTGTTCTTGGAAAAACACTTGACTAATCTAAGGTCCATATTTAAAACACTAAAAAAAGCACATCTCAAAATACAAATTGATAAATGTGATTTTCTGAAAAAAAGAAACTCAGTTTGTGGGGCATATTCTTACAACAAATGGAATAAAATCGAATCCCGCTAAAGTAAAAATAATAAAAAACTTGAAAATACCAAATAATACAAAACAAATAAAATCTTTCTTAGGTATGACAGGCTTCTATAGAAAATTTGTAAAAAATTATGCAAAAATTGCATATCCCATGACACATTTTTAAAAAAGGATTAACCAATCAATTTGTATGATACTAGTTATATAACTTCTTTTGAAAAACTTAAAGACCTTATAACAAATTCACTAATATTACGTTACCCCAATTTCACAAAGAAATTTAAAATCACAGCGGATGCAAGCAACTTTGCCATCGGAGCTGTCCTATCTCAAGATGGATACCCTATTGCATATGCATCCAGAACTTTAAACAAGCATGAAACTAATGCTACTATAGAAAAAGAATTCCGACCACATGTTTTTGGCAGAGAGTTTGGTTTAGAGTGTGATCATCAAACACTTAAGTGGCTGATGACAAAATATTCGGGTAAAGGCATAAACCCAAAACTTCAGAGATGGCTTCTCAGCTTGGGGGAATATAATTTTTCAATTGAATATATTAAGGAAAAGACTAAAAAGGTCGCCGATTTCTTGAGCCGAATAAGAAATGACGAAATTAATACACAGATGGCAATTCCACAAAGTGAAGAAAAAAACAATAGCATGACAGCCGAAATAGGAAAAGTCAATTCCCAAGATGAAGATCTGGGCTATACAATTCCAATTTTGGATACAATCGTCAATCGGTATAGGACACAAATAATATTTACTAACTCTCCGTTGAAGTTTATACAAGTTATGGATAAACGATTTGAAAAATTAAGCGAGAAACTGCAAAAAAATATACAAATAATGTTTCGTGACTATGAAGAACATTTCTTAAATGAGTTCAACAAAAAACTAAGCCTCACGATGAGTAAGTTAAACAATTTGTCTGAGAGAGTATCCGCTCTTGAAATAGCCATGCAAGACATAAAAAAACAGCAACGGATAAATTAATAGCACAAGCAGACAAAAATAATGTATTAGGAAAAAAGGTTGAGTCTCTGAAAAAATGTGTTAGAAATAATGCGAATTGTACTGTTTCGGATGAATTGCGTATCAACGGTGTTCCTCAATACGATAACGAGGATCTTTTTGAAATCTATAAGAAAATTTGTGTGGCAATTCGAATTGATTCCCCAATAGTTAAGGAAATTTATCGAATAAAGATAAAAAAGAACAATGGCCAAGTAAATAAAAATAGAAACATTAATGAAGGGCAAGATACCCCAATCATAATAAAATTTTCAAGAACATATTAAGTCAGTTAAAAGTTGTATCAGGGAAAATAGAGATCCTTTCCGATTAAATCTAATTGGGTTTAATAGTCAAACTCCGTTTTATATAAACGAAAATCTTACACCTGATAACCACAAAATATTTCTTCAGGCTCTTCACTTGAAGAAGGATAGGCAGATTTTTTCAGCATTTATTCACCGAGGATTCGTCTATATAAGAACATTTGACAGTGATGAACTGATGCGTATTGAAGAATCTGATGCACTGAACCAGTTTTTTCTACGCCATAATAATGCGCTTCCTATCTGATAATAATCTCATCCAGAATATGTATATTCCTTCAATTAATTTTTTATCAAAGTGTTAGATTATTATTAAGATATTTGATTTTTTTTGTAATTAGACCATGTATTGTGTTTTTTAGAGACTTAATTTATGCTTGTTAGGATCACTTTTTTATATAATGATAATGAATTTTAACTATACGAGGTTTGGCTCTGGAGAAAATCTGCAAACTATGATTGGGATTCTTTCTAAGAATGATTTGGTACTTAAGATATGCCATATTAATGCTCAGACCTTGAATAATAAAATGGACGAGTTTCGCTTACTTTTTGAAGGTTCAAAATATAATATGCATTTCGGAGACTTGGTTCTATACGGACGTTAAAAGCTTTATATATAATCTAAAGGGATATCATCTCTTTCGTTCCGATAGGACAACTAATGGTGGTGGTGTTGCTGTGCATGTTGAAGCTAACATTACATGCCAGGAGATTGTCGAGAATGATTCTGTGGACAGTATTGAGTACATTTTGATAGAAATTTATAACAACATTGATAAACTCTTAGTTGGTACTATTTATAGACATAATAGGAATATCAATATGAGGCATTTGTTGGGAATACTGAGTACCTACACTCTTGGATATAACCATGTTATTTTAACTGGTGATTTTAATGCGATTGTGTTGGAGGATAATTGTTTAGTAGAATACATGAGCTCCATTGGTCTAAGCCTTGCCAACAACGGAAATTCTTCTCATTTTTCATTCACATCAAGCACCCTACTTGACCTCTGCTTTACTTATAACACGCTCCGCTTGCTACTCTTTGATCAGCTATCTGCACCAATGTTTTCACGACATGATTTGTTGTTTATATCTTTTGCCTTTAACTGCATAAAAGGATCGGATAAGAATTTTTCAATACAGAGACTTTAAAGGTATTGACTATATAAATCTCTTGGTATTGAATTATTATCTCTAAATTGGAATGATGTATAACTAAACTCTACTTTTGACAATTGCATTTTGTTGATAGCAATCTAGGATATCTTTGTGATAAATATGCTTGTATAAGATCGTAATCCATACGAAATAATAAACCTTGGTTTACATCTAGGGTTAAATTTCAAATTGACGTTAGAAATCGTTCGTATGCTAGATGGAAACGGCTTACGAGTAGATCTCCAGAGCTTTATGTAATTTTTAAGACTGCAAGAACTGCTGTAAACACGGGAATAAAAAATGCTTTTACGCATAAAAGTTTCGAACATGCATTGATTCAGGAAGAAAAAAAAATGGAGAGATATTCATAAGATGGGTTTAGTCAATCGTGGCAATGCTAATCCAGAAGTAATGGATGTAAATCAGATAAATAAACAATTTTCGAACATTTCCATGCCACCTATTAACATTGGCTATTATTGACAACGTAATTCTGAGCCGTCGACGGTCGCATGCATTCAATTTTGTGAACTTTACTCAAGAGGAGGTACTGGAGTCTCTTCTTAATGTTAAATCTAATGCTGTTGGTTATTATGGAATACATCCAAAATATATTAAAATTACTCTCCATTATACACTCAGGTACTTCACACATTTGCTTAACGCCATTTTTACCATGTCTACTTTCCCATCTATGTTTAAACATGTTAAGATTGTCTCGATTTTAAAACCGGATAAGAGTTTTCGGCCTTTTGCCATCTTGCCGTATTTATCGAAGGTTTTTGAAAAGTTAATACATAAGCAGATAAGTCGTCACTTATACATTGGTTGATGTAACTGAAGAAATTAGATGCCAGATTGATAAACGTAATACTGTGTCATTTCTTATACTGCTTGATCATTCTAAAGCATTTGACACAATACATCATTCTAATTTACTTCATGAACTGAAACATATGTGCAACTTTTCAGCAACTGCGTTAAAACTATTACCATCACATTTGGTCAATAGAACCCAGAGCGTTTATCACAACTCAAATATTTCGAGAAGCTGTTCAATGCTTAGGGGTGTACCACAGGGCTCCATACTTGGCCCACTTTTATATTCCATATACGCTAATGATCTTCTATTTCATCTAGAACATTGTAAAATACATATGTATGCTGATGATGTACAGCTATACATTATTGGTGGTGTGCATGAAGCATCCAATTGTATACGCTTAATAAATCAGGATTTGCATCAAATTTACTTATGGGCATCTACAAATGGGCTGACCTGGATGACGCAATATTTTACACCAGCCCATATATGAATGTTTTTAGCCAAAACCTACTTATTACCAATTTTAATGTATGGTTGTGAGCTGTTTGCTAACTGTGATGCAGTTAGTAGACAAAGGGTCAATGTAACATTTAACAATATTGCACGATATACATTTGGTATCAGGAGAAATAGCAGTACATCATATTATGTTAGACAAATTTATAATATAACTTTATAATATAACTTCTGAGGTGCCGAGTACTACTGTTTTTACATAGAATTATTTATAATCAGCAACCACCCTATTTATATCAGGGAATAAAATTTTCAAGATCGAATAGAGGGAAAAATATTAATTGTATGAAATATACTAAGGCAGCCTCTGAGCAACACTTTTCATCAACTCTATTCGTCTTTGGAGCCAACCACCCTCTCAATTATAAAAAAATATCCAATGCAAGCCATTTTAAATTACAATCACTTTTCGTAGCCATGTTTTTTTTATATTCTATTTGTCTAAATGTTACTTGTGTTAAATTTTGTATAATAAAGTTGTATTTTTTTGAAATTCTAAATTATATCTTCTGTAATTAATTCACAAACTTTTCCATTTTCAATTTTAAATTATTTTGTATACATATGTCATATATGACAATTTACTAAACAATACTATAAAATAAGACGTGTTCTTGTTGTATTGAGATTACGATAAATAAATAAATAAATAAATAAATAAATAATATATGAAAGGTTATGTAAAGTATAGGGACAACTAATATCAATAGAGAAGCAAACAGAAATAGGGAGAGTTACATGGAAGCAAGAAACGTTTTAACGTTTAAACGTTTTAAAACGTTTGAGTTCATTTAATTGTGCTAAAATAAAATTAAACATCACTATTGTTGTTTTACAGTTTCAATTTACTACACTATAACATTCATACACTTTGTCTTAACACAACAACTTAATATTCGCTTATACAACACTTTTATTTCCGCTTAAACACGTCTTTATCTTCTGACAGCAAAACGATAACTAACTGACGTGTAGGTAAAGCAGCTTCTTCTTATACCTAATTGTCTACAGCTTGGAATGTTTCGGCAACGTCTCATATCTTTTATTTTTAGATCCGTTAATTCAAATGTAACGTAAAGATGGTTGATTTAGCAGTGCTGTCAGATAACGCAAATAAGCGCGCCATTGACAGGGTGACACATAACTACCAAATATACCAAAATTTGGGCATTTTTATTTTCGTAACACTGTCTCCCACTTAAGCCTGTTCATCCCGAATAGGCTGATTATCTTTCCTCCCATTACTCGCAAGTCGCTCTGGGTGTACCAATTTCATTTTTAATCTTGGGCTATTGTTTTTCTGTATTCTGTATACCACATCGTTTACCTTATAAGGTCCACCCCAGTTAGTTTGAAGCTTGGGAGATAATACTCTCTTCCGCTGTGGGTTGGAAAGTAGAATCAGTATTTGTTGCACGATCATATCTGGCTTTCTTATATCGCTGACCATTTAAATTCGTGAGCGCACAAATTCGTGAAGTTCATTGTTTTCTGTTTTTAACGTAGGTGGCATTCTTCTCTGTAATAGGCTTAACACCAAACTCTAAATCACCAGATAGTTTTAGCTGAGTCCCGAAAATAATCTTGGCTGGTGATCCAGATGTTGAGTCATGGACAGCTGATCGGTACGCCAGTAGAAACCTAGAAAAGGTATTTATCCCAATCTTTCTGATGCTAGCTCAGTACTTTTCTCAAATACTCCTCCAGGGTTCGATTAAATCGTTCTATAATTCCATCTGACAGCGGGTGCAGCGGCGTCGTTCGAGTCATTTTAATACCGTACATCTCAAATATTTCCTTGAATATAGCAGACTCAAAATATTCTCCTTGATCGGAATGTAGCTCTATTGGAACCCCATAGCGACATACCCAGCTGTTCACAAAAACATTTACAATTGTGTTTGCCTCTTGATTGGGTATACCATTCACTTCCGGACATTTGATGAAATAATCGATCATGACAAGGACATAACGATTTCCGGCATTACTGACAGGAAAAGGGCCTGCTACGTCCATCGCTATCCGTTCGAAGGGTGCGCCCGAGTTGTATTGTTGCAGCTGACTTCGGCTTCTTTTTACTGGACCCTTAGCTGCAATACACTGGGTACAGTTTGCTATCCAATCCGCCACTGCTTGCTGGCATCTAACTCAATAAAAACGCTGTTTTAATTTCTCCAGAGTCTTTGTCACCCCAAGGTGTCCTCCGCTGGCTCCATTATGGAACTCATTTAAGACTTCTTTCATTTTTTAGGAAGGCACCACTATTAGGTTGGATGAAGTTTTACTATCTACAGTTTCCCAATGGCGGTATAAGCACCCATTAATCAACCTTAAACTGTCGGATTGTGCCCAATACGCCTTTGTAAGAGGACCTTCTGCTGATATTTCATTGCGGGTGGGCCGTATGTCCTCTTCTTTTGCTGATATAATCTTTGTCAATATTGGGTCACCCCTTTGCGCTCGTGACCAGTCTTCGTTTGCATCTATTTGCGTTAGCCAGATATCAATGAGAGATTCCTTCCGCTCAGCTTTCACACAATGTTTACATTCCAAGCTGCAAGGCCGACGTGAGAGAGCATCAGCATTTCCGTGCTTTATGCCACTTCAGTGTTCAATGCTACAATCAATCCAACGTGCTAGTTGTCCTTCAGGGTTCTTAAATTGCAGCTACCATCTCAGTGCGGAATAAGCAGTCCTTAGCAAAAAATGTTGATCATATAGGTACTTATGGTAATGTTTTATGCATTCCAGCATCAGCAGTAGCTCACGTCGAGTCACACAATAATTCCCTTCAGGCTTTGACAGCGTACAGCTACGACTTTCTCTGTCCCGTTGACCACCTCTGAAAGTACACCACCAACACCATATCCACATATAATTTTTCACCTGTGTCTGGATACGCCAAAACTGGTGCAGCACACATTAAGTCTTTTAGTGTCTGGAACGTCTTTTCTTGTGACTCTTCCCAATGATATGCCTTAGATTTCTTGGTGAGCTCATTTAAGCTTGCTGCCACGCTCACAAAACTAGGCACGAAGCGTCTGTAATATGTGAAATTTTTGGAATATAGTTTCCTTTTTTTTTTTAATTGTGAACAAAATGTCGTCGGCATCACATATGTTCCCTTTCCCTTTGCGTGGTCGAGAAAATTTTGATGTCTGGAAGCGACTTGCAAAATCTTATCTCGTAATAAAGCATTGTTGGAAGCCGATTGAAACCCCGCTATCCGATAATGCTAAGGAAACAGATGTGGAAGCAGATGAACGTGCGCTGGCGGAGCATATTTTGATGATAAAGCCTAATAATTTTGCGCACATAGCAACGGCATATTCGCCGCGTAAAGCTTGAATGCGTTGCTGGCCGCCTATGAGGATAAAGGTCTGACGCGCAAAGTTGAACTGTTAAAACAGTTAGTCCAAATAAAATTGTCAGACTGCGTATCAATGCCCGATTATGTAAATCGGATTGTAATGAGGTCAATAAAAGTTAAGAATGCTGGGTTGTATATCGACGATGAGTTGACAGCGTCGTTAATGCTGGCTGGCCTGCCAGGTGAATTTCGAGCGTTGGTGTTAGCAGTAGAGAATTCTGTTACTGATTTAACCGTCCATGGAGTTAAAACCTTGTTGTTGCAAGATGCCAAATTTGATGTAAACGGTGAAAGCAACGCCTTATACTCAAAAGGTAATTCATCAAGAAAAAACAATATAAAATTGCGTTGTCATACATGTAAGCAGGCTGTGCACTTTAGCAAATTTTGCCCAAACAGAAAAAAGAAGGAACAAAATAATAATTTGTAAGTTTTATAATAATTAAGTGGCAACGCTGGCAGCATTTATTTGAGTTGGCAATATATTATTTAACCTTAAGGATTCTAGTTGGTCACTTGACAAAATTCGTTAAGTTGCCGTCGACCAATCAGAATCGGGCTTCTAAATGCTGGCAATGTAATGTGCTTTTAGTTTTAAGCGGTATTATTATTATTGTAAGAACCTTTAAATAAAGTATACGTTAGGAAAAATAAAAAAACTACTGGAGTCTTACAACTCAGGTGTGGAGTCAAATAAAAAAAAAAAAATACATATAAATTAAAAAAAATTACTACACGGTTATCGAAGCAACGACTGTTGGATTCGTTAAAGCATGCCGGTGCCGATGTCCCAGCAAATACTTCATCTGCTCGCTTGGGCGAACTGTACGAAAGTATAATTATTGGCAATATGTATAAAAATTTGGAAGGTCCCGCTGTTTCCATTGAGGTCACTGCTGCCACCGCTGATACTGCTGCTTTAGGTTTGGAAGATGCTGCTGCAAATATTGAGGTCGCAATACACCCTATGGAGGTCACTGATACTTTACCTAAGCATCAGATGCAAACCGAAGTAACCGATGGGAAAATAAATTTTGAGGTTATGCACGCTACTGGTGTGAATTCTGATGGAATTTTTTTTTGGATTCTGATGAAATTTTTAAGCTGCAACATGACATTACTGCGTTAGAGAATGGTGAGCCAACGCAGCACGTGGTACCACCGGTAACGGCTTCTTTCGATGCCTCGAGCCGCTTTACTTTTCGAGACCTTGAACACACCATTATAAATTTCGATGGAGAATGGTTGGATGGATATGGTTGGAGCTGACGGATTGTTTAGATACACCTCACTGTGTAATTCTCTAACAGGCACCGCTAGGCTCATTCTGAATAAGACGGATATTGTAAACTTCACCCTTCTAAGAGAAGAATTAATTAAAGAATTTGGTCGGGTAATTAACCGTAGTGAAATTTATAAAATCTTGGCCAATCATAAGTGGAACAGAAATTGCAACATTTGTCGTTATGTTCTAGAGATTGATTTTATAATCGAAGGCATGCAAGACTACACACCAGAGGCATGTATGCTTAGGAACGCTAAAACAATGAGTCAATTTAAAGAGTCTCTGGACTTATACGAACGACATCGTGCAAATCGCTTTTTCCACTTACCGCGATATCGATCGTTAAAGCCAGAAGGTACGTGGGCCAAATCACCTGCGGTCAATGCTGCTACCTCTGATGTGAATGAAGTAAGATGCTACAATTGTACGCAGAAGGGGCATTATCAAAGTGAATGTCTATATAATAAGCGTCCGAATGGAAGCTGCTGGCAGATGGGACACGGTCATCGTAGTTGTACTAATAAAAAAAGTCTTTGATACCACGAAAGAAGGAAGTTGCGGTCGTATACTCTGATGAAGACGATGCCAACTATGGCTGCTGTAGAAATTCTGTAGATGCCGTTAATAATGTAAGTGTTGCTTTTTGTGATAGTAAGGTCAAGTGCAGAAAATTTATGAATTGTCTTTCTCTTTTTGATACCGGTAGTCCGACTAATTTCGTGAAGAGGTCTTTTGTTCCATTTAACATAACTAAAAGTGCTGAAAAATCTATGTACCGCGGTCTTAACATGTCTGAACTAATGACTTATGGAACTACTGAGGCAAAAATTAAATTTAAAAATAGACGTGCGAGAATAGTATTGAATATTGTGTCGGATACAGCTATGTCAATCCCACTTATACTTGGACGTGATTTTCTTAATAAATTGAATATTAACTTGTATCAGTTATCCTTCATATTCAGGTGGCTCAGAACCGGAACGATACAATTGCTCAATTGAAGAATAAGTTAGAAAAGGAAATAGTTGAAGGTTATGAATTGAGGGATGGGCTGGTTTTTAGAGTAGGAAAGGATAAACGTCTTCAACTATTTTTACCATCTGAAATGGAACTTAATATTATAAGGTTAATTCAAGAGAAGATATGCCATCTGGGAGTGGAAAAGACTTGTGAGCAGATAAAGAGGAACTATTGGTTTCCGGGGATTAAAGGGAAAGTGGACAACTTTATTAGGAATTGTATTCGCTGTATTATGTGTTCCGCTCCCACCCGTGTGAATGAGCGTCATCTGTATAGTATACCTAAGAAACCGATCCCTTTTGACACGATAGACTTGGATCGTTTCGGACCTCTGCCATCTGTTAACTCGAAGAGAAAATATATATTGGTTATTATTGATGCCTTTACAAAGTTCGTTCGCCTGTATCCGGTAAACTCTACTAGCACTAGGGAAGTTATTGCATGTTTGGATAAATATTTTAGCTACTACAGTAGGGTCAGGCGTATCGTATCGTGGGACGAATTTAGCTCTTACCTACTGAAGAATAATATATCTCATATTAAGGTTGCTACAGCTTCTCCACAGGCGAATGGTCAAGTAGAGCGCGTTAATAGGGCAATCAAGGCGATGTTGAGTAAGATAACTGAACCAATTAACCATGCCATCTGGTCCACTATGCTCGGTAGAGTAGAGTATGGTTTGAATAACACTGCGCATTCAACTACGGGAAAAGCACCGAGTAGGTTGTTATTTGGTATTAAACAGAGGGGCGACCAGGTGGACGAACTTACGGAGTATTTTGAGGAAAAAATCGATTTAGCTACAGAAAATGACTTGACTGAGATTCGAGTCTCCGCTTTGAATTCAATAGAAAGATCGCAGGAATACTCTCAGCGACATTTTCGGCAACATAGCAAGCCGGCAAAAGAATACAAGGAGGGTGATTTTGTCGTAATCCGTAATGTAGATACAGTAGTCGGGACGAACAAGAAACTTATTCCTAAATACCGTGGACCATACATAATTCATAAAGTTTTACCACACAATCGTTACGTGATAAGGGATATTGAAAACTGCCAACTCACGCAGCTTCCATATGATGGAGTTGTGGAGGCCTGTAGAATAAGTAAGTGGGTGAACAGCTGAATGATTCTGGGATCTCCTTCGGGCAAATTGCAACAAATTAGTATTAGTTTTATATTTCAGTTACTTTAGTTAAGTTACAATCGAGGTCGATTGAAGTGTCAGGTTGGCCGAAGTTGTAACGAGTAAGTTTTATAATAAATAAGTGGCAACGCTGGCAGCATTTATTTGAGTTGTCAACATATTGCTTAACAAATGAGGGCAAGGATTCTAGTTGGTCACTTGACGAAATTCGTTAAGTTGCCGTCGACCAATCAGAATCGGGCTTATAAATGCTGGCAATGTAATCTACTATATAAAAATAAGTCGGGTTTTCCTTCCTGACGCTATAACTCCAGAACGCACGAACCGATTTCCACGGTTTTACATTCGTTGGAAAGGTCTCGGGCTCCGTGAGTTTTATAGCAAAGAAAATTCAGGAAAAATTTCAGCGCCATCTCTGATACATAGCATGTACTACAAACCAATATTTTAAGTAGATGGCGCCGGTGCGTGATACATTGTTTGACAGCTACTCATTGTTCTCTGCTGTTCCGGTATTGTGTTCACTGTGAAATTGTGAAAAAAAGTAAAAAAATAAGTTATTCGTTTTCTAACATTTCATTTGGAAACGATCAAATCAATCACGTGTTTGATATTGTTGGCAGGCGATTTCAGGCAAACGTTGTCAATAATTCCCCGTGGAACTCCTGCAGATGAATTGAATGCTTGCCTGAAGGCAAAATGATCAAAGTGCTGCACAATTTTCCAAACAATTGTTAGCTGGTAGAAATGAAAAAGCCGCAGTTGATGCGACATCTGGATTAATTACTCTTACCAATGACTTTTGCCGGCTTGTAGACTCTCAATTAGCTCTTATTGAAAATGTTTTTTCAAATATTAGTGAGAATTATCAGAATTATGCTTGGTTAAGTCAATGAGCAATTCTTGCCGCAAAGAATAATGATGTACACGCTCTGAATTTCACCATTCAATCAAAAATTGCTGGCGATTTGGTGACATACAAATCCGTTGATTCCATAACAAATCCCGATGATGTAGTAAATTATCTAACGGAATTTTTGAACTCTCTGGAGTTACCAGGATTTCCACCACATAACTTGCAACTCAAAGTTGGTACAGTTATTATGATATTGCGTAATATGAATCCACCGCGACTTTGCAACGGTACTCGACTTTCGGTAAAAAGACTTATGCCGAATTTGATTGAGGCAACCATTATTAACGGAAAGTACGCAGGTGAAAATGTATGTATTCCTTGAATACCAATGATTCCGACTGATCGTCCGTTTGACTTCAAACGATTGCAATTTCCAGTTCGCCTTGCGTTCGCAATGACAATTAACAAGTCGCAAGGCCAATCGGTTAGTGTGTGCCGGATAAATTTAGAAAACCATTGTTTTTCACATGGGCATTTATACGTTGCGTGTTCACGAGTTGGGAAACCATCCGCTTTGTTTGTGTTTACGTTAGACCAAAAAACAAAAATGTGGTTTACGAAAGAGCACTTCAATGACACGGATAATTTGCGGACACGTATAACGCTTCGATTCAGTATTTATCAACTAAATTACACTTCATTTTTGTAATCGAAATGAATTCATTACCGTTGTGAAATTAAATAAAATTTTTTTTCATATATAAAGCAAAAAAAAAAAAATTTTCTTCATCTTTTAATCACCAAACGAAATGTTACATAAAACGAAGCCATCTGGTGGCGAAACGGAGTTCGCCAGCTTTGCTAGTGCGTTTCTAGTTTTAAGCGGTATTATTATTATTGTAAGAACCTTTAAATAAAGTAGACGTTAGGAAAAATAAAAAAAAAAACTACTAGAGTCTTACAAATTTTAAAGAAAATAAGAAAGATTTCAATGCATTATTTGTTTCACTTCTTGTAAATGGGAACGATAGTTTGACCGACTGGTACATAGGCTCGGGCGTAGCTTCCCATATCACAAAAAACCCTGAAATTTTATTTAATAAAAAGAAACTGTCAAATAAAGAGATAATTGTCGCAAATAACAGCAAATTACCGATTAGATGTACCGATACGTAAAAATGTCGTTAAATACAGAAGCAAATAATAAGAAGAGCAACGTAATTGTAAAAAATATGTTCCAGAAATTTGTTCAAACCTACTTTCTGTGCGTCAGGTGACAAAGAATGGTAAGAAAGTGATTTTTGAAAAGGACAACTGTAAAATTTTTAATAAGAAAAATCAAATAGTTGGAAGTGCTAGTGTAGTAAACAATTTGTATCAACTAAATTGCAATTCAACGGAAATGCTAAGACGTAAAAAACGCATAATGGCTGCAATAAACTGCGAACTTTGGCATCGAAAACTAAAACACATATCCCATTAAAATTTGTGTACAGTAAGGAACGCTTGTGATGGCATAAGCTTTCCTGATGAGAAGAAAAGTCAGTGTACAGTTTGTGTTAAAGGCAAACAAAGCAGATCATCGTTTAAAGATGTTGGTAAGCGTGCAGATTTCTGGATAAAACATGGATCTTGACAAAATTACCTACTGGAAAGAGAGCTGTATCTTCGAAATGGGTTTTCAAAACTAAAGTAGACGCAAATGGTGTTGCTGTTCGGCATAAAGCTCGACTTGTAGATAAGGGGTTTAGCTAACAGCAGAGCATCGACTACAACGAAACCTATGCGCCAGTCGTAAGATACACTTCAATTCGATTTTTACTCGCCCTTGCTGCAAAATATAAGTCGCTTTATGGCTTAAAGCAATCAAGTCGTGTCTGGAATGAAGAGCTGAATAATGTGTTGTTGGATTTGGGTCTCAAACGCAACGATGTAGACCAATGCATATATTACCATAAGACCGGAAGTAAAATTCGAATAGTGGCAATTTACGTCGATGACATTTTAATACTTGCAAGCGAAATGAACTTTATTAATGATGTCAAAAAAGCGTTGTCTGCAAAAATTAATTTGAAGGATATGGGTGAAGCCGCATCAATCATAAGCATGCGTATCACAACTGAAGGCGCGAACAATAAAAATTGATCAGAGCAAATACATAAGTGATGTCCTAGCTCGTTTTGACATCGATCAATATTATGCAATTTCCACACAAATCGACTTAAACCAGAAGTTGTCAGCTGAACTGTGTCCAACAGGCGACGATGAGAAACAACTTATGAAAGATATCCCATATAGAGAGCCGGTTTGTAGCTTACTATTTGCAGCACAAGTAACCAGACCCGATATTTTCTTTGCTGTAAATATGCTAAGCAGATTCTCTGAAAATCTAGGGAAAGCCCATTGGAGTGCCGTGAAGCGTGTTATCAGATATTTAAAGGCACTATCGACAAAGGTTTAGTGTACAATGGCAAGTCTAGTGAAATCATTGCTTTCTGTGGTGCTGACTGGGCAAGTGACGTAGATAGCAGACGATCGACAACAGGGTATGTTTTCGTTCAGCAATGTGCTGAAATATCTTGGGGAACTCGACGTCAACGTACAATTGAACTATCGACTACTGAAGCCGAATTTATGTCAATAGTTGCAGCAATTCATGAATCTATTTGGCTGAAGCGACTCGAAAAGGAATTAATCGTTAATGTTTCCAAATCAATAGTGATCCATTGCGATAATAAGAGCGCTATACATATTGCAATGAATAATTCATTCTCGTCTCGAACAAAACATGTTGACATAAAAGCAAAATTTATATCTGAGGCGATGAAAACTGACAAAGTAGTTATAATATATGTCGAAACTAATAATATGTTAGCTGTTACATATATTAACAAAGGGCGTAGTGGCCATTAAACACGCATAATTTTTAAATGAACTTGCAATTATGTAGAACTCTAATTATTTAATGTTAAAAATAAACACACAAAATACTTGTTCAGGGGAGATGTTGAAATAGAACAATTATTATTGTATACTTGTAAAGGATCCGCCAAATATTTTTTTTTAATGCTATAATAAAAAAATACTGAATATTTTCTCAAAATTCTTTTTTTATTTGAAAGTACAATCCTTCCGGTTAATAATGGAAAATAATTTCACTCAAATGGCTGCCTCGGCTGGTCATGCAGTAGCCTATACGATTGGTCCAATTTTTAAGCCCATTATCGATTGTGTGCAGCTGTATTTCACCAATGATTTCACGAATATAGTCCTTTAAAGCGTCAATTGTCTCTGGCTTGTTGGCGTAACACTTATCTTTGACGGCACCCCACAAATAATAGTCCAGCTCCGAGGTGGCCAAACGACATGAGCTCTGCGGCTGATAATGCGATCTTCAAAAACAGGGCGCAAAACATCGAGTGTAGCTTCGGCTGTGTGGCACGTAGCACCGTCCTGTTGAAACCAAATGTTGCTAATATCCTCCTCTTCAATTTTTGTGAACAAAAATTCGTTCAACAAGGCCTGATAACAATCGCCATTGACTGTAACGGCCACTCCTTGCTCATTTTCGAAGAAAAATGGCCCAATTATGCCTCTGGACCAAAATTCGCACGAAACAGTGACTCGTCTTAGGTGTATCGGCTTTTCAATGTATGCGTGCGGGTTTTCTGTGCCCCAAATGCGACACTTTTGCTTGTTTACATACCCGCCAAGATCAAAATGAGCTTCATCTGAAAAGATGGTTTTTTTTTGGCAAAATCGGCATCTTCTGTAAGTCGATCGCAGACCCAGATTCCCAGCGTTGTTCAAGCGTATACACAACCATATTTGTTCAGCAGAAGGATAAAACTAATTATCTGTCAAATCAGACATGAGCTAAATGTTACCATTCACGAACTAAGCACTAGTTGAAAAAAAAAAAAACGTTAGATAGACCCTATATTTAAATCAATTATACTTTGATTTTTATTGTCAGTAATATATAATGAAAAAAATTTCTCTTTCACTTTTGCTATTAAACCAGTCACACGGTTTTAATTTCACTCCGCTATACTTATATATTTTGCGATCTCTACCTGCCAATACCCGCTTTGTAGATCCAATGTAGGGAACCACTTCGTTCTAGCTAGCGTTTCGAGCGTATCTTCAATTCTTGGTAGCGGTTATCTGTCCTTTTTAGTGACATTATTCAGCTTCCTGTAGTCTACGCAGAATCTTGTACTACCATCTTTCTTTTAAACTAAGACTACAGATGAGCTCCAAGAACTCAATGATGGTTCGATTACACCGCTCTTCTCCATTTCATTGACTACCCTCTTAACCTCATTACGCTTAGCTAGAGGTATACTTCTGGAAGCCTGTTTTATCGGTCTCGCTTCTCCAGTATTTATTTCATGTTTAACTATAGCTGTTCTACCTTGACTTTTATTTTGCGTGGCGAATACGCAGACGCACTTCTTCTTGGCTTTATTTCTTCGTGAAGCTGCTAGACCCGCTACGCATTTCTCTACAAACACCTGTTGATCCCTGGCTGACATATTGGCAAGTTCCGGCAATTGTTTGCCGTTTATTACCTCCTCTACTGAAGCACATTGGCCTACCTAGAAGTTTTCACAAATGAATCGCTAGTGGCCTGATAGATTGAGCACTCTCACCGGGACTATTCCTTTTTTGTTGGACTTAATGAGAGCCTTTGCTGATAACAAGTCCGTCTTAATTTCTGCTGACTCTACTACACACAAGCGGTTGTCCTCACAATCTCCCACCATACGCGCGCACATCAATAACTCCGTTTGCGGTGGCAGTTTTTGTTGTTTGACAGCAACTAACCTTCTGGCATGCACTTGATGCTTCCAAATACGCAAGTAAGTATGGCATTGACAGGGTGACACATAACTACCAAATATACAAAATATAGGCAAATATACAATATTGTTACGAATATAACAATATTGTTACAAAATACAAATGTATAATATTTCTATATATAGTACCCTCTTAATTCCGTACTTATTTGCGTATTTGGCAGCACTGCTAAATCGACTATCTTTACGTTACATTTGAATAATGAATATGAAAATAAAAGTTGGTCGATATTTATTTCCTTCCACTCTGCAGGCAATTAAGTATATAAAGTGGCTGCTTTACCTACACGTCAGTTAGTTATCGTTTTGCTGTCAATAAATAAAGTTGTGTTAAAGCGGAAATAAAAGTGTTGTATAAACGAATATTAAGTGTTGTATTAAGACAAACAGTATACAAATTATAGTGGAATAAATAAAAATTGTAAAACAACAATTTAAAGCACTGATTATTTTATTTTAACGCAATTTAAACGAACTCAAAAAAGTTAAAACGTAACATTGGTGTCAGAAGTGGGATTGCGTATATAAAACTAAAATAATTAAAAATTGTATATATAAAAATGAAATTCCAAGGGTTAAATGTGAACAGACTCAAGCTGGAATTGTATAAATTAGAGTTGTCAACAACCGGTAATAAATCCGAATTACAAAAAACGTCTGCTAGAGGAATTTCAGAGACGTGGCATAGACATTGATAATCACGAATTTGATGACGAGAATGAGACTGAGATAAGTGCCCCTACAACAACAACTAGTATAGACGTTACTCGCTGCTGGCTGTTATGATGGAAAAAATACCGGTACAGAGCAAAATGTTTTTGGCTGAGGTGCGAGAAACTTCTAGAGTTGATAATGAAAAGTTGTTGGCGCAGGTAAAAGAGTCTTCTAGAGCTGGTAATGAAAAGCTTATGGAAAAAATTTATCCTGTGGCAAATGCACAAGAAATTTCTGAAGTTGATAATAAAAAGCTGTTGGCTCAAATACAGGAAATCCTCCAGAACGAAAAACCAGAATTTTCTAGCAAAGAAACCTGAAGAAGCGCCTAGTGCAACGTCGGAGTGGCTGCAAGAAATATACGGGACAGTAAACAAAAGAGTGGATGACGTCGACGAAAGACTGTCAAATCTAGAAAAGACTGTTCACAAAAAATTTTACGTAATAGAAAGAAAATAAACGGTCTACAATGCCAACGACCAGAACCAGTACGAATCATAACAGAAGTCTCCACAAGAATAAAGACACCCTGCTTTGACTGTAGTACACCTTTTTAATTTTGCTTAAATGAAAAATTTATTATAAAATAATTAGTTTTACAAAAAAAAGTTCGAAAATAATGACGTGGATGATAAAGTAAGTGAAAAAAATTATATACATACAGTGGGGTGCAAAGCCATGTTTATGTTTTGAAGTTGAACAGAAAAGTTCCTATAAAAACTTAAATGCTCAATTAAATAAAACAATAATTCACACATTTATTCATTATTGTCTTTTCAAAGAAAATAAATAAATGAACAAAAAATATGATATTCAAACACTGGAATGGGAGAAAATCAATTGTATAAAAGAATCTGCATGCACTTAGTTTTGCACTTTTCGCTTAAATAGAGAGAAACTCATATTTTTAACACTATTCTTAGAACTCCTTTTTTTGTGGAATTAGAGCTTTACGGTGATCATTAATTTACCTAAAATTTCTGTTGCAATAGCCTATTTTTACCATTTAGCGGTTTGGCTTGGATCCCCATGTCACTAAAAGATGTCTTTTCTTTTGGTTAAGGTTTTATACCTACAAAAAATTTTCCTTGACGCCAAAACATGCAATTTTTATTTTTATATTAAATATTCATAACATAAATGTCACTTTAAAGTACTCTTAAAGTAGGCAGCTTCTTACTTTAAACTTTTGAAAGTTAACGTAGGTTTAACAAATAGATTTTAAGCTAATAATCATTTTTGCACACAAATTAAGAAATTTTGCTTAACAAAAGTTTAACCAGCGTTTTTAATTTTATTTTTTTTTGCATATGGCCGTAAACCTTTAATATATATTGAGCAATTCATATTTTTTGTTTGTTTGTAAGATCGCTTGAAGTCATCGACTTTTATTGCGATGACCCATCAATTGAAATTGCCACAATTGAAAGAAAAAGTAAACAACAACAAAGGAAACAGAAGAATTAATGTTAAGAATAGAATTAAGAAATTTTAACCAAGTTAGTTTTAAGATCGTACTGAAAGAATAAAGACACGATTCAAACAAATTCTTGTGTGTTTTATTCAAAAACGTTATTCACGCGGCTCCAAACTCAATTCTTACCAATAGAGTTCTTGCACGAAAAGAGTGCCATAAAACCCCTTTCCGTACGCTCTTCCATGTTCCTTTGCCAGTCAAATCGACAATCGAAGACAATACCAGGATGTATCGCTTCTGAAGAAAGTTCTAATGACACTCCATCCATGACTGGTAGCGCGAAGGGTGAAACCTTACGCTTTCTGGTAAATAGGATAAGCTCCGTCTTCGTCGGATTGACGCCAAGACCACAACGACCGAGAGTGACAACCTGCTTAATGCACCCTGCATCAATTCTGATAGGGTTGATAAAAATTTACCACCTACAAGCAGAACAACGTCGTCAGCATATGCAACTATCTCGGTACCTCGCTGATCAAATTCCCTGAGTATTTCCTCGATCACGAGAAGCCACAAGAGTGGCGACAGAACTCTCCCGTGTGGTGTACCCTTAGTGACCAACTTCCTAATAGAATTCACTCCGACTCGCGAATTGATTATTCTGCGCAATCCGAATCGTCAGTATTCTTCGGAACCTGAAAGCGTCGTTCACTCCCTCTATCGATTCACAAAATGCAACCCACGATTTCCTCTTATACCTATTGAAATTCGCCATATAGGCATCCCAATCAGCTTCGAGGTTCGGCTGACTCTTACTACCCGGGAAAGTAAGATGGCAAGAAACCTCATAACATCACAGTAAGACTGTTCACCGCACCGTCTACATCAGTCGTCCCGCATAGTCCAGATGAAGTTAGCTCCCTGAACATCTGCCAGTCAGTCTTCCTGGGATTCCTATAAGGCAACTGACGGCTTTCACTAAAAGACGGCTGGAATTGTATCTTCATGTGATCCGAAAAGGAACACTCTTCCGATGCTCTTCAGCCTTTAATAGTTGAGTCAAAGCAATGACCTCCTCCCTAATCCTCATACAAAAAGTAGCTTATATATCCTAAGATCATACTCCAAAATAAAATTAAAAATTTACTCACTTCTTGCATTTGTGTTACTGCTAATGATGTAATTATAGTGCAAATTTGCACTCTTTGTGTGATCAAGGCAGCATTGTGTACCATGAGCTGCTAAAACTCGCTGATCGGAGCAGACTGCAATTACTTTGTTTGAATCATGCACTATGAGAAAAATGGGATATAAAGACAGACGTGATTAGATTATTCTTTTGCATGACAACACCCGATTATTCGAAACTATCAATTGATGCAGCAATATTCTCCGGCTGTTGCTACGGATACAACAAGCTCACGGGCTTTCCTAACATGGCATTTCGCTATAACGGCCTATTTGAATTATGGAACACATTCGCACAACGCAATTACCTCGTTCTACTTTTTAAACGTAGATTCTTCGTTTTTAATAAAAAGTATAAGGGAAGCAAACGCAATACATATTTATCTCGTTTAAAGGCATTTCGATTCGCGGCCTACATTTTCAGAAACTGTTTGAGCCGTATAAAGAGGCTTATTGTTGCTATTACCCGCTCCAGCGAAAATTACACCTCTAAGATGACCTTCGACCAGCAGCCATCGATCGTCACTGATTTTCCCTTCGGGGTCAGATCTGTCGATAACTACTACCCAATTGTCATCCCCAGTATGCATCGACTTTGACTTGCAATAAGATTTGACCCTAGCTTCGTTGATCGGCTCTGAGTTCATCTTGCCGGGTTTAACCTTGGCGGACTTCTCTTTAGACATCTCTGCGGCCTTACAACCAACCGCAGTTGCGTAGGAAACAGCCGGGTTTACTTTCTGAGATGCAAATGACTACTTAGCAGCAGGCTGCGAGTCTTCCATCGACCTTACCTTTTCACCACGGGTTGCAGTGAACCAGATGCGGCTTCCGCTAACTTGGCAGCCTGCCTTGAAATCACTGTCCTATCGAAAATGTCATCCGACTGTCCTGCTACTGCGGGATCTGCCGATTATGAGGTTGAATCACTGCCTTCTTTGTTCCTATAATAGAACTTGACGATTTTGACCCAACCGCGTTTTGTGAGCGACTGTGCGTAGTCGACGCCATTGGAGTTATTCCAGCAGACACAGTTGACTTCGATTTAGTCATACCATTGTTCCCCTGAGTTTGTGGCTTAGGCCCAGTATTTTTCTTTCCTGTCTCACTTGTGGGCTTGGAGATAGCCTTTGTCCTTTTAACAGGACATGACTGATCCATAGCTCCCAAGCCAGCCAGGCTAAGAACTGCATTACCAGTCTACGACTCTGTTGACTCAATGACTTGGTAGCGGTCACTATAGTTTTTCCTCTCTAATCTCTTTCCTTGTGTGCAAATTGGGGTCTTTACCGACGAAACTTTTGAGATACGAAACCGCCCTCCTATAAATATTCCTATCCTTAACTTCCCTAGCATAGTAACTCGACAAGGCGGTAGAAGAAGCAGACTTGTCGTTCCTATGAAGCAACTTCCCGTCTTCAACTCCCTCGTCTTCGAAGGCGACTTTAAATATTACTTCCACGATCAGTTACTAACACCACATTTGACATATCAGTCACATCGAGTTCTTCAAAAAGGCTGCTTATTTTTCTCTTTATGTTAACTGCTGTATTGAATCCATAGATTTTATTCCTAAGATAATATCCACAAGTTTGAAATTCACTTGGAAGAGTAAAGTGGCACACAAGAAATTTCTCTGAATGAAATCGTCGTTCCATTTATCAATTTTACTTGCAGCCTCACCATTAATAATAAGATTATGTATGTGTGATTTTATTTCTTTTTTTCTCTGTGACCATCAATTGGGTTTTTCGTGACAATGTCCTTGCGCTAGGAATAAAGCTGTCTAAATCCAAATTGTCACCACCCTTTCCACCAATTTGTAGGAACTTTTAAATTAATTTACGAAAACCGGAACCTTCAACGATACTGAAAGGACGACAGTCTTCCATAGCAAAATCCATAAATGCTTCAAAGCAAGCATTTCTCTCTTCGATATTTAAATTAATTGGTGTACTGTCTGTATGAATGAACGAACTTATGCTTAATTAAATTTGATGTTTGATTTGATTCTTTCAGCACTTTTGTCTGTATACTCTGTCTTGTAAAATAGATCCATTCATCCATCCATTTTTAATTTAAAGAAAACAGATCCATATAACACTTTTTCCAGTTTTTCTTAGCACCTTGTACACTCCTTCATTTATTTTGTTTAAAATTTCGTACCAGTTCTCCATTATAAAAACTTGTATCGTACACTTCAAAATTTTAAATGCTAGTGAAGACGTGAAAACTCCAATTGGCTTATTAATACTATCTATTTTTGAGGATTTCCAACATTTTTATTGCACCATATTTTGTAGAAAATTGTTTACTTTTGATCTTCCATGTAAGTAAGTGAAAGATCGTAAATATTCTTGTTAAGCATATGTAAATGTGCCGTATTTATAAAAGGGCATACCATTTCTTTTACTCATCCATACACGCATGTCATATGAGTGCTTGTTATACACATGAGTACTTATATTTAAGATGGATGTGTACGGATGTTGTTAATGTATGGGTATACACAACACCCAAAAATGTAGATAAGTACTTAAGTATACTTTTGAGTACTTATTGTTATTGTCTGCAATATATAAATTAAAAATTTATATTTTGAACTGTTTTACTTTTAGGAAATATAGATTGGTGTTTTTACGCCCATATGTTAATGTTAACCGATCTTTCCGCGTACTTTATTGAGAATTATAAAGACTTTTAAAAATCCATTGCAAGTTAACGGAGTTATTAAATTTTTTAATTAAAGCAACTAATGAAGAAATCTTGTTTTATAAAATTTGTACTCAAACGATTTTTTTATACCAAGCTGAAAATCTTATTTCCTATCACTCAAGTCGAATTCACACCAGGTGATCTTGATTTGCTACGCTGATATTTAACTATATATCCAAATGATGGCTTTTTGATCAAATATTAAGGGTGCGATAATTTGAGGTTAGGAAGTAAGTTGGCTTAAAAACACATTTTTTAACAAATTCAGTTTCATTCATACCAATATAAAATAAAAATATGGGAATTAATAATGGAATATGATGTCGGGCAAATGTCCACCTTTAGCACGATGGCAGACGTTCGCTCTTTTTACAAAATATTGAACCACATTTTGCAACAAAGCTTCGATTTTTGTCAGTGCAGCGCCGAATTTCATCTTTCAGTGTCAGCTGTTTGTGGCTTGTTCATGTAACCCCGGACTAAATGACTCCAGAGAAAATAATGCAATGGCGTTAAATCACAAGAATGAGGCGGCCAATTGACATCGCCAAATCGAGAAATAACGCGACTGGGAAATTTCTCATAAATAACTAAATTGTTTGGCTGGCTGTGTGGCTCGTGGCACCGTTCTGCTGAAACCAAAGGTCACTGATGTCAGCATTAACCAATTGTGGCCGCAAGAAATTAGTAATCATGGTTAACAGCACAGAGAATTCACGGTGATGGCGTTTCCCTGGTCATTTTCGAAAAAATACGCCTAACCACAAACCGCACCATACGGTCACTTTCTTTGGATGTAAAGGTTTTTCGAGGACTGTTGGTAGATTTTATGAGCCCCATTGCAACAATTTTTTTTATTTAAAATGAGCCTCATCACTAAAGGTGATTTTGTTGAAAAATGAGTTGTTTTCGTCCAGTTTTTCAAACAGTAAATTTTCAGAATTAAAAATCTTTGTTCAAAAGTGTAGCGTTCCATAATTAAAATCTCCCAATTTTTTACTAAATAAGTGTCAAAGGTTGACAGCTCAATTTTTGACCTGTCATCATTTAACAGCCAATTTACTTCCTAACCTCAAATTTACCCGCCCTTTATTTTACACACAGTTAATTTGTTCACTATTTAATTATTTCAGTGTTGTATTATTTTGACTCAACGCTAAAGTGTTTTTACAATGTTGTATTCGTTTTCAAAATAAGACCACCTTGTTAAATTCGGCATTCCATCCCTGATTAATATACATAGTTTTATATTTTTAGACCTAGTTCAATCTTATACCTTTATTTTTTTTCTTGTATATTTTTTAAACATTATAAAAATGTTAAAATATATTAAAAATAAAAAAGGCAATATGCTAGAAAATACTAGATATTTTTAGAAAAGTGCTAAAAAATATGCTATATACTAGATTGGTTTTTTTCTGCAAGAACACTGAAAAATGCTAAATCTATCCTTAAAAATTTTTAAATTGGCATCACTGATGTCTACGTACGTACATGTACATATGCATGGCGAATTTAACAAGGTGGTCTCAATTTGAAAACGAATCCAACACTGTAAACAGACTTTATTGTTATCCCTGGACATAATACACTTTTCTGCAAAGTTGCTTCTTACTCTCTTATGCAGAAGTTATATAGAAAAAAACTTAAATTTTTAACTCAAAAGATACTGCTGCCAAGTCAATTTTGATTTTCGTGGACTCAAACGATAACAAATTTTTAATTTTTAACAAACTTTTTTAGATCGGATATCTTAAAATTATTATTTTATTTGAAATAAATATACATGTACTATATAATTTATATAAAAGTAAATATAAAACATATTTAATTTAATCAAATTTATATATTAAAAGAGTATTAAACAGCTTTTATTCAAAACACTTTTTGAATATTATTATTATTATTATTATTATTATTATTATTATTATTATTATTATTATTATTATTATTATTATTATTATTATTATTATTATTATTATTATTATTATTATTATTATTATTATTATTATTATTATTATTATTATTATTATTATTATTATTATTATTATTATTATTATTATTATTATTATTATTATTATTATTATTATTATTATTATTATTATTATTATTATTATTATTATTATTATTATTATTATTATTATTATTATTATTATTATTATTATTATTATTATTATTATTATTATTATTATTATTATTATTATTATTATTATTATTATTATTATTATTATTATTATTATTATTATTATTATTATTATTATTATTATTATTATTATTATTATTATTATTATTATTATTATTATTATTATTATTATTATTATTATTATTATTATTATTATTATTATTATTATTATTATTATTATTATTATTATTATTATTATTATTATTATTATTATTATTATTATTATTATTATTATTATTATTATTATTATTATTATTATTATTATTATTATTATTATTATTATTATTATTATTATTATTATTATTATTATTATTATTATTATTATTATTATTATTATTATTATTATTATTATTATTATTATTATTATTATTATTATTATTATTATTATTATTATTATTATTATTATTATTATTATTATTATTATTATTATTATTATTATTATTATTATTATTATTATTATTATTATTATTATTATTATTATTATTATTATTATTATTATTATTATTATTATTATTATTATTATTATTATTATTATTATTATTATTATTATTATTATTATTATTATTATTATTATTATTATTATTATTATTATTATTATTATTATTATTATTATTATTATTATTATTATTATTATTATTATTATTATTATTATTATTATTATTATTATTATTATTATTATTATTATTTATTATTATTATTATTATTATTATTATTATTATTATTATTATTATTATTATTATTATTATTATTATTATTATTATTATTATTATTATTATTATTATTATTATTATTATTATTATTATTATTATTATTATTATTATTATTATTATTATTATTATTATTATTATTATTATTATTATTATTATTATTATTATTATTATTATTATTATTATTATTATTATTATTATTATTATTATTATTATTATTATTATTATTATTATTATTATTATTATTATTATTATTATTATTATTATTATTATTATTATTATTATTATTATTATTATTATTATTATTATTATTATTATTATTATTATTATTATTATTATTATTATTATTATTATTATTATTATTATTATTATTATTATTATTATTATTATTATTATTATTATTATTATTATTATTATTATTATTATTATTATTATTATTATTATTATTATTATTATTATTATTATTATTATTATTATTATTATTATTATTATTATTATTATTATTATTATTATTATTATTATTATTATTATTATTATTATTATTATTATTATTATTATTATTATTATTATTATTATTATTATTATTATTATTATTATTATTATTATTATTATTATTATTATTATTATTATTATTATTATTATTATTATTATTATTATTATTATTATTATTATTATTATTATTATTATTATTATTATTATTATTATTATTATTATTATTATTATTATTATTATTATTATTATTATTATTATTATTATTATTATTATTATTATTATTATTATTATTATTATTATTATTATTATTATTATTATTATTATTATTATTATTATTATTATTATTATTATTATTATTATTATTATTATTATTATTATTATTATTATTATTATTATTATTATTATTATTATTATTATTATTATTATTATTATTATTATTATTATTATTATTATTATTATTATTATTATTATTATTATTATTATTATTATTATTATTATTATTATTATTATTATTATTATTATTATTATTATTATTATTATTATTATTATTATTATTATTATTATTATTATTATTATTATTATTATTATTATTATTATTATTATTATTATTATTATTATTATTATTATTATTATTATTATTATTATTATTATTATTATTATTATTATTATTATTATTATTATTATTATTATTATTATTATTATTATTATTATTATTATTATTATTATTATTATTATTATTATTATTATTATTATTATTATTATTATTATTATTATTATTATTATTATTATTATTATTATTATTATTATTATTATTATTATTATTATTATTATTATTATTATTATTATTATTATTATTATTATTATTATTATTATTATTATTATTATTATTATTATTATTATTATTATTATTATTATTATTATTATTATTATTATTATTATTATTATTATTATTATTATTATTATTATTATTATTATTATTATTATTATTATTATTATTATTATTATTATTATTATTATTATTATTATTATAAAGGGCTGCTTTACCTACACGTTATCGTTTGGGTGTCAATAAACAAAGTTGTGTTAAAGCAGAAATAAAAGTATTATATAAACGAATATTAAGTGTGTTATTAAGATAAACAGTATAAGTTATAGTGAAGTAAATAATGAAACTGTAACAACAACAAAGTGCTTTTATTTTAACGCAATTTAAACGAACTCAAACGTTTTAAAAAATTTAAAACGTAACAATATATATACATATATACGTATGTATGTATATAGCTTTTAGTTCTCGATTTCTTGCTATAAAGAATGTCACATTTAACTTTTCAATCGATATTTTGAGGAAAAATTTGTGATCTTTTTGAAGGATGTAGCATGATAGTGATGAATTCTTACAATCTAAAGATTCACTGAAGAGTGAAGATGTAGTCTGGATAATTTAACTATTCGGCTTCCCCATTATTCTTTTAGGGAATTGTTACTAATGGCAGAATCAAAGACGCAGCTGATTCCGTTTGCGGCACTGTTTTCCTCATTGCATGGTTTTGATATTTGCAAAACCAGCTAACATCCACCACCACAACCTTTCCTTCTCCAACACCAACCGTTTGAAGATGTTACATACCTTGTGTATTTGAGATGCACAATTACCACAACAAGTGATTCATCCAAAAACATAAATTGCAGATTAGACAAGGCACTTCAGGTACCTGGATTGCTAAACCTCGTGTGGCGTTTCTTCTATCTGTCGATTAATACAAAGTTTAGAATCTTCGATTCCAATGTGAACTCTACACTATTCTATGATAGCGAATTATGGAATGCTGCTTTAAAAGTCGCCAATAGTATTTAAGCCTTTGTCACTAATAGTATTCGGTTGTCATCGTAACATACTACTCACATTTTAGCTTGAAATTATTAAAATTATGGCACATCACCTATCAAATCATAAACTCAGCGTGAAGAGAGATTACACTGGTCTACAAAAAACGAAAAATTTTCTCGCCTTTAAATAAAACTATATAGAATATATGTTTTTGACGCGCTGAATTCAAATCCGTTTTCAGTTTTTTTCCATAGGGCTCACATGTTTTTCATGGGCGTGGCAAATTTTTCGCCAAAAATATGGTAGTTATGTCAATATATAGCAAAACCTTTATAGCGCAAGTTCAGTTGGAGAAGATAAGGATGCAATTGAGAAAGCCTTAGGCGAAATAACTTTAATGATAGAGCCAATCAATTTTGTCTACATTGCTAAGTCTACAACTGCGAAAGAAGCCTGGAATGCGCTAATGTCGGGACATGAGGACAACGGTTTAACAAGAAAAGTAGAATTGTTAAAACAACTCATCCAGCTAAACATAAGTGATTTTTGTTCAATAAGTGAATATGTGAATGGAAATTTTATGACGTAATTAAAAGTGCAACAAACAGGGATGAATATCGACGATGAGTTGGTGGCATCGCTGATGTTGGCCGGCTTATCGGAATACTTTCGTTCTTCGGTATTGGCAGTGGAAAACTCCAAATCTAAAGTGATTGTTGATATGCTGAAGAACTCGTTGTCGCATAATGCAAAGTCTGATAATATAGTTCAAACTGGAGAACATGCATTTGTAAATAATTCAAATGTCATATTTTCAAGAGAAAATTTAGCAAAACAGCAAACAAAAGCACAATAAGTGGAAAAATTTTGCTAGCTTCATTATTTACTGCTAATGACGTCGACGTACAATAAAATTGGTATACACCATAAACGCATTCGCAACCGCACCCATGGCAAATACAAAAAGAAACATGTGTAATCTCAGTATTGAAAACGGTAAAGAAGTTGTTTTTGCAAACAACAATAGAATATGTTGGTGAAGTACAAATATTTTGACCGGAGACAAGCCAAAACAATTATAAAAGATGTTGAATATGTACCATTTTTGACATCAATGGTGAAGTAATGGCGACGGCAAGAGTGTATAACATATTATATCGGTTAAATTTTGTTTCTTCTAAAAATACTCAGAATACGTATGGCATAGACGCTTTTGTCATAATTGTGGCTAGAGTTTAAACAAAATAAAGGATTTGAATAAACTTGATTTCGGAATAAAGCCGAATAAATGTGAAATTTGTACACAAGGAAAGCAAATTAGAAATTCGTTTCAAGAAGATGGTTACCGAGCTTCAGAATTGCATGAAATTGTTCACTCAGACGTAATGGGATCATTCAAGACCAAGTCTTTCTCAGGTGCCTATTTTATTGTAGTTTTCGAGGAAAGTATTTTTATCGCCAATCAAAAGTTAATCAGACGTTTTTGAGGGCTTAAGAAGTTTAAGGCATTGGGTGAAAATCAGTGCTCTAGAAGAATAAAAATTTTCCAATCAGACAATGACACTGAGTATATTAATATTTCGTTTGACAAGTTTTTAATCAGCAGTGGCACCATCCATCAAAAAAAAGCCCATACACTCCGGAAAAAAATGTTGTGTCGGAAAGTTTAAGTCGAACAATAATGGATCGGTTGCAAAGCGTATTCACATATTCCAAAAGATAAACGGTCTAAACTAGCCCTAGAATACCAACTTTAATTTTTATAATGGTAATACTAACGATACGTAAATTTAACGTATTTATGTTGTGTTTTTTTCGATCGCTAAGATAATCTGCTTCGAAAAAAACGGCGTAAGTGTTTAAGTAATTTAACTTAGTATTACTCAATTTTTTTTTTTAACTAAACTAAGTTCACAGTTTTAAAGAAATCATTTTTATAGTTTTATTTGTAATGGAAATGAGATTACTTTCTTACGTAACTTTATTTAGATTGAACCCTGGTGAAATTAGATAAGTGAAGTTGCCTGTACAACAACTAATTTTTGTACAAAAAACAACAGGCAATATTTTTGTAAATTGCATAGTGAAATTATTTATAAGTTGGTAGTCAACAGGTTTGTTTTTATTCATGTTTTTGTTTATATTTATGTTTTGTTATTAAAGGCAGATACATAACTATTGTGAAAATTTTAAAATTTTTATGAAAATTTATGAATATGTGTGGTTTTTCTACATCCATAGCATACATTTTGTACTAAATCTAAATAATTCGACAAATTTTTTAATTTCTGTCGCTTAACAAAACACATACATTTATACATATTTCGTCACCTTCATACATATTTTTAAGAGAAGCATCGCCAAATTGAAGCGTATGTTCTTTCAATGTGGTAGACGGGTAGTAATCGTTATTTGAAATATTTCTTTGTCATTATTTATCTTTCTTTTAATTACAATTAAAATTTTATGCTTTATTTGTATGTTTTTTTCTGTTTATTTATATTTTTTCGCTTTTGACTGCAGATTTTTTATTTCACCACGGCCACTTTTTGACATAGCTAGAGCCAAAAAGCCCTGTCGTTTTTGTATTGTTGTAGGTTGCCACCACCTTATGTAATTTCACCATGGTATGTTACGAAAATACGGTTGGCCACCCCTGCTGTTTTTACATCGCTAAAATAAATAAACAAAAGCTGCAAGAACAACTATACATGTTGTTTATAAATAACCAGAATCGATAACAACATTAGCACAGATAAAGTAAATAAAAATAACACGGCAACAACAATAATTAGAGGTAAATGTTTACATACGCATGGCCACAAAATATCTAAAAGAAATAGATGGAATCTACCTGAAATATCGAGAGGTTCGAGAGGTTTCGATGTGTTGTTTACTCAGCCGTATAAAAAGCACATCGATGCGAACAACAATCAGTTTATTTGTAGTAAGCTCAGCGAGTACAGTTTATGTGAATTCGAGCTCTGTGTGAAGAGAGTTTATAAGGAGTTAACTCGTGAAATGAATCGTGAAGTAAAAAACAAATTTAGGTGGAACTAACTCAGTAAGGAGAGTTAAGTAGATAACCTCTGGTTGAAAAGGTTGTGATCGAATCCAAGTTGTAACTACAATCGGGTTGGTCTTTAGGTAGAAATATCTGTCGAGTAATTGTTGTTGTTTACAAAGTTGTAAACAGTCGGAGTAATTAAGAATAGAAAATTGTTATTGCACAAAACTGTGCTGAATAAAGGATCTTTAATTAAAACTAAACACAATCTACGAATTCATAAATACACGTTTTTAAAAAGGTAAAAAGTAGCAGTATATTGTATTGCAAATGTCAAAAAATTTTTATATAAAAAAAACGTAAACAAAAGTTGTATATAGTTGTATACTTTATTTTATCTTAAATTCTTCTGGAAGGATGTTGTGAAAGGAATAGTCATTTTTATTTAGCAATACTATTAGCATAGTTTTAATTCTTAGAATAATTCTTAGCTAAAGATTCTTTAATAAATTCCGTATACTGTGAGTTATTGGGTGCATAGTGGCACGCACGTCAACATAATTCAGAGGCTCAATTTAATAACCGGACAACTAATTACGAAACTTCAAGAGCGATGCGTATTAACCTCGCCAAATCGTGATAATATTTTGGTATCATATTTGTAAACTATAACGAACATTTTTAGGTGGAGTTACGCTCGAAATTACAAAGTTGAAAAATAAGCACCACCCTAATGTACATACGGTGGCTCAATTACGTGGGACTGATTATAAAAATGTTTAGAAAGACTGAAAAAATTTCTACACAAAAAACAAAAACAAAAAAATTCATAATTAGAGGAAAAAAGATAAAATTAATAATCGGACACTTCGGAGCTTTTAAGATGAAATCGGTTTTTTTTTTAATTTAGTATTTTGTATGCAGGTCTTTGTTTTAACGAATAGCCTCTAGCCTTTTTGCAACAGATTTGACTAAGTTTTTTTCAATAAAAAGGATCAATTCATTCCTGTTCCTCTTTAAGGGAGATTTTTAACACAGTGATGTTGGATATCAACAGAGATTTTAATTAATTTCGAGACATGCCCCCCAATTACTTATAATGTTGATATCAGGAATTTGTAGCGACGTTTCCATAACATGGGTACAGTTATAGATAGAATAATCAGATTTAAAATTTTCCGGATTACCCAAATTTTCACACTGACTGCCAAACTTTCTCTTAAAATGGTTACAGACTTAAATTGGTCAATAAAAACCAGCTGATCAAGTCCCGCTGCAGAAATACAGCCAGAAACCATTGCACTACAGACATCGTGTTTTATTTTAAGGCGAAGATCTTAATTCTTAATTCGGCTTTCTCCAAACATATGCCTGCTCATCTGGGCAAAAATATTAAATTTGCTTTCGTCCGTAAATAACACGGTGCTCCAGTAGGAAAAATAATGGTTTTTATGTTTAATAACAAGTTTTAGCCTCTTTATGCGATTAACACTGTTAACAAACGGTTTTTCGCATACAACTATCCCGTGGAAATTGTGTCTGCGCAAAACATATCGGACGGTTTCGAGACTGACGCTTTTTATAAACTTTCATACATAAGTTTTGTCAATTTAGGTGCACTTAATTTGAGATTCTTTTTAATTTGACTAACAATCCATCGATCGTTAGATGGAGTCGACTTTTTTGGTTGTCCAGACTTAGGCTTATTTTCAACTGATTTAAATCGCTTAATGATGTTGTGAACCGTGTAATGACTTCTATTAACCACAGCAATAATTTTTGATACCATACTTAGTTTACTTCCTAACCTCAAATTTGCCCACCCTTTATATAGATTCTTTTTAAAATACAAATCAATTTTAGCCAAAAGTTAAAAACGTCTCTATTTTATTTAGGGAACCTTATATTACATTGTTCGCTGAGTATGGTATCAAAAATTAGTGCTGTTGTTAATATAAGTCATTACACATTCTATTTCTTAAGAGATGCAGGTTATCCACTAGAGCCTTGGCTTTTGACTCCCTACAGAAGTTCAGTTTTTGGGCCTCGTCAAGAAAAGTTAAATGAAAAGCAAAGCAAATGTCGGAATATCATAGAGGTATCATATGCAGTTTTCAAAAATGAGTAGAGATACTTGGATCCAAAGAATTGTATTATGCTCTAAGTAAAGGGATTAAAATAATAAATGTTTCTTATGCTTTGCACAACCTTTGCTTTTATCACAAATGCGAACCAACTCAACAAACAACGCATATCTTTCGGTAGCACAACTATTTCGTGATCGAATAGCAATCACCTTCCAAGGAATTTTATTTTGCCTTATTTGCTTTATTTTTGTGTTTTTTAAATAACATGTATACATAAACATACATATGTACATATAAAAAGGAATTCTTCTAAAATTCGAAAATTCGCAGCTTTTAATTAAAAAACTATGAATCTAATATCCAATTACATGTCTTCAATCTCACTATTTTTTTCAATTCCTTTTATTTTCCTTTTTTCATTGTCATTGATTTTTTCCGAAGAACGACACATTTTTTTCATCATTTTTTTCGTTTCAGCTTTTCCTTCTTTAACTAATTTTGTAAGTCCGAATACTTAGTTGGATTTTTACCTCTTTAAGCTGTATTTATCTTGCCAGAAATATCTCCCAAGTAATCAGGTTTCCCTTTCTTACCACTTCAATTCTTATTTAGTGTTAGCTTACATTATTTATATTATTTGTTAATTTTATTTTTATAATGCATTGCTGCACTTTAATTATACGAGCAATCTCGTGTTGTACTGTAAATGGAAAAAACGAATGAAATGTCTCTTCTCGTTTTCGTTTAAGACTGACGGAATGAGTTGCCAACATGCATATCATTCGTAAGAAGTTCATTAACACCATTTTGAACGTCCAATCAATAGCGAGCTCGTTTTCTTTGTTTTTAGACTGCAGTGGTACAGACACCCCGAACACATTGACATTTGAAACTCATTGTACACATTCTTTCATTTTGACTATTTTATAGAAGGCCTCTTCAGTGGTATTAAGCATTCTAATTTTACATGAGCTACAAAAAAATAAAAAATATTATTGAGTCAATAACAATTAATGAGCATGTATAAATATATTACCTTTTTCTATTCTATTATACTTTTTACTGGTAGTCCTGCGCTGTTCAATTCTAAATTTATTTGTTTCCAAAAAGTATGATTCCTTAGTGTAACCTCCAGCCATAAAAGAATTTTCTTGCATTTTTTGCAATAAAATCTCAATTTGCTTTTTATTTGATGAATTGCTCCTAAAAATTAAAATAATTATTGTCAAGAATAACAAACTTCAACGCAACCTTTTACTTTTTATCAGTTTTTCGTTTAAAATCAAATTTAACAAGTACTGTTAAAATGGCGAACAAATTCCAGGAAAAAGGAGGAACATTTTTCGAAGTTACCATATTTTCGGGTGAACGAAATTAACGATACAAATTTTGTGAACAGAGAACAAAATTCTGGCAGAATTCTTTCACCATAATGGTAAATGTGCCAAAATAGCGGCATACGCCTCCGCAGTCTCCGAATTGATCGAAAAATTGTAGCGTCAAAAGCTATGTTGAGAGAATTCTTACAAACTGAATGAAAGAAAATATCACTTAAAATCACCACAAAACTGGTTCATTTCATGCAAAAACATTCACTAAAGTTCTCAAAAGAAAAGACCATCTAACTAGTGACTAACGTTTTGTTAATGCTCTTATAAATATCCAAATATAATATTTTAAAAAAAGTTCATACGCTTTTGTGTGTAGACAATTTCTATTGATTTTTTACACAATAATTTAATTTATTATTATTTAAAATGTACATACATTTTTTCTTGCTTTTTGTTGTATCTTCCTAAAGAAGCCAAAGCGATTTAAAAATAACTTGTAAAAAGCCTTAAGCTTAAAAAAGTGCTGCGCATACTATTGTAAAAGGCTTATTCAGAATTGTTCAATAATAAAATCTGAACCTTTGCTATAATATTGCTGGTCTATAATATACAGTATGCTTAGAAGTCTAATTATAGAATAAGCTTACAGAAAAATAATTTGTTTAATCATGCCTATAATAAGCTTACATTCGTAATATTTTCGTGAGTTGAGGAATACGAACACTTGATCAAAAAATTCACGGAATTTATTCAGAAAATTAAAAATACAAGTTTATTCATCTAAATCTATATTGTCCCTTTCAAAGTAATCCCCATCGACTGCAACACACTTATGCCAGCGTTTGATCTAGTCCTCGAAGAATTTTTTATATTCGGTTTTCGGTGTGTCCATCAATGCTTCCTGTGAATTTTCCATTTTTTCCTCTCGGCTGCTGAAACACGTTCCACGTAATGGTTTTTTAACTCGATTGAACAGAAAGAAGTCACAGTGAGTGAAATCAGGAGAATTCAGTGACTATTGGATGGTATTTGTTGCATTTTTCGTCAAAAAATTTCGAAAATTGATGGCACTGTGCGACGGTGCTTTATCATGGTGCAATATCCACTAGTATCGTATTCTAAAGCAAATAAAACAATTTAATTTACGGTTATTTCACCAACAAGAGCCATCTTGATAGGCGAAGCGCCACGCCTTCCTTTATCCAACGCATATAACTTTTTACATAAAACCACACATTATGGGGGAGTTGCGATCTCTAACTTGAAAAAAAAAATTCCATACATCTAAAGACCACCCGGGCAACACTGGATGAGTGGAGGTAGTTTTAAATAAAGTTGTAGAATAAACATTTATTAAATTTTGATATTATTTGGTCAATTTTAACAAGAACATGAAAAAAGGTATAGTCCGGCCTAAGTAGGGTAGCCATACGTACTGTTTTCAGCAGTACGAGTACTTCTTTTAGTCAATGTACTGCTTTCTCCATAAGGCCAACAAAAGAACACTAAAGAACTTTTTTTTAGCTTTTTTACCTCTTTTTTTACTTTTATTGTGTCAAACGTTTTTATTAAAAATAAAGGCTTTTTACTGTAGAAAAAAAAGTAGTTTAAAACATCCCGGTAAAATACATATATACGACGCCATTTTAGAGCCCATATGACACTTTCTTTTTTCGATTTTCGATAAAATCAAATTTTCAAAAATTTTAACTAATGGTACGGTCACATTGGGAAAATATTTGATGATTTTATATATTTTATAAAATATTTGATAAAATATCTTAAAATTTTTTACACTATTATTTGTTTGTAAATAATTTTCTATGAAATGTGGACATAAAATGAAATGTTTGCATAAAATGTTTGTATAAAGTGGTGGTTACACATTTTTCGTTCAATATTCGTCTCAATGTGACCGTAGGCTAACATTTTGGCTAAGTATTCGATAGAGCTACTATTGCAAATGATCTCATTTTTATATTCTTTGTTGACCTAATTGTTATTCCATGTTATTTACTGAAATTTTAAATCGTTTTTACAAAAATAATAATGTACTTTTTTTGTTAATTGTACTCAGTGTACTTTTTTTGTTAATTAAGGCCTAAGGGGGGTATAAATTAAGAATTCACGGTCAAATATGGTCAATTTACGGCGGATCAAAGATATCCATTGGCATTATGATGGTAAAACCTTAATTAAAATTTCTTTAGTTTAATATCGACATTGTTTCACCTGTTTTCATTCCCTGCTGCTGAAACGCGTTCCGTGTAATGGGTTTTTAACTCGATTGAACAAAAAGAAGTCGCAGAGAACTAAATCAGGTGAATTTGGGGGCTGTTGGATGGTATTTGTTGCATTTGTCGTCAAAAAAATTTCGAATAATGATGGTACTGTGCGACGGTGCGTTATCATGGTGCAAAATCAACGAGTTTTCTGCCCACGATTCTGGTCTCTTTGCTTCACTCAAACGTTTCATAGCGCTAAAATAATACTCTTTGTTTACTGTCTGGCTTTCGGGCAGAAATTCATGATACACTACACCGTTGTAATTCATGAAAACCGTGAGCATTGCTTTCTCTTTTGACTAAAAACGACGTGGTTTTTTTGGTCTCGGCTCATTTGGTGAACGGACTGCGTGTCCTTTTCATAAATCCACGTCTCGTTCAAGTTCAAGTCATCCGCAATCTCTCTGATGGTTAATTTGCGCTTATTAACCAACATTTCTTTTACTTTATCAATGTTTTCGTCGGTTTTCGATGTTGATGGTCTGCCACTGCGTTCATCTTCTTCAATTGACTCAGGACCACTTTTGAACCGCTCGTACCACTGGTAAACTACCGATTTCTTTAGAGAATCGTTGCTGAAACACTTTTCCAGCATTTTCAATGTTCGTGCGCCATTAAATCCGCTTTTCCACCGAATTTAATACAAGTTCGTTGTTGCAAATTTAAATCCATTTCTAAAATTTTAAAAAACCGCCAACACACATAGAGATAGATGTACTCTTACCCTTGCAAATGTCAAACCGCCACACCGGTGTTTTTCCGAGAATTTTTTGGTCAAAGTGGTATATAACTTCTTTAATTTTTTTAAAATAAATTCAGACCCTGTATCGCAGATGCTTGCGAGACTCATATGACAAAACAAATGGTTGTGCTTTTCATCATCTAATAAAGTGAATTTTAACGCAGGCAGTGGCGAAGGTATTGATGACACACAAGGTGAAAGCGTATATATGTATATAAAATAATATAGTATATCTTAAAAATGCTGAATGTTTATTGTAACCTTCGATATTTTTATGATTTTTTACAGTAACTTAATGATATGAATCAAAAAAAAAAATGTTATTTACTTTATCTTTTTATATTTTTCAATCAAAACGTAAACTTTTTTGACTGTGTATAATACCCAGACGACGATATTTCTAATTATACTTATATCTATAACTAAACCCAGCGGTTTATTTGATTCCAAAAATAATACAATCCTGCTCCACTCGGCATTGTCGAAAAAAAACTATGTATAGCGAGAAAAAGTCGTATACAAGCATATTTGTTAAATTGTTGTCTAAACTAATTGTATAGCAAACATTATTGTAAAAGGTATTATCATGTGAAGCATTTTTCTAAATGTACTAGAGTATACCCTCCCGCGTTGCTGGGAGCCTTTGTGTTGTACCTGCTTTTTGACTGATGTGGAATAACCGTAGATTAATCGAAGATTTGAGTCTGTACTAGAACATAGAAACTAATAATGAAATACTGTAAAAGATAGCGCCTTGCATCTGGTGAATTAGTTATCATCTGGCTGTCATAAAGTAAAGTCTGCTTAGGCACAAATAAAAAGTGTTGCATAAACGAATATTAAGTGTTGTATTAAGATAAACAGTATGAAAGTTATAGTGAAATAAATAAAAACTGTAAAACAATAAAATAAAGCGGTGTTTATTTTAATTTAGCGCAATTTAAACGAACTCAAACGTTTAAAAAAAGTTAAAACGTAACAATATTTTTTTTTTAATGATGGTTTGCATCACAACGTATACAGTGAGGACACACCAACAAAAATAACACAACCATACAACAAATTTTAGAACTCAGTAGGGATACACGAGACAGTAAATATTAACAAAATATAGCTATCTCTTTCTTTCGAGCTGAGTTGTAAAATTTTATATTTTGCTCTATTATTGCATTCTGGCACAATAAATAAAATTTTTCATTTTTTTTACTTCAAATTCAAGTCGATCTATAAAACCAAGCATTTATCTAGAGTAAATGTAATTAAGTATTTAGACGTCTATTTAAATCAGTGGACATCCATTAACAAAAACGAAAACTGAAAAGCCTTAACTGAATACGGTTGGCTTTTGTAAGTTAAAAATGATAATAGTACGTCGAAATGCAGATTTACTTGCATTTGGTCCAGGTAATTACTTCATTGTAGATATCCAGTAATTTTAATTTAAAACATTTTACTTGATTTTGTTTGTCCTGTATCCTTAAAGTTGTGTAGCTAATTCTTTTGTAGTCTTTTGTAGCTTTCCCAATTTCTAGAGCATAGGATAAGAATATCCTTCAAAATGGGAGAAATCAAATTGTTTCATTTCCGAGGAGCTTTGTGCACTTTTTCAACGGGCGATAGATTGTTATCAGTTTGCGTACAAAACTTTTTATTTAATTCAGGACTGTATTTCAAAGAAAATGATCTTGTAAAATGTCTTAGATCCATGCAATATATTATAAACAAAATTGTATTTTAAAAGAAAGTAGCTTCATAGCTAGGCATCATAAATAAAAAATGCATTTATTCACTCCAGTAAAGTGTGCGTGCACATAATATATTAATCTATTAAACGTTGTTTTTTAAATTATAGCTGTTAATTCCGTTGCTTTTTAAGTCAAATGTGTGCATTTGCTGTAAGAAAATTAATTCCAATTTGCGAAATAATATTTTTTTTTGCAATGGATTGAAAAATAAACTTATTATTTTGCTCAGAAAGAAAGAAAATACCTTTAAAGAAGTTGCAGAAAAGGTAGATAAAATGCGTTCCTCTATCTATAAAACAATCAACTTTTACAAAGTAGCTGGAGGCTTTGTATCAAGACCTCATTCTGGCTGTCCTTCAAAATAAATTTTGAAAAAAAGGAAACATCTTATCAACTTTGTGCTACAAGATCCCAACATAATAGCTTCAAAAATAGCTGAAAGCATTAATTTAAAATTAAACAGGAGTATATGTGATGGTAATTGCAAAAACAGTTTTCATGCCCGTATAGCACGTTAGAAGTACTTTATTTTATTAAATGGAGTCAAAGAAGAAATTTGTTCGGTAGAGATCTGTGAAATAAACCATTAGAATTCTTGAAAAATTTTTGGATGAGAGTAAGTATTGCAATTTTATAATAAAAAGTCGTCAATTCGCGTGGAGAAAATCGGGTATAACACTAAATAAAGGAAATTTGTGCGTCACGCTCACACACGGTGGTGGAGGTATAATGGTTGGGGAGTATGTGTCGGCTAACAGGGTAGACAATTTGCATGTTATTGAGTCCACTGCGACCAAGGAAGCTTACCTAGAAATTCTAAAGGTCAACTAAAAACAAAATTTAACGAAACTGGGTTTTGATAGTTTTGTTTTATTTGTATAAGGTAACGATCCTAAGATCACAGTCGATGTTGTAAAGCTTTAGATGGTTTATAATGTTCCAAAACAGTTCCGTGTGCCACCGCAGTCTACAGATCTTAATCCCATTGATTACTTATGGAATCTGTTGGAGCAAAAAATTCTCCTTCATGTTATAATATCAAAAATTATATTAAAAAGTTTCGTCAGCCACAAAACTGGTATATTCCATGCAAAAAAGATTGGCTGTGGTTCTCAAAAGAACATCCATCCACTGAACACTAATTTATTGTTAATGCTGTCATGAATATTCAAAAATAAGATTTTAAGAAAGTGCATACACTTTTGTACGCAAACTTTTACAGCCTATTTACTTACTTTTTTGCAATTAATTTGTATAGATTTAATAAAAAAAAATTAATTTTGTATTCTAAAGACCTTGTGTTGAGTAATTTTTTTGTATTATCTTGGACATAATGGTTTTGTACACAGACTTTTTCTGACTAGTGTACACTATACGACAAAATAAAATATGTTTTTAATGAATATGATAAAGCATCTGAAAAATAAAAAACAATTTTGAAAAAAGTTGTTATTATGGACTTTTTTTTAAATTAAAGTATATTTTACACGCTACAAAATAAATTATAAAAATCAAACAAATTAAAATCAAATTCCTACATAAAACTACGTATTATTTGTTTCGTGCAACTGATTGTTTTTAATTACAACTCGAAGTCGTTTCGATATATTATTGACAAACTTGCCTAATGTTTTTGAAGATATTCTTTGTTATTGAACCTTTGCCATTGTTGACAAACTTATTGCTTTAGTTTTACTATTACAAGATATTTTAATGTCTCAAACTAAAGATGTTTTACCAATAGAGATCAAATTTGGCCATCCTAATAAACTTTGCCATATTTGGGTTTTATTAAACAAAACAACCGGGTTTTATTAAACAACTAACAGATACTGAAGTGGCCATATTGTGTAAATATATGTATTTATGTAACATTGTGAAGTCCTTAGACCCCCCTAGCGCTGTAAATAGCACCATCGAAGATGCAGATGCTAAAAGTGAAAAACTATCGACCTCGTCCAAATCAACCCTGAATAACTCAATTAAACTTATATCGACTAAGGCTTCTCTTCGTACAGACTTTTATTTCCCTCTTTTTTTGATATAGTGGTTGCCAACGTATTAAATAAAATTTTTTTTTTCAGTGCTCGTTAGTGCATTATGGGATGTCCGAAGGGACATTCCCTACACAAATTTCCGAAACATCTGTCCAAGTATGTTTTTATATAAAGTAATCAACACAGCACAACACACACACACACACACACACACACTCACACACACGCGAGCGCGAACTGTGTACACTCGTTAAATGGATGGTTGCCATTCCGGTTCTTTGGCCACCAACGGCTAACGTTTGTTTTTGATTCGATCTAATAAGTCTAGTTTAATAAATATAGTTTAAATATAGTTTAAAAACCTAATAAAAAATATTATAAATAAAATTTTATATATAAGTAATAAATATGTAGCTCAAATAAATTTGTGTCAATATGGAGGAGGCTTAGGCTAATGTTCCATATGACGACTAGAGATTTATCGAATTTAGAGACAATCTGAAATAAATTTAATGGTGTAAACTTTTATTGAAAACTGTAGCGTTCGTTGTTTTGTATATTTATTGTATTTCTAATTATTTAAATGTAGCTAGCTGGTGGGGTTCTTTATAATTCTTTTCTCTTTTTCTGTAGACGCACGCAATGACCTTAAATTCTAGGTGTGGAGTCATCAGCGAGGCAATATAGAAGTAGGTAGTGTAGGTTTAGAAGAAGCAATTGGAGCAGGTCGAGACAATATAGAAGTAGGTAGTGTAGGTTTAGAAGAAGCGATTGGAGCAGGTCAGGGTAATATAGAAGTAGGTAGTGTAGGTTTAGAAGAAGCAATTAGAGTAGGTCGAGGCAATATAGAAGTAGAAGTATACAGTTCTATGCAAAATATTGATGCCTCTGTTCAGAAAATAAAAGGTAAAGAGAGATTGAGAACTTTACAGGCAGGTTTTGACCATTTTCGCAATCTTTACCTAAACCAGCGACGGACGACTAATCAATTAAAATCGGACAAAGTTCGCTGAGCAGCGAAAGTAGCAAAATTAGAAAAGAGAGTGATGAAAATCCACAAGATTCAGAATCATTGCTAGTGTGCGTCAAAAATGGTTTTAAAAACCATTGTCGGGAACCGAAAACTCGCCGTTACGATGAGGCTTTAAAGTTAATTTCTTTAGTTGTGTTCTTTTTATCACCTCTTGTTTACAGACATTTGCTTCCCATATTTGATTGGCCCAACAGAAGGACTTTGCACAAATTCGTAAAGGACTGGCCAAATTCCCCAGGGAATGCAAATGATAGTTTTGGAGCTTTGGGAGTTTGTACTCACACGAGAGCAATTATACGTAAGTGTGTCATGCGATGAAATGAGTTTAAAAACATTTTTAGATTATGATAGATTTAGAGACAAAATAATAGGCCTTCACGACTTTGGAGACATAAACCGTTCCAATTCATTGGCGAGTTGCGCCATGGTGATAATCACAAGTGGTATAGGTGGTGAAAGTTGGTCGCGGGCTGTTTCATACTTTTTTGTACAGAATAGTTGTCAGGGTTTTCTATTAAAGCAATATGTTTTCGAGGCCATAGAAATGTTGCAAGCAATAGGCTTGAAACCTTGCCAATTCGTCTGCGACCAAGGATCCAATTTTGTAAGTTTTTCAAAAATTTTAGGCGTTACGAAGCAACAACCTTATTTTATTGTAAGTAATTGTAGGATTTTTTTTATACACGATAGCCCCCACCTATTAAAAAGCGCCCGGAATTGTCTGCTTACCGTCCAAAATAGCATTTATTTTAACAATAAACGCGTTATTCATTTCTTCAAAGTTGATTCCGCCAATAGTATCAGATGTGCTCCTAAGCTAAGCAAGGACCACATCAATCCAAATAATTTTCAACGCATGCGCGTTAGCTTAGCAGCCCAAGTCCTTAGTCGTACTGTCGCTACCGCGATGAGGGTTTTATATAGTTCAGGGAAATTAGGCTCTTCAGTTTCTGATACCTTTAAGAATACACCAGAGTATTTAGATTTTTTAATGATATTTTGATTTTGATATTTTCAATAGTCGCAATGAGCGCGAACTATTCCATGGTTCTCCCATTCCCGACCAAATACATTTCCTTAGAGAGGCCTTTAAAAAATTAGAAACAATTAAGATTTACAATAAACGGGGGCATGTTACAAATATGTTTAAGTTTATTTCTGGGTGGCACCTGAATATTTCGACCTTAAAAAGTCTTTGGGCATATCTTAACTCAGAAGTTTTTAAAACTCTAAAAACTCGCAGATTGACACAGGACCACCTAGAGCATTTTTTCGGCCAAATCCGTAAGGGATCTGGCAATACAAGCTCCATAACGTCTGGTAATTTCTCTAGCTCTTTTCAAAAGCGCTAGGGCTTACACTTACTGTTTTTACATAACATTTTGTGAATCACTTTGTTGTTGTTTTTAGCACGTAAGCTTAATGTTGTTTTTTATTTTGGCCTTTTTGTTATTTTTGTTATTGTTATGTTTTTTATTTCATTTTATAAGACACCTATTACTGTTTACAAATCGACTCAGCTCAACGTAGTCCAGTTTTAAACCGTAATAGGGGTCTAAATTATTTTTGGTTGGGGACCAAAACATTTTTGGCACCGAGGATTCTAGATCCAGGAGTAAGTGTAGCGAAAATAGAATGCAAAATTAATTTGCATACCAAGCTTCTCCTTACTCAAGACCATCATAAGTGGTTAAACCCACAACATTCCTGAGGTGGTGCCGTTTTAAACAGAATATGATGGATCTAGACTAAAAAAGTCGAAATAATTATTAATAAATGGTTGTAATAAATGCCCTTTTAAGTATTTTATTTAATTTGTTTTAATGAATAACATTTATTTCTTTAATCCCATTTAGTCTGTCCAAAAACCTTTGTAGGTGTTCGTATTCAAGTCACTTCCTCCGAACACATAATACCATAGCACAGCAGCAATTTGGTACGACTCCGACCGAGCTAAAAAGTAACAAACACGAATTTGTTTAACTTAAAAAATATTCTAATCAAGTTCTTTGTTTTTCTTTAGGTACTCAACAGAGCAAGAAAAATTCATGCATGTCCAATGAAATGGTCGTAATAAAGTTGGTACAAGCACCTTAATCAAGGTGATTTAAGTAATGCCTCTGATGACTCATGGGAAACAGAGTCAGAGAATAGTGAATTAGGCTGTAGCAGCAACATAAAATTATCAATTGCAGAATCTCATATATTATCGAATATGGATAGAGCTCGTGTAGTTATTGCACGTTTGGACGAAATATTCAGTATAAGTCCAAATTTACAAAGTCCAGAGGTAAATTTTATATTCTCAATACAAATATATCAATATAATGTTTTATTTTTAGGTGATGCGAAAACTTTTGGCTATTTATAAAGGTTGTCGTTCTTTAGATCGTCTCTTAAATAATATCTTCCATGAAGATATTTTTATGGTAAGCGTTGTGCGAAAGTTATAATATAGTACCTATTTCGTTCAATTCTTTATTTTCCATAAGGGTCTTATTAAACGTGTTCGTAAAAGTTATTTTCAAACAATGAATCAACGTGTACAAGATCAAAAAAGTTGTTTATTTAATGATATCGTATCAACAACAACGACTTGCCCTAAGTCCAACAAACAACAACATCAACCACAAGTTTTAAGAATAGCTGATACAGATAACAATGGCTCTGCAATAGCTAGCAATGATAAGGTGTTTGTAGAACAAACGACAAGGTAATTAAATTACATATTAACATATAGTTCAAACATAGAAATACTCATTTTTTGGCTTTCTTTTGTTTTAAATGCAGATTCGAACGAAAATGCCAAACAATTAATGCCAAATGAACATCAATATCTTTTGCCAGATTTTCCCTTAATACCGGCAAGTCGTGGCTTTTGTTTAACCTTGCCTGGCCTTTTAGAAGATTTAAAACAAAAAGTTACTTCTTTCTATTAAACGGCTACTACTACAGTCAATAGCCCTACAGCAACTTTAGAGGACAACGCAACATCATCAATGACTAAATAGCCTTAAATTATAATTACAAAATAAATGTTTTACTCAAGTTTTTTTTTTTAAATATACGTTTAGAATAAAAGAAACGAAGCTAAGATATATACAAAAGTATTAACGGCCCAATGCCAAATTTATAAGCAGTATTTAAAAAAAAGTATTAATAAAACTTAAAAACAACAAAAAAAGGGAGAAATGTGGTGTATTTTTTCTATAATTAGAGTCAAATTTTTACATTTAAAATAAGTATGCATATTTGATTAAATTTATAATAATAAAAGTAGATTTATATTTCAATATTTATTTCAAGAATTATTGAATAATCTTATTAAAATTGTTAAAGATATTACGAAATATTATTATAACCACTATTAGAAAGTTTGAAATATTTTCTATAAACTGCAATTTATTGTATAAAAAATTCATTGTTCTATTTGTTTGTAATTATAAAAATCCTTTGCCGTTTCTTATTTCGTGGTAAAACTAATTTCGATTTATGTTAATTATCGATTTGTTTTACATCTTTTTGCATTCATTACATATATTTCAAAAATTTTAAATTCTTTTCATAAGTTTTAACATAAAAAAACAGTATTAAGTTTTCATACTAACACAGGTATTCTTTCAAATATTTAAAGAAAAAAAATGTTATAGTTTAAATTTCGTCTTTATTTCTGTAAAATTCTACTTATAACTAAAAATGCAATCTTAGAAACTAGTAGTTTAAAAAAAAAAAAAAATTGCTTAATGTATATTTTTATGTATGTTTGTTATAATTTAGTTTATTTCAGCCTTCTATAAATAAAATATTCATGAATAATTGTTTTTTAATTTCTTTATTGCTCGTTGATTTTGGACTCATTGAAAATAAGTTTATTATATTTATCCAAGCCCGGCAAAAAGATTCACGATTCAGATGTGGCATATAAGAACAATATTTTTGGTTAAAAATAATGTTAAATTTTATTCCACATTTTTTACTTACCTTTATTAGTTGCAAATTCATTCATCATTAAATAAAACAAAAAATTTTGTATATACAATCTAAAAAAAAAAAAACCAAACAAATCAATATTACAACATTAAATTTTATTTTTATTTACCTCTTTTTCTTATAGAAAATAATGTTGCTTTTTCTTTTACTCCAGCTGAATTGTAAATTATTGTAGACAAAGAAAAACAGCTGATTTTCGCTTTTTGAGCTGTCATTGGTGTCCTCACTTTATACACTGTGGCTTGCATTGACTGCCAAGTTATTTAAACTAAATTTAGAAACTTCACTTCTTATCATTTTCTAGATATACAAAAATTATTAATTTGTATGGAAGATGCCACACCCACTCATTCAATTTCGCCAATATTTCGACTGATGATGTGTATTGAATAAAAAACATTGCTTAAGAAAAAAAAGAGCGAATCATTTCTGAAGAAGTCTTTAATTTTAACCGTTTTAAAGCACCCTATCGCACTTTCGTTATGTAGATCCATATAACGATCCATACTATCAGTGCTAAAACTAAGTAGTCTTTTAAATAGGATCAGTTTAAACATTTTATATTTTTTAAGACTATACTTACGGCTTTACAAAATCCATAAAAAATAACAACAAAACTCTTAGAACAAATTTAGAACCTTCCATTATTACCGTTCCAAAGATATACAAAATTCAATATATACTTTGTATGAGGAATGCTACTCCCACTTATCCAATTCGGCCTAATCTTAGACTGATGATTTGCATTGACCACAAAGCCCCAATTTTTGGCCCAATTTTAAAGACTCTTACTATTACAGTTTTAAAGATATAGACATATAAATACAAATTTTATATGGGCGTGGCACCGCCCAGTTGAACCATAGTGAAGCCACACAGCATATAGGAGCTTTCTACATATGCTTTTTATATACACAATTTAAAAAATATTTTCTAACTCACACAAAGTTTAACTGCTGTAAGAAATTTCGTTTTCAACTAAAATTATGCAATGCCAAAGGGGTCACTCTAACGTCAATAGCTCACGAACCAATGGACCAATAAGGCAATATACATACACAGAAAAAACAAAATGTGTTAAACAAAATATTTAAAAAATATATAAAACTATATATGTTATATATTTATCAACGAATGACGATCCATTTCATCTACTGGAGCAGACAAAATGACAACAGTAGGTGCACCACTACCACCCAGCTAATATTAACAAAACTTTAACAGCAAGATGAATAAAATAGTGCAATAGTCCTCAATTAGTACAAGTGGTGGAATAAAATGGAAATTAATATGTATGTATGTGTGTACATACATACATACATACATACATAATATGTATGTATGTGTGTACATACATACATACATACATACATAATATGTATGTATGTGTGTACATACATACATATATATGTATGTGTGTACATACATACATATATATATAAAGCATGTTTTTTATAGAGGTGTAGAATTGTAAGTTGGCATTACTTTTCAAGATGGCGACCGATTTAACAGCTGTCAAGTGATTTATTCTCAGCTTGGATTGGCAATTCATGAATAGACTCACGCCCGGCGTAGATTCGTCAAATGGGCCCAAAACGAGATTACCGTTGTTCCTGATTTTCATAAGCGAACTTTGTTTAGCGATGAAGCGCACTTCTGCTTGAATGGCTACGTCAACAAACAAAACTGCCGCATTTCGAGTGAAAGTAATCCTCAAGTGTATGTGGATACACCGTTACATCCAGAAAAACTGACTGTTTGGTACGCTTTATTGGCTGGTGGAATCATTGGTCGTTAGGTCAATGGTCAGAACGTTACAGTCAATGGTGATCGGTATAGAGCCATGATTACTAACTTTTTCATTCCTGAATTGAATAACCATGATGTCCAGGAGATGTGGTTTTAACAAGACAGCGCAACATGTCACACAGCTCGTGCCATAATAGATTTATTGAAAGACACGTTTGGTGACCGCCTAATTTTACGGTTTAGACCTGTGAAGAGGCCTCCAAGATCTTGTGATTTAACACCGCTAAACTACTTTCTGTGAGGCTATGTAAAGTCATTGGTCATGCGGTAAAGCCGCCAAAGCTTGACCATTTGGAAGACAACATTAGCGGTGTTATTGCGGATATACGGCCACAAATATTGGAAAAAGTGATCGAATTGGACGTTCAGATTGGACTACATCCGCGCCAGCCGTGGTGGTCATATGTGAGAAATCATATTTAAAATGTAATGCCACAAAATTTTCTATCGGATAAATAAGATTCATTTTAATCGAATAATCTATCGTTGTTTTATTGCAACTTAAACTTCTATACCTCTATAAAATATATATATATATATATATATATATATATATATATATATATATATATATATATATATATATATATAGATATCTAGATCTTTTTGAAGGAAATATTTTTAACTTAACTGATTAATTTATAAAGCAATATCCTCTGAATCATATAATTTTTGTATTTGTTGTATTGATTGTGAGGCTTAAAACTGGTTTATTCAATAGAAAGTGTAATGGACAATTTAACGGACGAAGAATTCAAATATTTAACTAATCACAGGACACTAGATATAGTTGACAAAGAATTAGAAGAACTAGAAAGAAAATATAGTATAGACGACTCAGTTGACGAAATTACTGGACTATTTAGGAGTATGACAACAAACAGAACAGGTTTCACGACTAGTTACACAATCTACGGCACCACTCCTAAGAGAGTTGGAATTGTTGAAGGTAAACTTTAACAGACTTACAGTCACAAATACTGTTACTGAATACAGACAAGAAACTATTGACGAAACAAAAAGATGTGACGAAAGTTTGGACATTATTAAATCCCTTCCAAATTTTAATGGTAAGGATAATTCGTATGTAAGTTGGCGAGAAGCAGCAAACAATTCAATGAGTCTTTATTTTAGGAGTAGTCGTAGGTACTTGGCGGCATTGACTATTCTACGCAATAAAATATTAGATGATGCAAATGACACTTTGACAAATCACGCTACTGTACTCAATTTTGATGCTATTATAGCTCGTTTAGGTTTTGCCTATGCCGACAAAAGCCCAATTCATATTTTGAACAGGAATTAAGTGTTATGAGACAGGGTTCCTTGACTATTTTAGATTATTATAACGAAGTGAATTAGAAACTGACATTATTAATAAATAAGACAATAATGACCCACGGCTCAAATTTTCTTTGACAAATGAATTGAATAATATTAATCGTCAATATGCTCTCAGGGTTTTTATTACTGGATTAAGTCCGCCATAGCAAATATTCTATTTTCATTATCACCTTCTGATTTACCTAATGCCTTAGCCAAGGCTCAAGAACTAGAAGTTAATCACATTAGAGCTAATTTTGCAGTTCAATAGCCAAAATCCAAAAAATAACCAGAATGTTTTACGATTTCCTCCCAGAAATCACAATAACAATTTTCAGTACCAAAATAATCGACACATACGTCAGGCAAAGCCTGAACCGATGAAAATTGGCAGTTCAGCAAATCTTGCTGTCAACACAAATAAAATTCCACAAAATGGACAAACTCAAAATTATGCTCGACCACAATTCGGTCAATGGCAATAACGACCACAATTATTAATAAATAAGACCTGACATTATTAATAAATAAGACAATAATGACCCACAGCTCAAATTCTTCTTTGACAAATGAATTGAATAATTTAATCGTCAATATGCTCTCAGGGTTTTTATTACTGGATTAAATTCGCCATAGCAAATATTCTATTTTCATTATCACCTTCTGATTTACCTAATGCCTTAGCCAAGGCTCAAGAACTAGAAGTTAATCACATTAGAGCTAATTTTGCAGTTCAATAGCCAAAATCCAAAAAATAACCAGAATGTTTTACGATTTCCTCCCAGAAATCACAATAACAATTTTCAGTACCAAAATAATCGACACATACGTCAGGCAAAGCCTGAACCGATGGAAATTGGCAGTTCAGCAAATCTTGCTGTCAACACAAATAAAATTCCACAAAATGGACAAACTCAAAATTATGCTCGACCACAATTCGGTCAATGGCAATAACGACCACAAGACTCCAATCAATTTTTTCAAAGACCTCAATTTCATCATGGCTTAAAAAGACAACAACCAAGTGGAGAGTTTAGTTCTCAACCAAATAATAAGGCACAAAGATAAATATTTTAAATGAAATTGCTTTTTTAGACCTGACCCCGGATTGCGCTATATCATCAGAACGGGAGCATCCGGAAGAACTTAATTGACAGTGTGGCAACCAGTTGTTACTGCAGCCCAAATGTCCTTACTAACAGGAAAAATTTATTTCTTAAAAAGAGAATTAAAACTATAAATGGATTTACAATTATTGACCATTTCTATGATGCAAGACTTTTTGGTATAAGGGAAAGATCCTATGAAATTCCCAACTTAGAATCTGATTTGTTAAAAGGATATAATTTTTTAAAAAAAGCAAATATTAAACTTGATTTTGAAAATGGCACGATTACTTGTGGCAATAAAACTGATAAATTTTAAAATTTTAATAAACCTGCGTCAATATCTAGTAGAACTATTAGTGATAATAATCATAGAAGGGAAATTGAAGAAAATATTATAAATACGATTACCGACTCAGGAAATAATCTTGAGGACAAACCTTATGTAGATGATACTCTCAATTATAGAAAAATACAGTTGATAGATTAGAATGTGAAATTCGTAAGGAAATCGATAATTTACATTCAAAAATTAATACAGTTTTACCATTTAGAACGGATATAAAAGCCGAGATACGTACAATCGCTGAAACTCCTATATGGAGTAAGCAATAATCCTATCCCCTCTCAGTAAATTTATTCGTAAACAAAGAAATACAAAAACCATTAAATGACGGAATTATACGTCCCAGTAAAGCCCTTAAAACTCCCCAATATGGGTAGTGCCGAAAAAAGGAATTAATGAAGATTGAACAAATAAAATGCGAATAGTAATCGATTGAAAAAAATAAATGAAAACACTATATCATATAAATATCCGATACCGGATTGTAACGTTATACTTTCAAATTTAGGAAAAGCAAAATACTCTTCCACCATTGATCTCGAATCCGTCTTCCATCAAATTTTAATGAAACCGGAAGATATTGAGAAAACTGCATTTTCCATAAATAATGGAAAATATGAATTTGTTAGACTACCTTTCGGATTAAAAAATGCACCAAGCATTTTCCAAAGCGCCATGGATAACATTTTAAGAGACTATATAGAAAAATGTTGCCATGTCTATACAGATGACATAACAGTTTACTCTGAAAATTTAGAAGAACATAGAAAAAATTTAAATATGGTAGTCCAAAGGCTTAAGAATTCAAATATCCAAGTAGATTGGAAAAATCGAATTTTTTTAAGAAAGAAGTAGTTTTTGGGTTATATTGTTGCTAATGGAATAATTAAAACTGATCCAGGAAAAATAGAAACTATAGTAAGCTACCCTGAACCTATAACTCTTAGACAGTTGAGAGGATTTCTTGGTATAACTGGATACTATAGAGCAGCAGTTGGAGCTGTCTTAACCCAAGAGGGTAAACCTATAATTTTTATCTCAAAGACACTGACTTCTACTGAATAAAATTACGCTACAAATGAAAAAGAATTATTCGCTATAGTCTGGTTGTTAAAGACATTGAGAAATTATTTATATGGTGTTGCAGGTTTGGAAATACATACTGACCATCAGCCATTAACATTTGCAATATCTTCTAAGAATCCAAATGCAAAACTTAAAAGGTGGATGTCTTTTATAAAAGAGTATTCCCCGAAATTTGTTTATAAGCCGGGTGCGACAAATGTTGTAGCAGACGCACTTTCCAGACAGGTTTTGAATAATATTTCTGACGATGAGTCTTTACATAGTACACAACATTCTGCCGAAAGTAGTGAAGAATTCACTATTAAGGAAATTTCCAAGCCACTTAATGAATTTAAACAACAAATTCTTTTAAGCAGGGCCAATTTCACAAATTATGAATCACTTACTCAATTTAATAGAACCAGACACATTATAGAATTTGATACAAGGGAAAATCTCAAGAACAAATTGAAGGAATTTTTACGAACAAATTTAGAGACAGCGATACATTGTCGTCCTGAAGATCTATATGAGTTTAAGAAAACAATAAAAGGGATATTTACCAACAAGTTTGTTTTTACAAAAATCTTTGCAATTGATATTGTTAATATTGATGACCAAAAAGCCATTATTAAGGAAACTCACACTAAGGCACATAGTAGTTCTAAGAAAAATCATAAACAAGTTTATAAACAATATTATTGGCCCAGGATGATTGATCATTTTAAGGAATTTATTAGGCATTGTGATATTTGCAATAAAGCGAAATATGATAGGAAACCAACTAAGATTCCAATTGGAGAGGCTCCAATTCCTACCAAGGAGGGAGAGTTCCTTCACATTGACATTTTTTATGCCCAAAATTTGAAATTCCTTACATGTATTGACGCTTATTTAAAATTTCTCGTAATAAAGTAAATAGAAGACAAAACAAATTTAGGCGAAAAAATATTGGATATATTGCAGACCTTTCCTGCAGCAAGGAAAATAACGTTAGACAATGAACCAGGCTTTAAGACACCTACATTCCAATCCTTAATGCAAAGATTAACAATTCAATTATATTTTGCTGATCCTAGGCATAGCACTACTAATGGTCAAGTGGAAAGAGCACACTCAACCCTGATCAAAATAGCAAGATGTTTAAAAGAAGAATATTATCTTTTAGACACTGTTGAGATCTTTCATAGAGCAGCTCAACAGTATAATCTCACCATACATTCTGTTACAAATGAGAAACCATTTGAAGTGTTTCACAATAAAGTTAATCATGAAAACCTGCGTAATAAATTATTGGAAACTCAGACTAGAATGCTACAAAGAAATAACCTTACTCACATCAGAACATATGAGGAAAATGAGGAAGTTTATTAAAAATTAATAGGACAAAGGGATAAATTACTTCCACGTTACAGGAAACAGAAAATAAAGGAAGATTTAGGAAATAAGGTTAAAGTTTATAGTAGAAATAGCATTATTCATAAGGAAAATATAAAAAATTAATTTTATCTTACAGAAAATGTTAAAGTTGCATATTTTACTAGCCACACTTACAAACTGCAGACCTGAGGTCCAAAAACTAGACTATTCAAATTCTCAATTAATTTCAATACACACTGGACTAACAAGATTGCAAGATGGAAATTTTAAATTAATACATTCTATAGATTTGGACAAATATGAACAAGTAATTACGAATTTAAAAGAGGAAATTCGAAGGAAAATACCTTCAAGCAACTCCATACTTCCAACACTCGACCATGAGATTGAACAGACGCGACCGCAACTGAACAATATGAGACCGAGACAGAAACGTTCGCTAGACATTTTAGGGACAGCTTGGAAACGGTTGGTAGGAACACCAGACCATGACGATCATAAAATAGTACTTGACAAAAAAAATAACATGTTAGAAACACGAACAGACAACGAATAATAAACAGGGATACCGTCACAAGACTAAACCTAATGACTAATGCAACAAACGCAATCTTAAAGGAAATACAGACTAAAAATGACTTTAGAATGGAATTTGAATAGAATTTGATTTATAGATTAAAATTTTTAAAAGAAGAAATACTGAACATTCAATATGCTCTACAATGGGCCAAAGCAGGAACTACAAATACCTTTATATTGTCCGAGTCAGAAATAGACGAAATTAAAAAACAATTAGATTATGAACAATTTCCATACTCTAATATCGATGAAGCTTTAGAATTTTCAGTTATTAGAATTGCTTCAAGCAATACAACAATCATTTATATAGTAAATTTGCCTACTATTAATAAACAAATTTGTGAAAATATTGTAATCAAACCGTTAAAAAGACATAAAACTATAATAAGAATTGGAAATGAAAATATTGTTAAATGTAAGAATGAAATTTTTAAAATTAAAACTAATTGTAAAACCTATAATAATCTTTTAAATATTACAAACACAAATTGTATTCCAAAATTATTGTCTAATGAGAATCACAATTGTACAATTATAAATAATCAGCACGTCCCAACCATTGAAGAAATAAAACCTGGAATAATTCTGTTAAATCAATACAATGGTTCTGTAAGGATCCCAAACGCCAAACCATGGAATTTATCAGGAAGTTTTTTAATAAAATTTCATAACACCACAATTAATTTAAACGGTATTGATTATTTTGCAATGGAAGTACTTGATTGGAAACCGCTTCCACCCATTCTGCAATTAACATCTAATAAAACAGATATTGAAGAAATGCTTTCTCTTCAAATGATGAAAGAAGTCCAGTTGACCAATGTTCAGGAATTAAGCTCATTATCAACCGAAGGAAGAATTGAGTTTTCTTTTAACATAATACTTTCAATGACAGTAATCATAAATCTTATTTACACTATATGGAAACAAAAAAACTAAGTAAATTCCACAACCAACAATCAAGGAACTAAGCCAACAACTCCACATCTTGAGAATCCGCCAGATAGACAACAAGTTATTAGAACATTAAAACAAATTTTCCAAAATGATTCAATCGTGACGATTCAACTAACAAAAGGGGGAATTATGGAAACAGCATGAAAATGCTCTTATACAAATTTTCAAATTGTCTTAAATAAGTTTCATTGAACCTGAAATTTATTTGCTGACAGTTAATAAAATATTTATAAAAAATTTTACAAATTCGCTGAACATTAAAAATGTAATATTAAACTACTATGTTGCAATTCAATATTATGTTTTTATTAATTAATTGCTGATTGTGTTTTTTATTAGATATAAATATGACATTTAGAATTAAGAGTTTTTTTAGTCAATTGTAAGACGTGGAAAAGTGAAAATAAAAATTTATTTTTTAAAAAAATATAAATTAAACAATTTAATTTATAAATATACATATTTATATATGTATAGATGTGAATATAAACTAAAAATTTTTAGCCGATGCGTTTCGTTTAATTGTGTCTTGGCTATAACAGAGCACTGTTATGTTAATAAAAGAGTAATGTAAAATATAAAATTGCGAAAATGTTAGAAAAAAATTAGAAATATTTAATTTATTATGAATTCATCTCTATTGACAACTTATACTTTGCATATAAATTTAAAATTTTCGGGATTTTATCTTAAGATATTTCAACGAATAATTCTGATCATAAAACAAATCTTGATTATTATTTTTTACTATGACATTGTTCAAAGGAAAAAAACCTTTATATTTAAAAGAAAATAAGTTTAAATACAGTTAGATAATATACAGGTATATATCTAAGTTATCCTAAGATAACAATTATATACGAGTCATTTTCAATTTAACAATTATTGGTTTAAAGCTCCAACTAGGTCGACTGTTGATTATCAGTTTATAAGAAGTATTTTGAATAGATTCATAATATTTATCGTTAAGTTTCTTTATGAAGTCTACTCTTCGTTCATATCCGGATTCTCTGGGAAGAAGTTGAGTTGAATATCTCCAATGTTTGTTGTTTATAATTTTTAGACAATTATTTTGAATAATTTCGAGTTACTTTAAATGCGTTTTTGGTGCGCTGTACCAAATGGGACATGCGTATGTCATTGTAGGTCTAATAACACTTTTAAAGAACTCTAACAATGTTCATTGATTTTTTACATATCTCTCCTATGTGTTTTGCAAAATTAAGTTTATTATCGAGACAAATATCGAGATATTTGACATCGTTTTTAATCTCTATACATTCGTTTTGGAAGCTTAATTGACGACTTGGTATACGTTTTGGTAAATTGTTGTAGGGGAATATAATAACTTGAGTTTTAGGATTAATTTTTATTTCCAATTTATAAAAGTATTAAATTTATAAAGTATTACATGTCAAAATTCCTCTTTCCATCTTCTTTAACAATGTTTTTATGAGTTTACTAGGTGTTATAAGTGCGGTATCGTCAGCATAGTAAGCAACTTTCATGTATGAAGCAGCGGAAAAATCTGAAGTATAGATTGAATATAACAATAGCGATAAGATAGACCCTTGAGGTAGACCCGCACTAACCCGCTTAACTTATGAAAAACTACTGGATTGTTCAAGTTGAAACAACATGTTTCCAGCTGTGTTATTGTTTATGCAGTGCCATGCTGAATGCCTTGCATTAAAATCACTTAGTATAATAACATCTCCATCATAAGAACTAAATTTAATTATGTCATTTGCAAAACTCTGTTTATATTTTGGCGAATATGCAGTACAAATAATTAGCTTTCTATTGTTTACTATTAGTTCAACAGATAAATTTTCTATTCCTTGAGTATTTATAATCGGAAGTACTTTATGTTGGACTGAGCTGCGTACAATTATTGCTACTCCTCCACCCCTTGAATTTTGTCAATCGTTACGATGGATTATACAATTTTTGATATATGTTTTGTGTCTTTCATTTAAATGTGTTTCTTTTAAAGAGGCAATTTGAATATTTTCTCTTTCGATAAACTCATCAAATTGAATCATATGTGAAAAAGTAGAAATTAAAAATTTTTAAGTCATTGTTATTAACGTAAGTTATATGCATATTTCACCATAGACATGATAACTTGTATCTGTTTTACTTTTGTGGTGCATTTTTGAAAATCACATAATGTTGTTGTAAAAATATTGAAAAGTTCATTTATGTTGAAGAGATTATTACCTTTCACGCAATCTGCATAAGAGAAAGTATTACGATTGGTGTTATTGTTATTGGGGCTGTTTATGTTGAAATCTTTGTTAATGAACTGTAGTGAATTTTGTTTATTGTTTTAATAATTACGTGTAGTTGTTTTGGTAGCTTTAGCTCTTGTTTCCAAATAGAGCGACCGAAAAGGGCAATTATTATCGTTTGCAGAATGATCTGTTCGCTCTTTACCATTCTCTTTACAGTTGAAACATGAAAACACTGAAACATGAAACACTATTTTATTTTGATTCCGTAGTGGGTAATCATTAGTATGGTGCTGGTTGGTACATATCATACATGCCGGAAGGCGGTGGTAGTGATCCCCTCCATAGCCATACACAAGGCAATTCCAACATTGCGTTGGGTTGTCACTTTTTCTTGGTTTATATTTTTTCCAAGATATTATTATATTACATAGTGAGGACACATTGTTTAAAGATTTTGGGTTGAATTTTTTCTTGCAAGTTGTACCTTATATATAATATTTTTGCATTTTACATATTCTTCCGTATTTTGAGGGAACACTTTGTTACCAATCGACGTTCGTTTGTAGATTTAATCCTTACCCAGTAGATTTTGAGCCCCAGTTATGCTGGAAACTGTATCCAATTCCATATCGTTTAGTTTAGCTAATTCGCTAAATCGATTATTTGATGTTGTAGGTATGTTGGAAAACAAATGTATGGTATGGTATGTTGGAAAACATATGTATGGTATGGTATGTTTTCCAACATTGGAAAACATATGTATGGTATGGTATGTTTTCCAACATACCTACTGGAACTTTCCGTGACCTTTTTTATCTCTTCATATTAGGTTTTTCAAATCTAAATTATGTGATTTGGCCCCCGGGGTCATTTGTGTATTGCTAGCTATGCTAGTGCTTTGTAAATCAGCAAACACGAGAGTTCAATAATAACAACAACTGAATTACAAAAATAACACAAATTCTTTGAATTTTTAAAAGTTAAATTTCTTGCTTTAGAAATACTGACCGCTTATTGTAAAAGACAACTTCACTTGGCGAGATCAAGTATCGAACCATTTATTTTAATTAAATTACAAAAACTTATAGAATAATATAGATTTTGCCCTTAGAGTTAGACTAATTTGATAAAATTCTCATTTTGTTAAGCATATCCGAATTGAAATTATTAAGCAGGCTGGTGGGAATGGAGGAGGAAAAAAACAAACTGTTAGAGATGGTGCAAGACATTTATTGGTCGGGAGGACACCCTGAACAATGTCTGAAAAATTTTATTCGTCCCATATCACCATTTTTGAGAAAAAGGATCCTTATTCTGTTAAGGCCTAAAACTGTTAGACATAGGGAAGGACGTTTATTGATCGGGAGGAGATGATCTGGCTGTTTCATCTTTGGGCGGCCGTCATCCTCTGATTCAGGTAGCTTTCGATTAGCTAAACTGAACCTTTCAAATCACCTTGACCGGACGGTGTTATTGCGGCTGATATTCAATATTGGAGGGACTTTATCGTTCTCTGGCAATTGGCTATTTATAATGCTTGTCTTAATCTCGTTGACATTCCTCTGTGCTAGAGGAGGAGTGGAGTGGATTTATTCAGCAGGAGTGGATTTATTCAGCTGTTGAACCGAATATTTTGTATGTGGAGGTCTTCTGGTGGACTTCCCTCGATAAGGATTGCAATATCAACTCTTTGATAAATTGAGGAGATCTGCTTCAATCCAGAGATATGTTTACAGGTGATTAAAGGTGATTGCAATGTCAGACTCTTTGATAATGTCAGATCTGCTGCAATCCAGATTACAGATGCGTTACGTACACCCCTTCAAGGGCTATTTTTGTAATGCTTGGATGGATCCCTTCGGCGATATTTGTGAGGCAACCGTCCAAACTTGTAGCGGTAAGACTGAACGTCCTATCATGCTGGCATATTATCTCCTCGGGAAACTCCTCTATTCTATGTGAGGAACCCATGATCGACTATGCCTTATCTGGATCTAAACTGTATAGGGGATTCCGTGTCTTGATTAGAGAAGATTGGACCTATGACTCTCTCATCCACGGCGATTCAGTGGATGTCTATATTTACTGTCCCAGATTAGACAACAGGATGGGTAGTGGAATTTTGTCCAAGAGGATCAGCCTTGGTGTTTCCCTTCGCCTTCCGGACTACTGCAGCGTGTTTAACCACGAAGTGTTGGCCATTTTTATGCTGCAGAGTGGATCCGAGGTAATGCCGGTCCTACTGACGATATATGTCTCTGTTCTGATAGCCAGGCGGCAATCTCTTTCGGGTGTGACCTTCAACTCTAAGCTGGTCAGGGACTGCAGTGATCACACAGGTTCTGGTCATACGAACATCCCGGGTAACTGTGCTGCTGACGAGCTCGCTAGGACGGGCACACTTCTTCCGGACATTCATTTTCCCGTAAGGGTGGCTGTATCTCTTACTTCCGTTAGGCTTGCGATCAAGCGTAGGTATATGTTAGACGCCGTGACTCTTGCTTTATCACCTGGCCCGGATTGGATATGAAGCGTACCAATCAACTGTTCAAGCTGAACCGTCGGAACATCTGTTCCGTTGTGTCCATCCACACCGGTCATTGCGACATGGGCAGGCACGCACAGAGGCTGTGCTTATCTGCAACTGACTTTTATCGTGGATGTGGATTGGCTGAGAAGGAGAAATCCGTGGTCCACTTTATCTGCCAGCGTCCGTTTCTTGCACGGCGGAGACCTCTCACTCTGGGCTCTACCTTTTTCGATGGCTTACCTGAGCTATCGATTTTTGATATCGGGTCAATAGACAGATTCATTAGACTATCGGGCTGGTTTCCGATCTTATTTAGGGAAGTGCTTCTGTGTGGATTTCCTGTTTGATCACTAGGACTCTGGTGAATAGAACAGGGACAATGTGTGTCATGTGGTATCACAACAGGCCACTATGCGTGTTCAAGTGTGCCTTATTTGACGAGGCTGCCACTCCTTCCTATCCTATCCTATAGCGTAAATTTCATGCCTTTCCAGCATTAGGATCCTTTTTCTCAAAAATGACGATGCGGGGCAGATAAAAATTTTCGGACGTTGTTCAGGGACTCCTCCCGATCAATAAACTTTGTTCTTCATCCCCTCCATCCCCAGCAGCCTGCCTAAAAATTTCAATTCTATTATGTTTTACAAAATTAGAATTTTATCAAATTAGAATAACTGTAAGAGAAAAATCTTTATTATGCTATAAGTTGTTGTAATTTAATTCAAATAAATTAATTTTTTGTGCAATAAGTTAATTTTTTTTAATTTTTTTCTAACATTTTCGCAATTTTGTATTTTACATGACTTTTTTATTAGCATAACAGTGCTCTGTTATAGCCAATACACAATTTAACAGAAGTGCATCGACTAAAACTTTGAAATTTATCTTCACACACATTTTGTAAACAGTATTTGAAAATTGTTCATCTTTTGCATTTATATTAGCTTATAATAAGTATGCTTATAAAAATTTATAGAAAATCTCTTATGATAAATTTATTCTATAATTCATTTACATTTACGAGTAGCTTGTGAAATGGTCTGTTAGGTTCAAACGGTTGTCAAGATCGTAGTTTACGACTGATTTTAAAAAGGTTTGTCCAAGAGACCTGGGTCTAAAATAAACATCGAGTTATCCGTTTTTAACGAAAAACTTTTATTTTCGTATTTTATATATTTTTTAATATGCCAAAATTAAGATAAAAAAAAATGTATAAGCAAATATATTTGAAATGATCCAAAAATTGAAATGCTTTTTATGTTGAGATCCGTTTCCTGTACGCTCACAAAAAATAAAATAACCAATTTGCAATGTGTTCAAAATATCAATGCAATGCAATGCCATATATTTACTCTCAAGCAAAAAAAGCAGTTGATTTATTACAAATCCATAAGAGATAGTTCTTGTTCTCTTTAAGAGTTTGTACGTGCTATTATTTTGTTAATGGAAAAATACAAGAAAGAAACATAAACCAATTTAAGCATCGATGACAAATACATACGTACGTATGTACATGCGTCGAATCGATTGTGTGATCTGTCTTTTTTGGTGATCGTGTTGCCTTGTTTTTGATTCAAAAAAAAAAAAAAAAATAAATAAATAAAAAACCAACATGCAACAAATAAAGAACAACTATTTAGTTTGATTGTGTCTTTCAATAAGTGTAGACATGTGGCCACACGGTAAGTATTTTTGTAAAAATAGTTTTGAAATAAGTTTTTAGACTTCGTGAAAATAGCTGTAAAAATATTTTTTTCAACGATTCAGCTCATAAAAGATGAAATTGGGCATAGTAACAATTATCCAGCGATTATAAAAATACAGATAGCACAATTGTGTTAGTCAGGCGCAATTTGACATTTTTTTTCATGCTCACGTTTGTGTTATCTCATTATTTTACAGGGAAATTTTATGATTTGAACAGTAACGACGATATCGAAGCAGTTTTAAACATACTTAACGATACAGATGCTGACTTTATTGATATCGATAATGCTGCAGATTAAACATAAATCCCTTTCAGTGTAAATACAGATATAGAAAAAAGCGATGAAAGTTCGTGTGATGAAAGCATTTTATATAATACAAAAAACCAAACTAATACATCAGATGAACAACCAAACTACTCGGGCCTTTCAGACACAGCACAACAACTATCAGTAACTATATCGAAAGTACCAAACAGACATGTCATATGGAAAAGTGTACCATTTCCGAACAGAAAGCTTCCAATAACATCTGGCGGTTAAAACGTATCAAATATTAAGACTCCATTGGAATACTTTAAAAACTACTTTCCAGAAATACACTACGAGGACGTTGTAAGATTTACAAAAATGTATGTTTTGGCTAAACGTGGTCAGGAAGTGCGCTACGTGATATAAAAATATTCTATGAGTGTTCAATAATAATTTCGTGCTATAAGAATGTACTGGGCAACGGAAACCAAAATTTCTGCTATTTATAACTCCTTGTCTCGCAATAAATTTCACTAGCTGCGCTCGGATATACCTGCATTAAGTACTACAAATAAATTTTGGAGAGTTCAATTATCGACATGGTAAAACGACGATGCAATAAATTGGCAACAGATACCACGAACTATTCAATTGATGAGCAGATGATACATTTTACCGGTAGATGCCCCGCACGTTAGGCTATTCGGTCAAAACCACAACCAGTTGGCATCAAAAATCTTATCTGTGCTACTACCAGTTGTGTTGTTGTAGACTTTGAAATTTTTCAAAGCGCTAGCACATTTGAAGATTGTGGTCTTCCCAAAGGCAGTCATGTATACATGGATCGAGATTTCAAAACAATAACACTATTAGAAGTTCTAGACGAAATGTGTTACCTAGCGACAATTATGGCAAACTGAACTCCCAAAAGCGTTAAATTTCCCTTGGAGAAAGAAATGAATCGAGGCGACGTATGCCAATTTACGAATGGAGAGAACGTAGCTGTTGTCAACTAATTGTAGTTAAGATCCTCTAGTAGAAGTTGACCGATGGAATAAAAACTTAAAACGCCGTTGTACGCCTTTATTGGAGAAGTAGATTTTTGCTACCAAATGCTAGAGTACTACAGGATCAAAATGAAGACCAAATATTGACCGTTAAAGAACTTCTTCACTTAATTGACTTGGCAATATTTAATTCTTGAATGCAATACAGATCAGACTGCAAGCTTTCCGGAATACTAAGATCAAAAGTAAAATCATTTGTAACTTTTAAAATGGAATTAGGGACTCCATGGAACAAAACATATTTGGTACAACCGTTGTGATCACTGGCCTATATTTTCCGATGAACCCCAAAGACGATGCCAAAAGTGCAAAGTTATCCTCTGTTTAGCTAAGAACAAAGACTGTTTGAAAGAAATCATACGAAATAAGTGTATATATACTAGAGAGATCGATTATTCGAAATTTTTCAAAAACCGGTTTTCGAATAATTCGCAAAGTAGCACTTTTTAAAAAACCGGTTTTCGGTTAATAATAATTCAAATTACCGGTTCTTTTATTTAAATAACATTCGTCCTAATTCTTGAAGCGCAGAGCTGGACCACTTCGTTTTAAAAAATAAGCAGAAGCTGATGGAGAGCTTAAAATTAAAGTGGCAACCAATACTAACAATAATTCCAACAAATCTCATAAAAACTATGTCAAAACGGTGAGCGGAGGCCATAAAAAACAGAGTTTATTACACAAAGTACAGAAAAATGCTTAAGTTTCTAACAGCGACTCAAGGAGCTAGTTTCGTTTTTGTTGTATTATTTGGTAGAGAATGGAATTAAAGGTTTGTTTTTATATTTAAGGTGCCTAAGATAACAAAAATTAAATGTTTTACTTAGAATAAATCTATTAGTAATATACGAGTCCGTAATTGCCTCGATAAGAAAATTGACTTAGATTTCGAGCAGCACTGTATGTAAATTTATGCACCACGTATTTAATAGTGTGCGTGTCACTATGGTATGTTAGGTAAGAACCCACCTCCCAACCAAGAAGTCGTCGGTTCAGTCCCAGGCCACACCATCTGACAATTTTCAACAGCGATATCACCTCACAACATTACTTGCGATTGGTTATGTGTATTTACGCTGTGAAAAACTTCACTAACTATTATATCTGCGGTTCGGAAACGGCGTTTGTGGGCTTGTGGGCTTTCAATGAGTCTCGTTGATCATTCTCCATATATAAAAATCATTATTTCAATATTTATTTGCTCAAGAGTGCATATCTTTTTCGATCTACTTTGGTTTTCACGTTCTTTATGAGATGTTCTAGGTTGTCATATACACAAAAATAATTAAATTTATACAAATAGTTAAACGATGAGCATATTTTCAATAAAGAAATATACAAACGTATAAAAAATATATTTATTTAAATTAACCGGTTATTCCTGCTAAATTAACCGGTTTATTCGTTATTCGAAAAATGAAGATTTAAAAAAAAACCGTATTCGACAAAACCAAAAAACCGGTTAAAACCGGTCGAATAATAACCGTTCGATCTCCTTAATATATACATAATACTTCTGAGGTTATTCTTACACTATGATACAAAACTCTACGAACGACAATAAAAACTGCATTTTTATTATATATGTATATGATCAAAGCACTCCATGTTTTTTTTTTTATTATAAAATTTAATAAGAAACTTAAAAAAAGAATTCTCTTATAATAAAATATAAAATATGTAAAAAATTAAAAAAAAGTTTATTACTTTTAATTCTTTAACTCACAAAATCTGAGAACGACTGTATTAACAATGCTTTGTAAATTTTTAATAACTGATGCAACCTCTTTTTAACTTTACAACCAAATTAGGTCTATTGTGCCGCTGTGGTATGACACCCACAAACCAACCAGAAGGTCCTCTGTTCAATAGCAGGCCAGACCATATTAAAAAAGAAAAAAAGTTTTTCGACAGCGGTATCACCTAGTAACTGGTTATGAGTATAAATACTATTGAAAATTTAAATGCATTTCCGTTCGGAGCCGGCGTTAAACTGTAGGTCCCATGCACTGAGCTTAAAAATAGAATCAGGTGCAGTTCATTGACAGAGAAGTCCCCATGTGCCTTCATGGAATGTTATGGGAATTAATAAAAATAGGTCTATTAGGCATCGAGTAAACCAGGTTTGTGGTTAATTCTGGTGAAACCTTCACCCATTTTTCCGTTAATATTTTCTTAATGTGCTGACTTCGTTTCTTGTGCTTATCTTTTATATACCCACAGGTGTTCAGTAAACTTAAGTTTAATAGATTGAAGTGGCTACTCTAATTATGATTTAACGTTATATGGCAGCCATAACCTCACCAACATAGATGAATGCTTGAGATTCATGTTATGCTATGCTTTATTCGCCGCCGTGTTAAGCCGTAGATCTTAGGTTTTTTTAAAGCTAAAAAAAAAATTAGTTTTATCCATACTTTACATATTCCAAATTTCTGAGAACAGTTAATTTAGTTAATTAATGAATTAAATTTTCATAACATTTCGTTTTAAGAAAATTGACATATGTAAAGTATTAAAAAACCTCAATTCTGCTTTAGCTACATAAAACCTAAGATCTATTGTTTATTTTTCTACTAAAGTAATCCCTCCCGCGTTACCGAGAGCCTTTGTGTGCTTTTTGACTAATGTGGATAGATAAAGAAAGCTTTAACTGTTACCGTTCTCTACACATGCAAAATTCCATATTTTTTAAATAATGGTTTGTGTTGACTGCCAAGTTATTTAAACCAAACTTAAAAACTTCAACTCTAACCATTCTCAAGATATACAAAAATCATTATTTAATTTGTATGGGATGTACCATGCCTTTCCGCCCTCTTTTTAACTGATAGTTTATAACATATAAGAAGTCATTTAGACCAAATTCGGAACATTCGTCCTCTAGATATACAAAAATTAATATTTAATTTGTGTGAGAGATGCCACACCCACTTATTCAATTTCTCACATATTTGGACTGATAATGCGTATTAACTACTAAGTTATTTAGACCAAAATTAGAACATTTCAATATTACCATTCCAAAGATATATAAAAGTCAATATTTGCTTTGTATGGGAGGTGCTACTCCCACTTATCCAATTAGGCCCAATTTTTGACTGTTGAGTTGTACTGATGACACAGTTATTTGGGACAAGTTTAGAGACTCTTACTATTACCGTTTTAAAGATATAGACATAAAAATACAAATTTAATATGGGCGTGGCACCCTGGATGAACTATAGTGAAGCCACACACCAAATGAAAGCTTTCTATATATGCTTTTTATATATACAGTTTTAAAAATATTTTCTACCTCACACAAAGTTTAAATACTGCAACAAATATCGTTTTCAAGTAAAACTTATGCAATACAAAGGGGTTCACTCTAACGTCAATAACTCGTGAACCAATTGACCTACAAACACCGCATATGCATAAAAGCCTTGATGAGTTTACAATATAAAATCGGCTTCCGCATTTCTGAGAACATCAATTACAACACATTTTATAGTCCTCATTTATATATATAGATATATAGGTAAGTTGCATTGCGAAAAAGATTAATAACTCCGACAATTTTCAGCGGATTTTTAAATCTGAAGTCTTATTTTATTCATAACTTAATATAATTGATTTATTATAATTTATTTATTATATATATATATATATATATATATATATATATATATATATATATATATATATATATATATATATATATTATTTATAATTTACTAATATTTCCTATACAAAACAGTACGCAAAAACACATCTGAACTTGAAAAATGTGGAAAAAATTGTATGAAAATTGTGTTTGCCAGAGAAAAACACTCAGATTCTTCAAGGCTACTTAAACGACATACATATTATTTTATTCTTTCCAAATCCGCAATGAAACTTAAAATCGAGGAATATTCAGCTAATAAGTGCAAGAAGGTCCGAAAAACCGCTCGTAACTCTAGATTTTGGATGTGTTTTGAAAATTTCAAAAACCAATCCTTGTTCTACTCTACAGCGTTATCAGTAAGTAGTATAATTTCCCATGTATTACAACTCCGTTCATTTTTGTCGCACCGTGTAATGCGTACCATTACTGATTCTTTCAGAGTGCCATATACAATAATGTATCATATATGATACATGGGGTTTGTAAACGTGGTACAAAAAAATAAATTTGTATTACATGTGATACATTTAACAGGGAACCTGTTAAGAGATTAATTTATAAATTTTTACAATTTTACATCTTAAAAAATCTTATTCCGTTTTTACACGATTTTATTTGATTTAGCACGAATTAAAAAAGCTATTTGAAACTTAAACTGATTTTTTTTATTAACTGCAACTTTAGAACTATTTTATTTTTAACATCTTGGCGGATTCTTAATTTTGTTTATGAATTTTTTATTATTTTTAATTTGCTCTAAGAATTGACTTATGTATGTACCTTTTGTTCATTAATTTTATTGTTTTCCGGAAATATCGACCATCTTCTGTTTTTATATCCGTTAATTCAAATATAAGATGGTCGATTTGGCAGTGCTGCCAAATTGACAGGGTAACACATGTCTACCAAATATACCAAAATTTTGGTTTTTTCCCACCGCTTGCAGATCGCTCTAGATGTACTACTTTCATTTTTGATCGCGGACTATTGTTGTTCTGTATTCTGTATACAACATCGTTTAACCTCTTGACTACCTTATAAGGTCCATCCCAATTAGTTTGAAGCTTGAGAGATAATTCTTTCTTCTGCTATGGGTTGTAGATTAGAACCTGTTGTTCTTAATGGAAGTCCTCCGTATAGGCTTAACACCAAATCTAGGCCACCAGGTAGTTTAGCTCAAATAAATAAATAGGTGTTCGTCCCAATTCTTCTGATGCTCGCTCACTACTTTTCGCAAGTACTCCTCCAGGGTTCATTAAATCGATCTACCATTCCATCAGACTGCGGGTGAAACGGCGTCGTTCGAATCTTCTTAATATCATACATCTCACACATTTCCTTGAATATAGCAGACTCGATATTTTTACCTTGATCGGAATGTAGCTCTATTAGAACACCATAGCGGCATATCAGTTGTTCACAAAAACATTTACAATTGTGTTCGCCCCTTGATTGGGTATAACATATACTTCCGGCCATTTGACGAAATAATCTATTATGTCGAAAACATAACGATTTCCGGCATTACTGACAGGAAAATGGCCTGCTACGTCCATCGCTGTCCGCTCGAAGGGTGCGCCCGAGTTATATTGCTACAGCTGACAACGGCTTAATCTTACTGGACCGTTAGCTGCAATACACTGGGTATAGTTTGCTATCCAGTCCGCCCATGCTTACTGACATCCAACCCAATAAAAACGTTGTTTCCCTAGAGCCTTCGCATTCCAAGGTATTCTCCACCAGCTCCATTATGGAACTCATCTAAGACTTCTTTTATTTTGGAGGAAGGCACTACTACTAGGTTGGATGAAGTTTTGCCATCTGCACTTTCCCAATGGCGATATAAGCACCGATTAATCAACTTCAAGCTGTCACATTGTGCCCAATACGTCTTCGTAAAAGGACCTTCTTCTGATATTTCATTGCCTGTGGGTCGTCTGTCCTCTTCATTTGCTGCTATAATCTTCGCTTGTATCTATTTGCGTTAGCCGGATATCAGTGATGGATTACTTCCGCTCAGCTTTCACACAATGTTTACATTCGAAATTACAAGGTCGACGTGACAGAGCATAAGCATTTCCTTATTTAATGCCTCTTCGGTGTTCAATGCTAAAGTCATAAGTCTTGAGGCACTCAATCCAACATGCCAGCTGTCCTTCAGGATTCTTAAATTGCAGCAGCCATCTCAGTGAGGAATTATCAGTCCTTAGCAGAAAATGTTGACCATATTGGTGCTTATTATGGCAATGTTTTATGCATTCCAGCACTACAACTTTCTCCGTCCCATTGACCACCTGTGAAAACACACCACCAACACAATATCTACTGACATCACTGTCAAGTATGAATTTTTCACCTTTGACTGGATACACCAACACCGGTGCTGCACATTATAGGTCTTTTAGTGTCTGGAACGCCTTTTCTTGTGACTCACCCCAATGATACGCCTTAGATTACTTGGTGAGTTCGTGCAAACTTGCTGCCACGCTCGCAAAGATGGGCACAAAGCGTCTGTAATATGTCCAGTGTTCCAAGAAGCTACGTAATTAATGAAGATTCTGGGGATGAGGCCAGTCCTTTACTGCTCGTATTTTATCTTCATCTGTGGAAATGCCATCTGCTGTAACAGGATTCCGCAAATATTTTATTTATTTTTGGAACAATGCACATTTCTTCACGCTTTATTTTAGTCCAGCCATTGATATTCGTTAGCTGATGATTGACTATGAAGTCGTTTAAATCAAATTCAAAATTCCATTCTATCCAGTGTTGCCAGAAAATTTTTTTGGAAAATACCTGCGCTTACTAAAAAAAAATCCAATTTTACCCTACACATTCATGGGTGTCATAGAATCCAAGTCAGTTTTGCTTTTTGTCGTTTTTGAAAACCAATATTGTATTCATTTGGTTTCACAAAACCAAGTCGGTTTTGTTATTTTCGAATTCAAATAAAACCGATGTACGGAACAGCTTTTGTTTACATTTCGCACTTGATCAACAAGAGAGTATTAACTCAAAATTTTAAAATGTTCAGTAGAGGTGAAAAACTGTTTGTGGTTATATTTTAAGAGAATTTGAAAATCCGAATAGGTTGAAATTTTTACAGTACATAGATATTGATGTTGTTAATTGATTTCTTACAAAAATTGAAATTTTAAAATTTTGACTTATTACTCTCTTATTGATCAAGTGCGATTTGCGTGTTTGTGTATAATTTTTATTATTTTTTGCCCAATCATAAAGTGTTTATTATATTACAAATATTAAAAATTGCTGTGTTTTTATTAAAATAATAAAATAAGTAAATAACAAAAGAGTAATGCTGTGACCGCATTTTTATTGTGAGAGGATGAGTGTACAGAAAAGGTGAAAAGAAGAATATTGCGAGATTGTAGCAATCCACTTGACATTCATATCTAACGCTGCTTTGCAGACTTATAACATATTACCGATTAAACAAAGACGCTTTTTGTATGGTCCTAGACACAGTAAAAGCACACATACCCCGTTCTTAAACTCCGCCATTGCGACAACTCGCAGTCACGTTGCGATTTTTAGCTGAAGGATTATATCAAAGATCTGTTGGAAATGACTGCAGCATATCCCTGGGTAGAAGCACAGTTTTTACAATTTTAGACGATGTGCTTAAAGTTATGAAGCGATTCATTTACCATCAATGGGTGCAACTAGAAATGAACTCCAACGATAAGCAAAGATCTAGAGACTACTTCTCTAACAAATTTAAAATCTCTTCAATAATTGGTTGCATTGACGGGACACATTTAAAGATAATAAAGCCAAGCTTTAACGATCATTTATACTTTAATCAAAAAGGATATTTCAATATGAATGCCATGATTGTAAGTATACATAGTGCAAACTAAATTTTATATTATTTATATACCCTCCTTCTGAACCTAATTTTCTGTATTTATGTACATGCATTTTCATGTAGATTTGTGCGGTAGATACACGGTATCCCGGCTCTAGCCATGACGCATTTATTTGGAACATAACTAGCGCCAGACGACATTTCCATAGAATGTATGAGTCAGGAGAACGGATTTCAAAATAATTGGCAGATTGTGGGTACGGCATTGAGCCTTTTTTGTTAACGCCATACAAAGATCCAAGCCACAATTCGAAGATATAAATTCAATATGGCTCATGCGTCGGCACGTTATATTGCGGAAAAAACAATTGGAGTATTGAAAAGTCGATTCCGTTGCTTAATGAGGTCATTACACTACCATCCGGAAAAGACAGTAAGAATTATAAATTCCTGCTGCGCTCTGCACAACATTTGCAAGAGCTATAACACTGGTCTACATCAAAAAAGTCGTTAAATAAAACTATATGGAATGCAATGATTTTGATGCGCTGATTTCAAATCCGTTCTCAGTTTTTTCCATCGGGCTCAAATTTTTTTTATGGGTGTGGCAAATTTTTCGCACAAAATATAGTAGTTATGCCAATATATTTCATCAAAAAACGCCTTGACCGATTTTAATGCAATTACCACCAAATGCTTAGAATTTCCTATAAATCAACTGAATAATTTTTTTTTTTTTTTTGTATTTTCAACAGTTTTGGAGTTATTCGCAACTTAGTTGCGAAAAAGTTTTGCGCAAAATTAAAAAAATGTATTTTTCAAAGTCATAAAATTTTTTTCAGAATGCGAATTTTACATGTTAAGCACTTATATATAGTTTTATTTAAAAGCGAGCAAATTTTTTGTTTTTTGTAGACCAGTGTAATGTGTAAACTAGTAAGGACGCGTTAACGTTAACATTACCTGATAGTGAAGACAATTTTATTTTGTCATCAAAGACGTCTCTCAAAGTGAAGACCAGAGAATCAGAGACGAAATAGCCCACACTCCATAAAAAATAAATTGGTAAAGTAAAAACTATTTATAAAGTAAAAATAAAGTTGTTTATTTCATATAGCATAAAAATAAAAAGAAACTAATTACAATTCACACTCTTTTAAGAAGATACTTATAACAAAAAATTAAGACTCTTTTAAGGACGTATTAAAAAAATAACAAAAAAATATTTAAAATTCAATCCATTAAAAAGGTACATGCGTATAGTTAACACTATATATATGTTGTTTTCTTTTGGTATCACTTGCCCTTCCTTTCGAATTTAAATTTCATTATCTCAAGCTCTAACCGCTTATTTTTAATTTCATTTCATTCTGCATCGCTTGCAAGTTTTTTCTTTTTAGTTCTGTTATTGCATTTGCAACAAGTTTTACCAACTCGTCCAACTTTTCATTTATATCCTCCTTCCTTTTCTTATCTTCTTCTAAAAACTTTTTAACTAGCTCCCCAGTGTTTTCTGCTCTGCGTCTTTTTGCTCTGCTAATTATCATAAATGGAGACAGTGTACGTTTTGACGTCGTTGATGGTTCTTAATTTTCATCAAACAAATATTCGTTTAAGCCAAGTGCAACGGCTGGGGGATCTACACACTGAGTTATGTTACAAATTCGTAAAACAGTCTCTTCAATGTCTGTGAGCTGATATTTTGAAAAAGGCCAACCACCGTTGCCTCAGCTTTGTTTTGAGTTAATTTTCTTTTGACGTCACTTTTCCACTCCAGCCATGCCTATAAGATAGAAAACACTACAATTTAACAACACATTACAATATTATTTGTACTACACATTTTGTTTACCTCGCAAGATCCGGATATTTTTCCATAAATTCCACAATTATGGAGTTTTGGGTTTTCCCATAAATGCTTTAATTTTTGTTATATAATAGTGCTTTAATTTTTGTTATTTAGTATCATCATAAACGTACTTATATTTTTACAAAATATCCAACTTTAAAAAGCCTGTTCGCCCCGAATAGGCTCATTGCTTTCTCTCCCGTAACTTGCCAATCGTTGTATGTGCACTACTTTCATTTTAGTTCTTGGGCTTTTGTGTTTCTGTATTCGGTATACCACATCGTTTAGCCTTTTGATTACCTTATAAGGTCCCTCCCAGTTAGTTGGCAGCTTTGTAGACACTCCTTTCGTCCGCTGTGTGTTGTAAAGTAGTAGTACCAGTTGTCCCTCATGGAAGCCGTCAGCACTTGCTGCTTGATCATACCTGGCTTTCAATCTATCACGGTCCATTTCTAGTCGTGTATGCATCGTTTCATGAAGTTCTTTGGGATTTTCACTTTTCTTGGCATTACCGACTGGTGCTCTCGATTTGTATTGCTGCAGATGATTCTGACTTGTTCTAACTGCATTTTTAGCCGCAATAATTTGCTATCCATCCGGCGGCAGCCTGCTGGCATCCAACACAGTAATAGCACTGCTTTAATTTTTTACTGTCTTTGCCACGCTAAGATGCCTTCCTCTGGGTTCCTAATGAGACTGATTTCATTAATTTTCGATGAAAGAACCTCTATTAGATTGGAGGTTGTATTTCCGTCTGCACTTTGCCAACTTCGGTATAAGCACCCGTCTATCAGCTTTAAACTATTCCATTGAGCCCAATAAGCCTATCTGCTGATATCTCTTTAAAAGTAGGCCGTTTGTCTTTCTCTTTAGCTGCTATTACCCTTGTCAGTACTGGGTCTTTCCTATGAGCCGTTGACCAGTCCTCGTTAACCTCAAGACGTAATTGCCTGATGTTGATAATGATCTCTTTGGCCTTATCACCTGTTTTATCTGCGGCTTTCTCACATTCGCCTTTACTCTATTCACTCTTGTAACAAGTTTCACTGTTACTTTTTTTTCATTCTTATTTTATTTTATTTTATTTTATTTTATTTTAAGGACTACAACCCCACTTCTGACACCAATTGTTACGTTATTACCTTTTTAAAAAGGTGTTTTTATGAGTTCGTAGATTGTAGTTAAAATAAAATACATTTTGTGTTTGGTTTTTAATTAAAAATCCTTATTCAAAACAGTTATGTGCACCACTGCTTGTAATCTTTTTATAGGCAATAACAATTTTTATTCTTAATTACTCTGTCTGTTTACAACTTTGTAAACAACAACAATTACTCGACCCGATCGTAGTTATAACTTAGGTTCGATCACAACCTTTTCAACCAGAGGTTATCCACACTTAACTCTCTTTACTGAGTTAGCTCCAACTAAACTGGTTTTTACTCCACTACTAGCTTCACGAGTTTACTTCTCATAAACTCTCTTCACACCAATAACACATTCGCTGAGTTTACTTTACTTAAAAACTGCACTCGCTGAGTTTACGACACATAAACTGATTGCTGTTCGCATCGATGTGCTTTTTTTATGGCTTAGTAAACAACACATCGAAAGCTCTCGAACCTCTCGATATTTCAGGTAGATTCCATTTCTTTCTTTTAATTTCTTTTTAGTTCTTTTGTAGTCATGCGTATCTAAACATCTACCTCTTTCAGCTCTTAGTATTTGTTGTTGCTTCTTTATGGTCTGTTACTCGTTTTCTTTGCTGCTTAATTATTGTTGTTGCCGTGTTATTTTTATTACTTTATCTCTGCTAATGGTTGTTGCTGTAGATTTGGTTATTTGTAAACAACACGTGTAGTTGTTCTTGGAGCTTTTGTTTATTTATGTTAGCGAAGTAATAAACGCAGAGGTTCCCACTTTTTACGATTGGTTTTACTTTTCGTGATACTGCATAAAATAATTTTTTGTATAATTTTTAATATTTTTTTTATAATTTAGCATATATTGTTTAGGATATATTTCATGCTTTGGATTCACTCATCATGCCCTCGTCCTAAAATTCTTGCTATGGTCTTCCGAATTTCGCCAAATCTTGGTGTAGTCGCTATCCTTGCTCGTCGCTCGTATCACCTGCACTAGGCGACAATTGAAAGCATAAACACGCATTTAATACTATCATGTTGCTAAGAATAAAAATGCACTTAAGATTTTTTAGAACTCATATTAAAATATAAAATAGCACCTTATTTGAAAAATAGAAATATAACGACTTTGTTTCGTTAATAATTTGTAAACAAATATTTAAGCGATCAATTCAATTTAGTTTAACATTAATTTTATTTAAAAAATATAAAAGAAATTTATGTACTACTATACAAAAGGTATTGTGAAAAAACGTGTTTTCAATTAAGAGGCTTCTGGAAAAAACTCTTTAATTCGAAATGGGCAGTGTTGCCACAGTACTCCCCGGCTAGACTGGACCGAGCTCATAAGAAACGAATGGAAACTTTTTTTGTGACGACCTGAGCGAGTTGTTGAAGTCGATATGTGATTCGAATTTGTATGGCTAACGGTCTGTGAAGACTCTCTTGTAGATTGTGCTTAAGTTGTTTCTGGTGACGTGGGCTTCTGGTGGTGTAGGTTGTCTTACAGCTTGTGTTGCAGTAGTCGGTAAATGCCCTTGCTCATTACTTCCTAGGGGACGTGGTTCGTTAACTAGATATGCTGGTTTAGTCGGTCGATAGATATGTTCACATTTAAAATATTTTTCACCTCGTTGAATTACCTGATAAGGCCATTCGTATGGATGTGACAAAGATGGTCGAATCGAATCATTCCGCAAAAACACGTGAGTACATGTATTTAAGTTCGGGTGCTTAAACGTTTTGGTCTCACCGTGCCACGCAGTTTTAGAGGCTGAATATTTTACATAGCTTTGCGCAAGTCATTTAAAACTTCAGATTCGGTTTTGATTTCTGGCTGAGGAGCTGAAAATTCTGCTGGGATACGTAACGTGGTTCCAAAAACTAACTTAGCTGAAGAAGCCTTAATGTCTTCTTTGTATGTTGTTCGTAGGCCGAGTAAAATAAGAGGTAAACCTATTCTCCATCTGTTTGTGTCGTGACAGAGGATTGCTACTTTCAATGTTCTGTGCCATCTTTTAATGATGCCATTGGCCTGGGGGTGCTATGGCGTAGTTCGTAAATGGTTAATACCAAAGTACCGAGTTAGCTCATTAAAAAGATGCGATTCAAACTGCTGTCCTTGGTCCCATTTTATTTTTGCTGGAATACCAAATCGAGCTATCCAATTTGAAATGAGCACTTTAGCTACTGTTGTAGCCGATATATCCACTATAGGTCTTGTCTCAGGCCAACGACTAAATCTGTCCATTGTAGTGACACAATAACGGTATCCATCGTCAGAAGGAAACGGTCCTACTATGTCAACGTTTATGGGTGAAAAACGGCTATCGACCAGTTTATATTGTTGAAGCAGAGATCTTGTATGACGAGCTATTTTGAACGTTGACGTTGTATGCAACTGCGAGCAAATTCTGTACTGTCGCGACGAATATTTGGCCAAATGTATCTATTTGTCATCAGTTTGGCCGTTGCTCGAGTACAAGGGTGTGATAAGTTGTGCGTAGCTTGCAAAAATTTTGTTCGCAAGGTCGACGTTATAAACGGCGTATTCGACCAGTCGAATAATCACAGTACAAGCGGCTTTCACTTCCTGGAATGACAAAAGATTTTAGTTGCATTTTATACGGCGATTTACCTTTTAGAATTGCGTCAAGTTCTTTATCTGTTTCTTGAGAGCGTGCAAGCTCCTCAAAATTAACGGATGGAGCAGTTGTATCGGTTAAAATTCTTGAAAGCATATCCGCGGTGATATTTTCTTTTCCTGGTATGTGTCCGATATCGGTTGTAATCTGCCCTATAAAGTCAAGCTGCCTTGCTTGTCGACTGCTTGTCTCTTCAAGTTTCTGATGAAAAGCGTACATATTAGGCTTATGGTCAGTGTATATGTGCCAAACACGACCTTTCATCATATATCTGAAGTGTACAACTGTTAGGTACATAGCAGTGAGCTCCCTATCGTACGTACTATAACGAATATGTGATTTATCGAATTCTTTTGAAAAAATCCAAGTGGCTGGACTCATCCATTAACAACTTGGTGGAGTGCGGCACCAACCGCGATGTTGGAGATATCTGCATCTCGAGACGGATAGGCGAAGAGGCTGGCGTCAGCGAGCTGTGTTTTGCATTTTTCGAAAGCTGTGGTCGTTTCCTCACTCCATTTCAAGAGTGTTTGATCATTTTTTATATTGCCGGGAATCATAACCAAAAGTGGTGCCTGAGCTTCGATGGCTCGTGGTATAAATCGCCTGTAAAAATTTATAATAACAAGAAACCGCTTTAGTTCATTCACTTGTATTGGCTTTTTGTAGTTTATAATGACTTCGGCACGCGCTGGGAGCGGCTGTATGCCTTGTGGTGTTACTTTGTGGCCGAGAAATTAAATTTCGGATTTTCCGAATTCACATTTTGCTATATTAATTGCCAGATGGTGCTTTTGTAAGCGTTGCAAAACAAGTATTAAGTGCTTTCGATGTTCCTCTGGAGAGGCCGACGCAATGCTTAAGTCATCCAAATATATAGAAAACGAAGTCAAGTCCTCTGCACACGTCGTATGCGAGTCGTTGGAATGTTTGGGCCGCGTTTCGTAAGCCACACGTCATGTACACGAATTCAAAAAGTCCGAACGGCGTCGTGATGACCGTTTTAGGAATATCGTAGGGTGTACAGCCACTTAGTGAAACGCTTTTTGCAAGTCGACTTTTGAAAACATGGTCTTTCCATGCAAAATTGTAGTAAAATCTTGGGGATATGGCAGAGGTTAGTGATCGGTACTATTATAGCATTAAGGGTTCTGTAGTCGCCGCATGGTCGCCAGGTTACATATGTAGCGGACTAAGCCAGCAGCTATTTGAGGGTCTGCAAATACCAAGTTTAATAAGGTTTTCGAATTCAGTGCGTGCGGCCGCTCATTTTTCGGGTGACAAGCGTCTCGGGCGTGAAAAGACTGGAAACCCTGTTGTCTCAATGCGATGTACGACCGAAGTTTGGACAGGTGTCCCAAGTTGAACAAACCGTGTAACCTTCGGAAAATCTATTCAAATTTCTACAAATGAGGTTGAGGACTGCAAAACTTTGATTATTGAACTTTGGCTTTGTGTGAGAATGCCAGCTGATAAAATTTATGTTCAATTATCGATTAGCCGTTTGCGCTTGAGGTCAATAAGTAAATCAAAGGGGCACAAAAATTCGGCCCCAATAATATGCGAGCTTACATCGGCAATTATGAAGGTCCATAGAAATTTACGTCTGAGGCCAAGATTGACTTTTACTATTACCTCACCGTAAACCCTAATTCATAAGCCATTGGCAGCAAAAAGTTGTATTTCGGTAGGTTGTAAGTTTTCTGACTGAAGCGATTTCGGTATCACGGATACATCAGCCCCAGAATCGATAAGATAGCGAATATGTGTGTCTGTCGGTAATTTGGAGGCGGTAAGATTTGATAGCACCAGTAACCTCACTAATTTCTGATGCTTGGGTGGCGGCTAGTCATTGTTGATGGTACGATGATACCAACCCGTTGTTGCAGCATCCCTTTTGACACCAGTGTTCTCGTTCGCTTGACTATGAGATCGTGAACGTGATCCAGAGCGACCTTCCATCCGGCCTGATTCACGGGGTATGAGCCTTTTTACCATGTGCGTGAGTTGTACTAGCTGTTGTTGTATTGCATTATATTCGTTGCTCTCTTGTACTGACGTTGCGATTTTTGAGATTATGATCACTTCATTTACTGAATTAATATTGCGTAATCCGAGTGAGTCAACGATTGCGTCGGCAAAATCAACTTTGGCTGCTATAACGGCGGCTTGAGCATGTGGCGGAAGCCTCGCGGTCCACAAATTAACGAAAATATTTTCACTTAAAGACGTTCTAGCGACGCGCCTCATTTCGTTCAACAATTGTGATGGACTCATGTCCTCTAAGGGCATTTCTGACAAAACTCGCTGTAATCGCCTTTGTTGACTGTCTGCAAAATATTCCATGAGCTTGAATTTTATATATTCGTATTTATTTTGCTGTTGCTTCGATTATTGAACGTAGCTCACTTAACTTTTCTCGCGGTACTTGTGCCATGGTTATGTTGTACTTAAGTTTATCGCGCTGTATGCCAGAAGCAGCAAACCAAAATTCCAACGACATAAAATACGACTCGATATTTGTTGCTGTCATACTGGGTGGAGTCAAACGAACGGCCGAGGAAGCATCCACGTCGACAGTGGTGGCTTGTTGCGAAACGATTTGAAACTCGTTGTTAGGAAAAATTTTTTCGCTACCACCCGGCATTTTCTTGCAACACCTCCTAAAAAATTGAATTGATCGGGGTCACCAATATAACGACTTTTCTTCGTTATTAATTTGTAAATAAACATTTGAGTGATCAATTCAATTTAATTTAATATTAATTTTATTTAAAAAATATAAAAGAAATGTATGTACTACTTATACAAGAGGTTTTTTGAAAAAACCTGTTTTCAACTCACAGGCTTCTGGAAAGAGGTCTTGTTTTCATTTGTGTTGCCAGACAAACTTTTTTATTCGAAATGGGTAGTGTTGTCACAGAAATTAGTTTTGAAACATACAACATACAAAAAATTTAATTTTTATGTATTTTTTATAAATTAAAGAATAATTCACACCGGACAATTAATGTTTCTCATGGAATCCTTGCTCATTTAACCTGTATCCTTGTTCAGAAACTTATGTCGTTAGTTCTGTTGTTTAAAAAGATTTTAAGGTCTCCAACTTGTTCAAATCTGATAATAATGACGAACATTCTCATATTTGGTTTTTAATTAAAAAAATATCTTTGCAATGCGTAATGTGTATTCTAGATCGTTGTCCTGTTAGAATAGAATAGATTTTTCGGCAAATTTCTTAAATATTTTGTTTATGATTTTACTAAACACATTAGCTGCGAAGTTTTTATCGACTTTGACTAAGGTACAGATCTTCTCTTAGAGAAACACAAAAGAAGTTAAGCCTAGGCTTAACATAGAAACTTTGCGGAAAAATTAAAATTAATATACTTCTTTTGAATTGAATTTTGTAAAATGGACATTCTTATCGGTGGTCAACTATATAAGCCACAACTATTCTGTTTTCTTTTGGTAATATACCATATTTATATTTAAGCAATTTTTGTAAAAACACGCTTTTTTAAGCGTTTTGAACATAAAATGTTATTAAAAATAAATTTGTGTGCATTTATTTCATAAATAACGTAAAATTAGAAAAAATCCTTACATTTTGGTGTACACATTGGGATTTTCCCTTACTTCTGGCAACACTGATTCTATCCGTTCTCGAGATATACTAAAATCAATATTTAGTTATCCTCTTCCGCCCAATTTTTGAATGGGGAATTGTATTAAATACGAAGCTATGAATTTGTATTTAAAGATTCTTACCGTCTTGAAGATATAGATTAATAAATATTTGTATGGGCGTGGCGCCGCCTTTTTTACATTGGTTTGTACATCGGATGAGTGGGTTTCGAATTATAAATTGACGAGCAAAGTTTTATATATACTGATTAAAGTTTTCACTCATACATATATCTGTATATCTCAAATATTCAGATTTAATCTTAGTTAAGCATTTTATTCAGCATATATTATTAAACTGTAGTAGTAGTAACTTTTTTGCACCAAAAAAAAAACTCGACCTAACAATTACAAAATCTCAAAAGTAAAATTTGAAAGGGAACTTTATTGCAATGTAATCGAATATACAGTGGCTCCAACCCAAACTCGGACACTATACCAAAATATTTTCGAACGCTTAAAATTCATACATTATAAATATTATAAAAAAAAAGTTATTTTCTTATTTGCGTATATCTTCCATTTATAAAAGCAAAAACTAATTCAGAAATTTATTGTGCGTAAAATTTAAGTTGAAAATGCTTTGAAGGTAAAAATGACTTGCACAAGCAACTGTAACTCTGTAATTTCAATGCTACGAACTTCACTGATATAATTTACATATTTAGGGGAAAGTCCATTAGTTCAATTTTCGAAAATTATACAGAAAAACAGAGCTAAAATCAAGAAGATGGTTAAACAACGGCGACAAACTAGTATCGAAGAAAAATTTTTTATTATTGAGCATACAAGAAAAGGAAAGTTTCGCGAAATTTCAAAATTTTTTGGCAGAAGTCATTCAACTGTGCACTACATAATAAAACGTTTAAAAGTCAATAAAACAATGCAAAATAGACCAACACGCTCATAACAAAATATTTTCTGAGGCAAAAGAACGTTTTCTTGTCAGGAAAATAAGACCAAATCCCTTCTTAAGTGCTCCAAAACTTGCTATTGCTGAAAGTGACATTGATAAAAAAGCAAGCCCATCAACCATAAGAAACTTGCTTTACAGAGCTGGTCTAAGTGGTAAAAGAGCTAAACAAAAACCACTTAGTAGTAAGCGCAATCAAACCATAAAACTTAAATTTTCAAGAGTACCAAAATAAGGCTTTTTCTTTTTGGAGAAACGTTATGTTCACCGACAAAAGCAAATTTAACATATTTGGATCGGATAGTAAATCAATAGTATGGAGAATATAAAATCATGAACTACGTTTGAATAACTTGAAACCGGCAGTAAAGCATGGGGTGGTTCAGTGCTTTTCTGGAGCTCAGGATCTTTGCATTTTATTGACACTATCATGTATCAATCTGTTTATTTCAACATTTTAAAAGAAAACTTAGCAAAATATGTGGATAAGCTTGCTCTGGATAATGGTTGGTACGTTTACTAAGATAACGACCACAAACACAAAGCCTATAAAGTAAGATTTTGGCTGCTATATAATGTGCCACACGTCATGTCAGAGCCCCGACATAAATCCTATTGAAAATTTGTGGGATTATATCAATAAAAAATTCTGCATCAATCGATTTCCACCAAATCTGAGCTAAGAAAGGTTTTATTTGAAGAATGGGAAAAAAATATCAGCTGGTTACTGTCAAACATTGGTCGAACTTATTCCATAAAAGAGACTCCAAATGGTTTTAAAAAACAAGAGTCTGCACACAAAATATTAATTTTATAACAATAAGTAATATTCTCAGATATTTATGTAGCCGTCAGAGTTTCGCTTGTGTAACTTTTTTTTAACAAATTGAAGACTTTTAGTTTATTTCTACTTACAACTATTGAATTTTAATTTTGTTTTCTATTCTTAATAGCTAAATATATACATAATAAAAAATCAAACAAAAGCTTTCTTAACTATTTCTTATTAGATTGATTTTTATCAACAAAATCAGATTATTATAGTGTCCAAGTTTGGCTTAGAGCCACTGAATAAGTAAAACAGGTTACATACATATTTACGATATGTGCGCCAAAGTATTGAATTTAATTGGTTTTGTTCATTTATTTATTTTGAAATGTTAAAAAAAGCAAAATAATAAATCTGAAAGGGATATATCCCCTATTATTTCAACTATGAATTATTTTGTTGCATTCATAAGAAAAAAATTATAAAAAAACAAATAAGTATGATCTTTTGAAACCATAAGCAATTGTTTTTTACGTTTTTTTTAATAATTTTAAAATCATAATTACACGGTGCGAAAAAATTCTTTGACTTTACGGGTTTTTTTTTCATTTTTCGTACCTTCATGCACTTTAAGCCAATAATTTAGTTACATGTTAATCGGATGTGAAAAGAAGAAAAACGATCATTTTAAATAAACCACTTGAGTAACTTTGAAAAATTTGTGCGCACTTCTCAAGCAAACAAATTTTTTATTCAATTTTGTCCACATTTTTCAAGTTTAGAGCTGGTATTGCGTACTAACTTCTAAATGAACCGTAGTATTTATGAAATAATTAAAAAAAATACTATGTGTAATTATAAATAAATTGAGTCTTAGGTTTTAAAAATCCATTGGAAATTGGCAGAGTTATTAAGCTTTTTAGTAAAACAGCTTATAAAAAAATCAAACAATTGTTAGCAAATAGGAATTTTTTATCTCTTTCAAACTGTTTTTTTTTTTTTGATTTTATAATTTAATAATAATCGCATGATTTTTTCAAGAGTTGCTTTATTAAAAAGTTTAATAACTCCGTAAATTTCCAGTTCCAATTCTTCTTCTTTTTAAAACTGATCGGAAACTTAGAATGCGTTAACATTTAGCAAATTCATTAGCTTACAAGCGCATGAAGATACAAAAACAGAGTTTTTAATCGTAACTCAAGATTTAGAGATGTTTCGAAAATTAAAAAAAAATTCTTGATTTACTCGACTGTGCTTATCAGAAAAGTAGAATGTCTTTCCAGGTGTTTTAACCTCGTTCTTTCTTGTCGCACCGTTTTACATAAATGGTTGAAGATTTTACATTTGTTGTAACATCTATTGTAAATAGGAAAAAAAAAATAAAAAATATTTTAAAAGATAATTTTTATATTTAAATTAAAAATGATATTATTTCTAGACTACAAAATTTTATATAATTTACAAATAGTTTTATTTAAAAAGAGCACATTGCTATTATATAAAAAATTATTTTATTACTAAATGCCAGTATATTGATTGGTTTTGATCATAAAGGGCTTAAACTTAAATATTGAGAAGCTTTACTTTAATTATCCTATATATGTATTTGATTTTACACAGAATAATTTAAAAATGATTTATTATTTATGGACTTATGTTATGTACAATAATAGAGATTTCGAATAAGAACAAATATTTACTTCAAATTTATGGGAAACTAAGTATAAATTTATTACAAATATTTCTTGAATATACGAATGCATACACATTTTTTTAACTTTGTTTACAATTATATTTAAATGAAGAAAGTTTCAGTTTAACACACAATTTTCTTATGAAATCATTTAATTATTGTTTTTTTTAAGTAATTTCGCATAGCAATAAAAAAAATATTATTAATAATGTAATTTTATAAGAAAAATTGACATTTACCCCGCGTTCGAAATTTTATATTCACTTTCAAGGAGGAAATATTTTTTTCTATTTATATAGAGATCGATTTATTTCAATTGCTGGACTTTATAATGCTTATTACTTCGTTTGCTAAATCAATTGCATGTTTACGTAATTTTATTGCCTAAAGGTATTTAAAATTGAAAGATTTTATTTTATTTGTAGACTTTTTGGATATTGTGTTGGTATTACAATTAAAACTTACTTTTGTTCGTAATTGTTTTTCATTCGATACGAGTTCTTGTATTTGAATCATGGTATTTTCGTTATTTTTTTGATCTACTATCCAGCGCAAATACAATTCTGAATAAAGAAAAACAATAAAAATAATGCAATAGACGTATTTTTTATTTACTTACCAGTCCATAACTCCAAACTGATTGGAGCAACAGAAGGCCATATAACATTTGGGTTTGGTTCATAAAGCGCATTAAGAAAATTTTTCAAAACTTCGGGCCTATTTAAATATGACCATAAACTTGTGGTGCGTGTATGAACGTAGAGCTCATGTCTTTCTTTTTCCGAATCGCAAAGAAAAGTGCCGTACTGTGAATAATAGCTGTGTTCAAAGAACAAAATTAACAGTTGTGTACTAAACTCAAAACTACATGGAAATTGTTTGTACAACTGATATATGCAATCTAAAAATAGAACAAATGTAGCACCAGAATTTTTTTGGCGATTTTGTGAAGGTGTATAGCACGATTGGCGATGCCTTGAAGCAAACGGATGTCCGGCTTGTATCCATTCTCGTTCTATTAAGGCTTGAATTCTAAAATAATTAATAAAATAATTAAAAAATTTTATTTCACAAACAATAGATATGTATGTATTTACATACCCTCGTACAGTACGGCAATCAGGATTTAAAATTATTTGTACTAAAGATGTTACTATTAAAGTTGAATCTAAGCCTTTAGCACCATGGACTAGCACGGGACTTCCTTCTTGATCCAAACATTGTGCAACAACACAAGCAGCATTTAGAGAATTTAAGACTAAACTTAACCAATTACTGCTTTCCAAACGAGATAGCCACTTATCCGGAGAACATGTTACATCATTGCAAGCTTTAAAGAATAATTTATTTGAAAATAAAATGTTTTTTCCTTCTATTTGTGTTACATTACCTACCTTCAACTAATTTCGAAAAGCTATCTAAAATAGTGGCAGGCGAAGAAACGTTACCTATTGAACGATTCACTTTTTTCCATTGCGAATAATGTTGATCAGTTTCAGTATTTGATTTTCCTTTGCCCCATGTATCAACTATAAATCCCTTTTTACTACGTCCCAGAACAACATTTAATATTGCTTCATCGGCACGGCATCTCTTAATACCCTGTATTGTTAATGGCTGGGCACTACGTAACAGAGCCGCCTAAAATTAAAATCACTTAATTAACATTGATTTTGTAAAGTTATGTTAAAACTAACGTTATCAGAAGATTTTTACACATTTGGTCACATTTGTTAAATATTTGATGAAAAAAAAAAACCGAGATAATATTTACTGTGGTAGAGAAAAAACAAAAAAAATGTGTCCCTACTGTCGTTCTCAACTCAACTCAGTTCGGTTGTCTGTGAGCCAACCCTACTTCAACACAACCAAAAATTTTTTTTGTCTTGTGAAACACAATTTTTTTTCGTTGAAAGTTTATGAGGTTGCCAACATAAAATATTGAGTCTTATTTTGTAAATCGCTTAGGTGTTAATACAAAAACAAATTGTACAGAAATAAGGAAACGCATCGCCCGATTTACAAAAAAACTTCATTGAGCTACTCGTAGACTGTGAAATTAATATGAATTTCAAAGAAAAAATGCAAATACAATAAAAACGTGTTGTTTCAATTAATAATAAATTAATATAAATGCTGATTTATGGTTTGAAGATGAAATTGAAAACAAAAAGATAGACGTGCTTCGTATAAGGAAAAAAATCCGGGATAAATCCTCTTAAACTAACCAATGTGAAGTAAACAATTTTAAGGTAAGTTGCAAATATATTAACAAAAAATTTTTACAGTTCTATTATCTATTCTCGACTGAGCAAAGAGTTTTGCTATTTGCTGGATGATATTAAATAATAATTGGAATTCTTAAGGTGAGATGCTGTTGCTTTCCTTCTGCTAGAGGAGCCACACAAATTGTAAGTGATTGTTGTGCTCCATATAACATTAGTCAGCATTTTCAAATGTAATCCCAAGAAGATGAAGTATTAAGTGATATTGAAGACACGGCCGAACAATCCCTAAATTCAAATATTGAAGGCACAGAAGTTGCAGCGAGTATTAGAAATAATGCGATTCTTTAATCTTCATAAAAATATTTTATTGCTAGTGCTAGTAGAAAAAAAGCTGACAACTGGGGTACCCGGCGCTTAAACTTAACCCAGTGGTGCTAACCGGATATTTTTAGGTTAGCTCTTCTTTTCGAGATATACCTTTATTTCGAAAATGAAGGAGGGGTTACATAACATGTATTCGCGTAAGTGAAATACGATTTAGTTTATTGAATAAATTTAAAAAACCGAAATTCCACAATAAAATTGCTCCCAAGTAAGGCTAAAATTTTTATTTAATCTGCGCAGTCATTTCAGAAATTGGTATTAATTTTTATAACAAAAAAAAAATTTTTTTGTGACAAAATTTCGAAATTTTTGTTTTTTAAAACGGCAAAAAATTGGCAAATGCAGCTATGGTGTTAATTTTTCTACACGTATAGAAAACAAAGCTTCAAACAAAACAAGCCCTAAATGATTTAAATCTGTCTACAACTTTGGACTTTATTCACAAAAGATGAAAAATTTTATTTTTTATTTTTGTTGTTAATTAAAATATATATTTATTTTAAATGTCACGTAAAAGCGAATCAAGTTATTCATTATACCAGTATACGAGTCTGGCTGTTACTTGACTCTTCCAGCTTAATAGCTCGACTTCATTCAATGCAACTTCAAATTGTTGTTCATTTATTAGACGACGAATAGCCGGTCCATTAAGAATTATTGTAAAATAAAAACATTATAATATGAAATGTCGCCTAAAGGCTCATACATTTGTGTTATTTGTGTTTTATTGATGTTAATGTAAATTATTTGAATTAGTGCATACCGTGAGTTGCCTAAAGGCTCAAACGACTGTGCGAATACACACAATCAAATGTATATAACTCTAATGTACTTCACAGGGCTGAAATTAGGCTACTGTGGGGCTCAGCAGGGTGGCGGATAGCTGAATGGCCCACAGATATGTGGGTTTGCTGCGAATATTAAATAAGCAGTTCCCGACCAATAGCGGCAGAAATGGAGGCCTTAACTTAAAAGGTTATATGGCCCAGTGAAGTTTCTGTGACTGGGCGATTGATGACGCTCATTGATTAAGTGTCGACATCGAAAATCCTGGTAGCGTCTGACTCAGATTGAGCGGCTTTCTAGGCAGCGTCTGCCTCCATGTTAAGAGCGGATGGTTTAAGAACTTGTCAGTAGGTATAATATGGTATGGGTAGGATCCCAGAACAATAAAACAACAATTCCTTAAGTAATAAAGTTACGGTGCAGGGTGTAATGAGCCCAGTGCCGGCGGTTTTGCGGAGTGAGCAAGCAGGCACCCAGCCGTCGATATCCAATGACTGCAAAGATACGGTGATGGCGAACTTGGCTACTGTATCAGATAATGCTACAGTCTTGGATGGTTACATGATGAGAAACCCCTTCCATTCGCATCAAGACTGGCGCGAACGGGCTTAGAGAGAAAATTGCAGAATTGCAGGAGATGATGGGAGGAGAAAGGAGATCTATACACCAACCAATGCGTGACCTAGCGACCTTGATATCGTCACTATATCAACAAGCAGCTGGAACCAGGTCCCAAGCATCGGCGAACAAAGTGAAAACTGCCGACAGGTGTATCAAACAGTTCAAACGGGGCAACCGAAAGAGACCAAGCCTGGACGCCCAGATAAACAAAACAAGGGGGCATCAAAAGACGTAAATAAGGTACCTGCAAGGACAGATGATGTCACCACGGCTGAGGTAACGAAGTGCATTGTAGATGGGCTGTCCAATCAAGATGAAGTTAGTCGGAAGCCTAACGATTGGGTTATCCAGACGAGAAAGCGGAGTAAACCTCCTAGACCAGATGTGGTGATAATAAAGCCCACAAAGAAGCTGTCTTATGATTTACTTAAAAAAGTAAGAAACGCCCCTGAGCTTAAAGCAGATGGCAATGATGTTCACCTTGTCAAGAAGACCCAGAGGGGTGAAATTCTCTTGGAATTCAAAAGGTTTACCGAGATGACGGCCAAGTTGCACCGGTCCAGAATAAAAAATGTGCTGTCGGAGGATGTTGAGGTTAGGACAATTACTCAGGAAGCAACCTTTGAGCTAAGGTATCTGGATGAGATAACCACTGAGGATGAGATAATAAGTGCACGGAAAGAGCAAATAGGTGAAATACAACCCTCTGAGCTCAAAAATATAAGAAATGTTCCTGGAGGTACACGAACGGCTATTATTTCGATCCCAATGAGGCAGGCTTTACATGGCGGAGGAGGTAGGCAAACTGCGTGTTGGATGGACAGTTTGCCGTCTACGCAGAAAAGTAGCCCCAAAAAGATGTTTCAGATGTCTTGACTTTGGGCATGTGGCCAGAAATTGCCGGGGTGAGAGGAACTGGTCCAGAAACTGCTACAAGTACGGCGGACAGGACCACTTCACTAAGACCTGTAAGGCGATCCATTATGTCTACTCTGTAGAGGCCGTCCGGGTATTCATGTCAAGCACAGCACGGGGGGACCACAATTACCTGACAGCCTGCCCGAAGTTACTAAGTCGACGGAAATGAGAATCCTACAACTGAATTTGAACCACTGCGAGGCCGCACAGGATATCCTGGGGCAAACTGTGAGAGACCAGAAAATAGACCTGGCATTATTGAGTGAGCACTATAGAACACCCGAAAATCACCGCTGGGCTTACAGTGGGTGCAACAAGGCTTCAATATGGTCATGTGGTAATTTGCCCCTGGAGAATGTTGATAATAGAAGGAAGTGTTTTGTTGAGGGTACTGTTGGTGGAGTGCACTTTTTCAGCTGCTACTTTCCCCCGAGCTTATCTATCGGGGACTATGAACGCAGACAGGATGACCTCGTCAACAGGGCGAAGGATCTAAGGCCTGTGGTTATTGCAGGAGATTTCAATGCATGGGCAGTTGAATGTGGCTCGGTCTACTCCAGGGGAGAGTGCCTACTACAGGCATTTGCAGCACTGGATGTGGTGTTGCTGAACTGCGGTCAAAGGAATACATTCTCGAGGAATGGAAGAAGCTCCAAGATAGACCTGACATTCGGCAGTGATGTGCTGGCTGCCTCAACTGACTGGAGTGTATCTGACGTGTACACGCACAGCGACCACCATGATATTATTCCACAATGGAGGGATTCCACCTTCGACAAGGAGGCCTTTGTTTTTGCGATGGGGGACATCCCGCTGAATGGTGGCGACCGAACTAATGCGGCGGGTCACGCAAGCTTGCAATGCATCCATGGCAAGAAATTTCCATAGGCCTGGCACGAAAAATGTATACTGGTGGAATGCAGAAATAGCTGAGGGGGTGTAGGTGTAATCGGGCAAGAAGAGTACAGAACGTTAAGATCCTGCTTGAAAAGGGCCATTGCGCAGAGCAAGAGAAGATGCTACAGAGAGATGTGTCACGATGTAGAGAACAACCCTTAGGGTACGGCATATAAGGGTGTGATGAAGAAACTGAATAGTTTTCGACCACCATCCACAACATCTGCGTCTAAACTGAAATGAATTGTCGAAGGACTTTTCCTGCGTAGAGCCGAAATAGCCTACTCTGTTCAAGAAGGATCACCCCACGTTGAAATTCCGGAGGTTAGCAAATCATTGGCTTCGCAGATGATATTGCCTTGGTAATAAGGGGAAAACATTTCGACAAACTGGAAAGAGCTCGCAATGGTGCAGCTGCTGTGGTCAGAAGCTGTATTGTGAGCGCAGATCTCAAACTTGCGGATCACAAGACTGAAGTCCTACTGGTATGCAGTAGAAATAAAATGGAGTTTATCACTATAACAGTTGGTGACCAGCGAATAGCCTCTAGACAAGCGATTAAATACTTGGGGATCATGATCGACAACAGACTCACATTTAGGGAGCACCTGAAGTATGTGGGAAATGTGCACTCTCAGCTTGTACGCTTGCACGAATAATGCCGAATATAGGCGGCCCAAGACAGGAAAGGAAGCTGTTGCTTACTAGTGTGGTAAGATCGATTGCCTTATATGCGGTTCCCATATGGACTGAGGCTATGCTTAGGAGAACATATAGAATGGGTATTGATTGATGCAGCCTATAGAAGATGTGCGCTCAGGGTCGCCGCTGCCTTCCGCACGGTATCCACGGACGCGGCTTTTGTTATTGCCGGACTGATGCCACTGCAGCTGGTGGCGGATGTTGAACACGGGCCAACTGGAGTGAGCTGCTATGGAAAGTGGCATCATGATTGGAATACCCCCTTGAGGGGAAGATGGACCCACACGCTCATAAAGAGTGTGGCTGATTGGGTAGGAAGGAGACACGGGCAGGCAAATTTTTACCTGACTCAGTTATTGAGCGGTCATGGAGGCTTTAAGACCTACTTTTTTAAATATGGGCACGGATTGTCCGAATGTGACCGAAACCGCGGGTCATGTTTTCTTTGACTGCCCACGGCATGAAGATCAAAGGCGTTCCCTGGAAACGAAAATTCGATCCCGGATTGTGCCGGACAACATTGTTTTTTAAGAACCGTCCTATTTTTGTATTTGGTAAAGTAGTATCTTTCGTTATGAATAAAATGATACTTTATATCTTAAAGTTATATGATAATTGATGAAGTTATAGCACATATTGGGCAAAGTCTATATATATATCGTAAATAGAGTATGAGATATAAAAGGAACCCCTGAATTTACTCTGAAATAATGATAACCACTCTATAACAACTCATACAAAACAAACTCCGAGAACAATCGCTGTGATTAAGGAGGAATGACTAAAGCTTTATAATCATGGTAACAAAATAAGGTTCATTCTTGTGTAAAACACTTGCCCATAAAGTTTTTAGAATATAATGGCCAATTGTTTTTGGACTTCAGCTAAGAATTGGGACTTGGTGTGCGTTTTCGCAAAGGAAATCTTGGTGCGTCAGAGATTGGCCGAGAGGGCAAGATCTGCGGAAATGGGCAGCAGCATTTGCTGAATCACCACTCCCCTTAAGTAATACTTGATAGTGGTCCCGGGGGAAAAGATGGATGGAAGAATTACGAACGTGGATGGGTTTTAGTACCTAGGCGCATGACAAGCCAGATAATAAGTCTTGTCACGAATCGTGCATATTGGTTAGTCGGGACTGCCAATATCATTTGAAGATTCCCTAGCCGTAGCTCTTATAGCTAAAAAAAAACACAATGTACTTAACAAACTTTTCGCCAAGTTTCGTTCAGTTTCATTTGCATACGTTTTGAGCGAAACCAATCGCACTTTACGTACGTAAACAGCTGTATGTGTGTTATATGCAGAACAATAACAAAAGAAACGCGTTTTGTAATGTATGCTCTTGCTTTTATTCGATACTAAAACAGCGACGATTGAACAATCGTATCTGGTATATATAGATTTTTCAAATTTTTATTTAAACTGCATCATTTTTCTGATAATACTTACATTTTTACACAAAATATTAAAACTTTTATATTTCTAAAAAAAATAAATTCATCCAGATACTAATAATGGTAATTATCCATTCAACTCACTCTCAATTTGCATGTTCTCAGTAACACAACTATTCAAAAAATACATTATATCCACCAAAAGGTGTATAAAGTATTTGAAAGACTTTTCGTTGAGATTTTGACAGTAGCTTAAGAAAGCAAAACTATATTATGTGGAGACATTCTGCAGATCCAATTAAATAACGCCCAACGAGTCTTTCAAGCAGCAGAGAGTTCACATACTAGGAATTTTGGACAAAATATGCCATCAGGAGCAAGTCCAATACCAATTGTCAAAAACAATAATTTTATTTCTGATATTACTGTCGACCATCGGAATATTTCTCTACAAGAAATGAAGCAATCGTGTCTCCAAATTATCAACAGAATTTATTGACAGTTCAGCCTAGTACATCGTCTGTGCACAAGCACCGCAAAATTTATTATTTACTTAAGTTCAGCAGTGTTCCTGAAGACTGGTCAATGTTTTTATTTGCTTTCGACCACTCTACTGCCGCCTACATGTACACTAATTTTGAAAATTGTATAAAATCGCAGAAGACATTAAAAGGAGAAGCTAGTGAGTGCGTGAATACTTTACTTATACATCCGAATAATATTCCACAGCAATTGAACAGCTTAAACTTCAGTACGGTAGTCCGGAAATGCTCATTCGATGCCAGCTGCAGCAAATAAGAAAATTTCAGCCAATCGGAGAAAATTCAGAGGGAAAGTTAGTACCCTCCTTCATTAATGTAAGAAATTTGGTCGAATTTTGGGAAACCGCTAATGGCCAGCAGTACTTGTCGAATCCTACACTGATGGAAGAATTAGTTCAGAAGCTTCCAACGAGTAAACGTTTGGATTGAGCTCAGTTTACTTCAAGACTAAATCAATGGCCTACTGTGTTGGATTGTATCGTAGTATTTGGTTGCAACGGAAAATCAATTTATATGCCATTTTTGTGTTGGACAACATAAAATATTTGAATGCAAAAAATTTTTTAAGCTAAATGTGACTAAAAGAAGGAAAGAAGTGAAACGCTTGGGGTTGTGTTTTTCGTGTCTCGAAGGAGGACATTCAAGTAGATTTTTCCGCCGTTGAAAACAATGTCTCTTCGAGGATATCATAAAGAAACAAAACAAATTATAACCCGAAGAGACAAATAATGGAGGCGTTATATTGGTATGGTGGACAGCTTCTTTGCGAGACAACTGTGCATCCAGGGTCAACAAAGTAATTTAAATTTGAATTGGTATACTAGAAAGACAAGACATGAAACGGTGACAGTGGTGAATCTTTACATAAGTGGAAGAGACAAACAGAGAAAATACGCTCTCAAAAACGCTCATGGTGTTTCGAATTTAAAGTTACCGGCTCAAAACTTTAATTTGGACATAAACAGGCATCCTGGTTTACCCATTAAGTCATACGATAGTGTTATTCTTAGAATTTTGATAGATCAGCCGGATCAGAAACTCTATGACCTAATGGCTAATTATTATGATGAAACGGAGAGTTTTGGTGATAAATTTTTACCGGTTATGGAGCCTAAAGAAGACTTACGTGCACGTCGAATTGTGAACGAAACCGTAATACAGCTTGATGAAAGATTCCAGACTCGACTTATATGGCGCGATGATGTGGTGTTGCCTAATAGCTGCACCGTGGCGCTACAAAGACTTATTGGCATTGAGTGACAAATCTTGGTATCTCTCTCATTTCGGTGTAGTTAACCCAAATCAGCCAGGGAAAGTTCGATTGGTGTTTGATGTCGCCGCATCATTTTTGATCATCGATTTACAACTCTGATAAATATTAGTATACAATTTACGAATCAGCAACATTTAATATGCCCCCTATTGATGAACAGGTAGTATTTAATTATTTGAATAAGTTAAAAAGGTATTACTATGCTGGCACTTATAGTGTTCCTAGTTGCATATTAAAGTACTATTTTAATACTCTATATGCTCCATTGATTTTTAATTTTCCATCTACTTGGAAGGAGTAATATATTATCCCATTGTTTAGATCCGGATCTAAAGGGATTGTTTGTAATTATAGAGGTATAGCAAAATTAAGTACTATGCCGAAATTATTTGTAAAATTGTCTATGATTCTATATCACATCACATCAAGTTTAATCTATTTTATCATTATGTCAACATGGTTTTCGTAATTACTAGTCAGCAGTTACAAATTTACAAGAACTTACTACTCATGCCAATGAAGGCTTTGTTAAAAAAAAAAAAAACAAACTGATGTAATTTATACTGATTTCAGTAAAGCGTTCGGCCAAGTGAATGTTGCAAAAATTTTATAAGATCGATTTTAGTACATTATTTCTTAAATGGATTGGGGCATACTTATACAATAGATAGCAGTGTGTCAAATTTCGAAAATCGTTTTCCAAATATATAGACGTTTAATCTGGTGTCCCACAAGGCAGCCATCTTGCGTCTCTGTTATTCATATTTATAAACGATCTTCCTTCAGTTAACACGCTTTCTAAAACTTTGATGAACGCAGATGATATAATTTTTTTTTTCATTCAATAATTGTAATGATTAAATATGCTTATAAAATGATATTGACCATTTTACTAGCAGGTGCAAAATAAACTTAATGAACCTTAATATAAAAAAATGCAAATATATGATTTTTTCCAGGCTACCTCCTACAAATGGTTGCTATGTGATGAGCGGTATTACTTTTGAGTTAGTGGAGTCATTTAACGATCTTGGCATTCTTATGAATAGAAAATTGGACCTTCGATCCCATATAATTCTAACAATTAATAAGGCAACTGGGATTTCTTAAACGCTGGAGCAAAGAATTTTGTGATCCTTACACTACTAAACAATTATTTGTAACACTTGTGAGACCAATTCTGGAATATTGTTCAGTTGTTCTCAATAGCTTATCCATTCTAATTCTATTAAATCTATTCAAAAACAATTCGTGTTATTTTGTCTTCGTGGTTTGGGATGGAATCCAAATCTACCATCTCATCAACATCGCCTTGCACTTATTAAATTACCTTCATTAAAAAGCCGTAGACAACTGTTAAATGTTTTGTTTCTTCTTAAGTTACTGAATGGAAATCTTAGTTCAACATATTTATTAAGTAAAGTAAATTTGGATATTCCTCTTCGTTTTTCAAGAAATTATGAATTAAGTCTAAGTTTTGAAACTTTGGCCCATTTCGTAGAATTTGAAATTTAGTTATTGTAAAGAGATTATCTTATATTAAAATTCTTTAAATTAAGCATTCTTTTAATTTGTATAGTATCTGTATTTAGTCTGTACGGAATAATTCCATAGACGTATATTAAATAACAAAAATAAAATAAAATAAAAAATCTGTCGAAGGTGTTTCTTAAATTTAAATCTACTTAAATGTCAGCAACAATATAACGCGAGGCCATCAGTTTTGTTCAATTTTCGTATCGGCGCTATAGGTGTTTGTGGGGACATCAAAGCAATGTTTCATCAAATTGTCGGGTCCCCTACACATAAAGCGGCTGGATTTGAGCTACTTAATTTTGCGTTCAATTCTCTACAAGTAGTTAAGGCCATAAAAGGTAACTTAGAACAACAAATACATTTTTCTGATGACGCAAACGACTTACAATATGAGAAGGTCCTTGGTATATATTGGCAACTAAAAGATGATGCATTTAAATTTAACCCGATGTTATAGAAGGCAAAAGGTGTCCTACAAAGTAATAGCTGCTTGGTGTAATAATGTCTATATTGGATCTCCTTGGTTGTTTGAGCAACTTTATGATAACAGCAAAGTAACAGCAAAGTTTTGAAACTTTGATCCATTTCGTAGAATTTGCAATGAGTTTAATTTGTTATTTCAAATATTGATTTTAATAAAAATTTAGTTATTGTAAAAAGAGGTTATCTTATATTTAAATTCTTGAAATTAATTAAGCATTCTTTTAATTTGGTGCCGTGTCATACTAGCGATCAATTAACGTTGTAGTTAAAGCTAAAGTGTCCTTTATAGCAAAATCCAAAAGTGCTCCATTGAAAGCTATGAGTATTCATAGACTTGAACTACAGGCCGCAGTTTTGGGTACTCGTTTGATGTATACAATTTTGAAAGAACATTCAATCAGGGTAGAAGGTACGATTTATTGGAGTGATTTGACGACACTGATCGGCTGGATTTGTTCCGATAATCGCCGATATAAACCTTTTGCTGCTCATAGAATAACAGAGATACTCGAATCTACAAACCCGGCAGACTGGAGATGGTTACCAAATAATGATAATGTCGCTGATGAAATAACTAGAATAAAAACACAATCTGGATTCCTAAATGATTCTCGATGGTTCAGAGACCCAGATTTTTATATTACGACGAAGCTGAGTAGCCAGTATCCAGTCATGTTGTTAAAACCACTCAATAAATAGAAGCACTTCGTCCAAAATTTGCCTTGATTGTGAGCCCTGTTTCATTTATAGAATTGATAAGATTTTCATCGTTCTTAAGGTTAAAACGTACTGCCTGGATAATACGTTTTAAAAATCGATGCCAAAAGAAATCAAGCCTCAATAAAGAAAATGGTTTAACCGTCGCAAAATTAAAAGATGCCGAAATACATATATCGCCTAGCTCAGGGAAAAAACTTCGCCGCTGATGAAATTTTTTATAGGTGAAAATACTTTGCTTCGAGTTTATCGTTGTATCGATGCCGCCAGTAGGTTACTTTACCATTTCTATATGTTACATTGCAGATTTTGTCGCGCATCGCCAGTGCCATCATTTATGGGTTCTTTGCAAAGAACAGGTTAACACCAAATGTTCGGCCATTTACCATTTAACACTCGATTGGACTACTTTTGGCCAATTATAATATCCATTGGTCGTCGCCATGAAAAACGCAGGGTAGCCTTATTTACTTTCCTTATACATAGTAAGGGCTATTCATTTGGAAATTGTCTTTGACTTATCAACAGATGCGTGTATTCTTGCAATACGCTATTTTATAAATCGACCACCACCTACGAGACTCAGAAGTGACAACGGTAAAAATTTTGGGGGTGCGGACCAAGTTACGAAGAGTTTTGAGAATTGGTCCTAATCTGTGATTCAGCTGTATCACATAAAGATTTGAAGAGAAGACGAGTTGTGGAGGTGTATAAAGGTAGAGATGGCATAATCCATCGTGCTGATATGAGCGCCGGTGTGTTACGACGACCAATTTTAAAGCTTGCCGTTCTTGATTTGGAATAAGTCGTTGCCGATACACGTGGGTAGGAATGTCGCCTAGAGACTCAGATGTTAGTGTTATTTGTTTGTTTTATTGATATTAATGTAAATGATTTGATTTAGCGCACACTGTGAGTTGCCTAAATGTTTTCCTATTATGTCATTACATTCTCATTAATTTATTTTAAAATTGTTAATTAGTTGTTACTTATAACATTGAATGTACAGAATTGCTTATTTTCGTCAGGTTTACAGTTACACACTTCCAATCTGTTATACAAAGAAAATATAGTGGATCAGATAAACATATTCAAAAAATTTAAAGTCAGTTCGTAAGGGAAAAACACTGCAAGAAGTAGTCTAAATAAAATTGTAATATATTTCTAAATGATTATTTAAAAAAATTTTTTTTTTTAGAAATAAATACGTCACATTAAGTCACGTCAAGCCTCAAACATGTATTTCTTCATTGCAAAAGGAAGTTCATATTATTCGTAATCCTTAAGGGACACCAGTCGCAGTCAGCGACAATAAGTACAACATTCTTACCGGAAACCATATTGATCATTTGCTAGAAGATTTTCCTCTTCTAAATACCTCAGTCAAATAATTATATGTGCAAAATTTCTTTTCTCTGTCTTTTATATGTTCTACTAACAGTACAGTAATAGTTTTTGGAATAGAAATTATTTTTCGATTACTTCATCTTTTGCTGCTGTATGTCAACTTTATTCCTTCGCCGCATTCCTAGCACTGTTATTTGTAACAAAGTAAAACGTAAATATTCTGAAGTGTACCAAGTCAATATATCATAAAGATTTGCATGAACGTGGTCTATGAATATGTTCATTGACTAAAACCCTATTTCGAATAAAAATCAGAATACCAAACAAACTATTGCTTTATTAATACAATGAGTGGGAATATTTTGTATCATTTCGTTAACACAAAGAGATTGTTCCATGGCGTAATTAGTAAGGTGCATGCAGATCTACAATAATTTAAACATTAACAAGAACAACAGTCAATTTGTTTTTGTATTTTTTTCCAACCAGTTCGAATGTGTCAACGACAGCTGATAAAGCATAGGGTTGCCAGACGTTTGTTTTATCAGTAGGTACAGATTTTATCAAAAAATTTTGAAATCTATTTTTCAAATAAAGGTAATACTGAATTTTACATAGATACAGATACACTTATACCGAGACTGTTTTGAAATGAAGGTTAATAAAGCCCAAAGCTCAGTATATATATATATATATATAGATATATATATATATATATATATATATATATATATATATATATATATATACTATATATATATATATATACTGATATATATATATATATATATATATATATATATATATATATATATATATATACTATATATATATATATATACTGATATATATATATATATTTTCATTTCAAAACACTCTCTCTCTATATATATATATATACACTGAGCTTTGGGCTTTATTAACCTTCACTTCAAAACACTCTCGGCTATATGGGAATTAATAGTATTGATGAACATACGTATGAACATACATATGTATATATATATATATATATGAACCGAATTTGTTTTTTATTTTATATATATATATATATATATATATATATATATATATATATCTATATATATATATATATATATATATATATATATATATATATATATTTGTTTTATATATATATATATATATATATATATGTTTTGTTTTATATATATATATATATATATATATATATATATATATATATAAAACAAATTCGGTTTATATAGAAGTACATATGTACATATATTGTTTATATAGAATAGAAGTACATATAATTTTTTTTTAGTAAAATCTATACAAAAATAATGGTATCTTTTGCAACAATTCGAATTATTAATTTAAAAAATTTGTTTAAATTGTCCTAAATAGAATCAGTTTTGCTTGTCATTTCATATTTAATATAGTTCTTAATTAGGTACGTACTATGAATTCTGCAAAAAAAAAATTTGCTTTGAAGAATACAAAAAACAAATAACAGTAACATACATACCTATTTCTAACATCTACACCTTTTCCAATTGTAAATCAGAAGGCGTCTATTATAATTCAGAAAGCGTCTATTATAATTCAGAAAGCATCAATTGTAATTCAGATCATTTTTAAAATAATGAAAAACAAAAAATTTAAAACGAATAAAAATAATTTGTTCCGTATTGTTGAATTTCTCCAAAAGTGGGAAAAATTCGCCATAATATATATTTTGCCAAAAATTTCATATATTTAATATAGTTTTTAGTTAACCGACGGCTATAAAACTATTAAAATTAACTTTTATGGTTGAAAAACCAGTTTTCGTACCTTCATTTACTTATCAGCTAATAACTGAGCTGAATACTATCCGATTTTAAAATTTTCAGTGGATTTGAAAAGAAGACAAGTAGACCTTTTAAATATAATAATATTGTACTTTATAGCCTTGAGGAATATGTGTGAATTTTTTAAGCAAACACTTTCATTTTTTCCATATTTTTCCAGTTTAAAGTTTTTTCGTTGCCTGTTGCCGAAAATTGAATTACTTAAGTAAGCTGGAACCTAAATATCTATTAGTTTCAGGTCCATATAGGCAACTACAAATTTTCCGTTGCCATCTATAATCGTCACATTAAAATACACTATATTCACGAAATTCACACATAAAAATATCAAAAGAATAATTATAATTTTACGTATTTTTTATTAAAAATAGTCAAGTAAATCGCCAACTAATTTAAAAATCGCCAAGTCGCCAAACCGAAAATTATGTCAACAAATAAATCGCCACGTTTGGCGAGAAAACGCTAGATCTGACAACCCTGATTCAGATTAGTCAATTTTAATTCAGAAAACCTTAATTGTAATTCAGATTAATCAATTGTAACTCAGAAAGCGTCAATTGTAATTCAGAAAGTATAAATTGTAATTCGGAAAATTATTAATGTAAAAAAGCAAAATCACTGCATAAAAATTTTCTGACCAAAAATCATTAACATACGTAGTAACCAGTGCATAATATATACATATAAATTAATTTTAAAAACAATTATCAATAATAACACAGTTCATGTTTATGAGTTCAAAAGCATAATTTATAATTACCGCATAAAAAGGAACTTAGGGAAAATTGCGCAATTTGCCAATGTGTAATGACAAGGAATCCAGTAATAAGATTGCTGCCATGTTTACTTTTATTTCACAAAAAGTGTGCACAACCTATAATCGATGTTGAAGATTATGTTTGTCCTATCTGCAGAACAGTATTGATTGGAAATGAAGCAATTGAAAGAAAAAAATATAAAATGAATATTGGAAAAGACCTTGAAAGGATAGTTAATTGTGCTAACAGAGGTGATGATTGGATAGCCTCGGCTTCAATGCTAGACATTAAATATAAGACCGCATATCATTGGATCCAATCTGGGACTGAAAAAATGTTGCCAAAAGGTGGTACAAAGCAAAAAGTACTTTCTAATGATGAAATTGATATGATGCTTTTTTGCATAGAAAGGATAGAAGGCAGGCTGTTCACTGCAAAACACGTACACGTTGAAACTTACAATGAATAGTGAGACAAACAGACAAAAACGAGCTGAATATGTACAATCCTTAAACTAGTACATACAGTAGGGGAAACAAGTTTAGTTAGATGAAACGAATTTTAATTTGTTTTGTCGTCGAGATACAGATCGTACAAGAGTTGGAATTAGAGCAGTACAACAACTACCGGCACCAAGAGGTCATAACATTCATTTAATTGGAGCAATAATAACAACAGGAACCATATACATGGAACACAGAAGGGGTTCATTTACTGCCTAGTTAGCAAATGATTGGGTAACTACTTTAATGTAAAAGTGGCAAGATATGGGAAATCAACTGGAAGATTTGTTGACAATGCACCTTGCCATTCAAAGCTAGAAAAAATCATCAATGGTACGACAGCCTTTCTTTTGCGGGTAAGAACCTTATCTCCGATGCTAAATCCCATTGAGAATATTTTGTCAAAGATTAAAGCCTTTGTCAAAAGCAACATTCGTGTTCCAAATATTGCAGGTCCTGGCGTAATTGAACAAAGTTTGATCTATTTAGAGAATATTATTGATCAAGCAACGAACACCATAACTGAGCGCGATCGTGCTGTGCAACACTGTACAGTTACCAAGCTAATGCCTTAGCAATGAAAGACATTGCAGTCGGCGAATAAATTACAAAAAAATTACTACTACAAATACAAAATATGTAACATATGTATGTATGTATCTTCATTTCATTTTGTTTTATAGTACAATAAAATAAAAACAAATAGTTAAAATATTTGTTTTCTTTCTGAATTACAATTGACTAATCTAAATTACAATAAGCTAATCTGAATTACAATTGACGCTTTCTGAATTACAATAGGTTAATCTAAATTACAATTGATGCTTTCTGAATTACAATTGACTAATCTGAGTTACTCTTGATGCTTTTTGGAGGTGCCAATCACTCTCCTTGAGCTTAACGGGTGTCTAAAGTAAGTCAATGACACTACTCTACGTCCCGACCGTATATCATATCAGATGATATGGTATATACCAAACTTCAATTATTATTATCACTACAGCCCTACCTTGATTATTACATATCAAAGCGCTCTCTTCCAAGAACTATGTCACTATGCTTTCAGTTAATTTCGAAAAAGCTCTTAATAGAAGAGGTCCCTTTTATCGGTGGTCTTATTCTAAATAGCATTAACGAAATAAGCAAAATTTTGAACTAGATGGCTTCTTTTTATTTGTTATAGTCATAGTATTCGTTCTTAAATCAAAAATAACCAAAAATAAATTAGAATATATTAAGAAAAAAATTATATTGACATCAAAATTTTGGCCTCAAGAGTGAGTGGATTAAACATACAACATCTTAACTCATTAACTGCCAAAATGAAACCAGCAGTGACATTTTTACATTTATTTTTCTATTCTTAGGAAACTAAATGAACATAAATAAGAGGAAAAAACTAATAAAATGCATTAGGTAAGGTAAAAAGTATGTGTACTCAATTGGGTACAGCGGCGGTTTACCCAAATGAGTACAATTGTATTCCGAACAAACATTGTTTGTTGAATCTACTTATTTTAAATTTATTTTATAAGGGGAATGTACACTACAAAAACATATATAAAATTAAAGAAAACGTAAGAAATGATAATAACACGTACATTCTTGCATACTGTCAGTTCAGAGATCACTCTACGTCAATTGTCGTAAAGAAAGCGGATTTTTTCTTTTTTAATGCTACAATTGTCTTTTATAGTCTAATAGCTGGCTTCAATTTTGTGGGTGTAATCAATTGTTTACAGAGGCGCCAAATGGATTAACGAAGCGATATCTAAAACATTAATAAAATATATTTTAGTGTCCAATTAATAACGAAAATATAAGTAAAAATAGTAAATGAGGGTAGTTAGCTATAACTCAAAAACTAAAGCTGTTAGGGAAAAACTGTTGCCATATTTAAAAAATGCGAGTCAATTTGACACAGAAACAGTGTTGCCGTTTTGGTTTCTAACCAAAATTGTTTATTTTTTCTTTGATGTTGGTTACTTTTCTCGAAGTAAAAATGTAAATATAATAATTTAATTTAGCTTTTATTACTCAAGTTCCGACGGAGTGGATAACTTAAAAAACTGAGTTTTTGGCAAACTTTGGACTTTTGTTGTAACTATGCTATCTCCCATGCCAAAACATTGCTAATCAAGTGGTAGTCAGACGCGCAAGGTCTGGAATATAAGATGGCTAAGACTGTTTTCTAAATATTTTTAACTGCTCTTGCAATATCTGGGTGTGCTTTGTCATAATGGAATAAAATGGCTTAAAGTTTTTGGTCAAAGATTAAAGTTTGATTTATCGTAATAGATCTAGTTTTCATCGCCAGTAATGATTGAAACTGTAACAACTTTTTTTATGAATGCAGCAACATTTCGGGCATATTTCGTCTACCAACATCTCTCAGCATTAACTCTAGCGGTACTCAATACCATTACTTTTGAGGAATCCTGTTGCTTGCAAATGTTTTGTTTTTGAGTGGTTTTTTAATAGAGTAATGTCTTCAATTCATTATCTCTGAATATTTTGGCTGATCTTGGCGGTTTTTCTTTTCCGTGTCAGCGTGAACATTTCTGAACCGCATAATTCATCTCCCGCATGTGGAGATCGATGGAATATATTCAGGATAAGCTTTGGTGAACACAGTCCAAAGAAAAGAAATTGTTGTTTATACTATTTCATTCAGTGGCTAAGAGAAATTAAATAACAGATATTTATCTTCCAAAATGTCATATAAGTTATTAAAAAAATAATCATTTTGATAATCTTGGGCCCTATCGCGGTTGCCGTATTTGTTGTCGTATTTCGACATTTTTGTCCTAGATTAGAGAAAACAAGCAACATTTTTCTTTAATCTATTACAAAAATGTCCAAAAATGACTACGACTCGCCAACTACGATAAGGGTGCTTGCTTTTTGAAGTTATACACCTGGTAGTAGAATATAAATTTGCATAAATAAAAATTTAGTAATTTTTTGGACTCGTTTCGTTTATTATTTTTGCAATTTCTTTTTATTGTTTTAGCGAAGAGATTGTGTATAAGATTATTCCTTTATAAGAAGACCAACTTATGTCATTATCAATACAGAGAATGGAAAACCTTTTACAAAGTTAAATATGCGAACTTATTCCTATTAGAGGCCTATTGGCCTAGAAATTCTTTTTGAATTAAAGCTAAATATTACATACATAGATTAGGTTACGTGACAAACCCTCCTTGAAGGATAATGTTTCATATATACAAGAAGTTGGGTAATTGAAATACCACATCAAAACAGGTCGTTTCACAGCAACGACGACACGAACGCAGGAGATGGATTATGGTCTCCACCATCTCTTCAGAATCAGCAGATGTACCACAATGATGTTCCACAGCAGGGGCGAGAGAACTTCCCACTGCCGGATGTCACTTTTCACTTTCATTTATAACTTTTCTACAAACCTCACTATACAGTCACCTACTTTACGTGTACTGAAAGCCCTAAGAATCGCCCCCAATTAAACATTGAAAATCCCTTCAATGTAGGCTGTTAGTGAGAAAAGCTTTTCCACCAAAGTCTTTTCAACGTAGCCCATCAATAAATTTTGCGCGGTCTCGGTGGACCGACCCCTCCCGTAGGCGTGTAGAGCATTGTTAAAAAGAGTGAGAAATTATTTTGTTCATATATCGCCGCCTAAAATCCTTTCCAAGGTTTTTAGAAGAAATGAGGTCTAACTTATGGTCTTGAGGTCCTTCGCGGTGGAAATTTCAATATTATGGCTCTCCATTTTTTTTGCACCATTGTTTTATTTGTTTTCTGTTATTTATTACTTTTCAGTTTTTATTGTGAAATTAAGTATTGCAAGCATGTGTAGGAAATAAAAACTACGCTTTTAAGTATAGTATTTTTACAAAAATGAAAATACCTAAAAAGATACACCAACATTTAGAGCTATAAACTCAATTATTATGGAAGATAGTCTATTGGTTGGTGTCAAGGCTACGATCATCCTTCCAAGGCTGTATTTATTTGAACAGTGCTACCAATTCAACTATGGGTATTAAGACTTAATATTTGACTTAACGTACCTAAATAGTAGGTTGCAAAATGTTCTAGAACATTCGAAACTAATGTAAATTAACTAAATAAGTTGGACATTGTGTATAAAGCTAATTTGGAAATAAAGACTGTGTAAAGCAATAAATTCGCTTCGTTTATTTTATTTAACGCAATTTAATAGAACTCAAACCAGAGACTATAAATATACAAAGATGTTGCACTGCCATACATTGTTATTCTGTGCGCAAATTTGTCGAATGGCGGTAAAACTACTGCATCTACATTTCAAAGTGAGCTTATTAATTTGAGATAATTTATTTTTCTCAAAGAACTTATTATATTCATCTCTCAGTATTGAACATTACCAGAGAATGAAAATGCCACCCATACCAAAAGAGATCCTCCACAATGAATGTTTATGGCACGTTTATTTACTTCGGCTTTTAGGCTTGGTTAAGGCACTAGATTATCTTATCTAAGACCTAAAACTTGTCTTATTATTTGATGCACACGTTGTTTAATCATATTAAAAGTTCCACTTTTATTTGCCTACAACTTATACGGTTATTGGTTGCTATCTGCTGTATGTGCAGCTTGCTCTGATCATCAATGGCCGCTCCGTTTATTAGTGCCATAATTATTCGGGTTTTTTTTAGGAAATTTGTTATCGCATTTCGAAGTATTTTTATGGAAACATATATTTGGCCAACTTTAATGCCGGATTGAATCATGCCATTGATCAAATCCACGATATTCATCTGTTAATTTAGTTCCATGCGACATTTTCTTACAAATCAAACAAAACTTAATAATGATGATCATGCAACCTTCATCATCATTTTTTTTATTAATTTCATTTCTATTCAATAAAGATGAATAACTATGAAAAAAAGAACAATCAACTCTTGATAGTTAAGAGACAAGTGTAATGAAGTTTGTGTGTTCACTTATCCAAAAGCATACTAATATTTACAAATATGAAACAGAACATGGCTTGAACAAATATCATCAATAAGAATACATATTCATAACAATATTTTTAATTGAAAACATCTTGGCTACATAAGGGGAATCATTAAATGAAAAATGATCACAACTTAAAAAATACACTCATCTTTTCGAATATATTAACCTTAATTTCAAATCACTCTTCGGTATAAGCTCCTCAAAGTGGCATCAGCTCTTTTCCTAAATAAAGCAATAATAAAATGCAGACGGCTCCAGTTATATTTATATTCATTGTATTTTTTGCAAAGATAATTTCATAAATATTTGCAATTATCATGTTTTCGGAATCCTATTTTAATAGTCTAATAGATATTTAAATACATTATAAAAGACGTGACACAAACAACCAAAATCTATTAAATCCGGATAACTTCTAACACCACAAATATTTTTTTCACAAGTATACATGTTACCTAATTTTAAATAATTAGCCTTTAAAGATTGATTAATGTCAGCTGATAATTCTAAATTAAATAAGGAAAATATGATGTATTTTACCAGTTTGCTTTGAAATATATTTTGTATCGATGGAGAACATGCATGTACTGATAAAACAGAACGTCTGGCAGCCCTATTTTTCTTTAGCTGTCGCAGGGCACACTAAAGAAGGTACTTGCAAGTCTACATATGTATATATTTTGCTAATGTATGTTTTCAGTTTCCAGCTGTTAAAGTTTGTTTACTTCTTTTGTTTTCATTTTTACATCCTGGATTGCCAGATTTAAAATTACAAAAATCAGAATCAGGACATTTATAAAACAATAGTACGTATCTAATTAAGAACTATATTAAATATGAAATGACAAGCAAAACTGATGCTATTTAGGACAATTTAAACAAATTTTTTAAATTAATAATTCGAAGTGTTGCAAAAGATACCATTATTTTTGTATAGATTTTACTAAAAAAAAAAATTATATGTACTTCTATTCTATATAAACAATATATGTACATATGTACTTCTATATAAACCGAATTTGTTTTTTATTTTATATATATATATATATATATATATATATATATATATATATATATATATATATAATTTTTTTTTTAGTAAAATCTATACAAAAATAATGGTATCTTTTGCAACACTTCGAATTATTAATTTAAAAAATTTGTTTAAATTGTCCTAAATAGCATCATTATATATATATATATATATATATATATATATATATATATATATATATATAAAATAATTAATTTTGTATAGATTTTATATATATATATATATATATATATATATATATATATATATATAATAAAAAACAAATTCGGTTTATATAGTTTTTTATTTTATATATATATATATATATATATATATATATATATATATATATATATATATATATATATAATAAAAACCTATATAAACCGAATTTGTTTTTTATTATATATATATATATATATATATATATATATATATATATATATATATATATATATATATATATATATATATATATAAAATCTATACAAAAATAATGGTATCTTTTGCAACACTTCGAATTATTAATTTAAAAAATTTGTTTAAATTGTCCTAAATAGCATCAGTTTTGCTTGTCATTTCATATTTAATATAGTTCTTAATTAGATACGTACTATTGTTTTATAAATGTCCTGATTCTGATTTTTGTAATTTTAAATCTGGCAATCCAGGATGTAAAAATGAAAACAAAAGAAGTAAACAAACTTTAACAGCTGGAAACTGAAAACATACATTAGCAAAATATATACATATGTAGACTTGCAAGTACCTTCTTTAGTGTGCCCTGCGACAGCTAAAGAAAAATAGGGCTGCCAGACGTTCTGTTTTATCAGTACATGCATGTTCTCCATCGATACAAAATATATTTCAAAGCAAACTGGTAAAATACATCATATTTTCCTTATTTAATTTAGAATTATCAGCTGACATTAATCAATCTTTAAAGGCTAATTATTTAAAATTAGGTAACATGTATACTTGTGAAAAAAATATTTGTGGTGTTAGAAGTTATCCGGATTTAATAGATTTTGGTTGTTTGTGTCACGTCTTTTATAATGTATTTAAATATCTATTAGACTATTAAAAAAGGATTCCGAAAACATGATAATTGCAAATATTTATGAAATTATCTTTGCAAAAAATACAATGAATATAAATATAACTGGAGCCGTCTGCATTTTATTATTGCTTTATTTAGGAAAAGAGCTGATGCCACTTTGAGGAGCTTATACCGAAGAGTGATTTGAAATTAAGGTTAATATATTCGAAAAGATGAGTGTATTTTTTAAGTTGTGATCATTTTTCATTTAATGATTCCCCTTATGTAGCCAAGATGTTTTCAATTAAAAATATTGTTATGAATATGTATTCTTATTGATGATATTTGTTCAAGCCATGTTCTGTTTCATATTTGTAAATATTAGTATGCTTTTGGATAAGTGAACACACAAACTTCATTACACTTGTCTCTTAACTATCAAGAGTTGATTGTTCTTTTTTCATAGTTATTCATCTTTATTGAATAGAAATGAAATTAATAAAAAAAATGATGATGAAGGTTGCATGATCATCATTATTAAGTTTTGTTTTGATTTGTAAGAAAATGCCGCATGGAACTAAATTAACAGATGAATATCGTGGATTTGATCAATGGCATGATTCAATCCGGCATTAAAGTTGGCCAAATATATGTTTCCATAAAAATACTTCGAAATGCGATAACAAATTTCCTAAAAAAAACCCGAATAATTATGGCACTAATAAACGGAGCGGCCATTGATGATCAGAGCAAGCTGCACATACAGCAGATAGCAACCAATAACCGTATAAGTTGTAGGCAAATAAAAGTGGAACTTTTAATATGATTAAACAACGTGTGCATCAAATAATAAGACAAGTTTTAGGTCTTAGATAAGATAATCTAGTGCCTTAACCAAGCCTAAAAGCCGAAGTAAATAAACGTGCCATAAACATTCATTGTGGAGGATCTCTTTTGGTATGGGTGGCATTTTCATTCTCTGGTAATGTTCAATACTGAGAGATGAATATAATAAGTTCTTTGAGAAAAATAAATTATCTCAAATTAATAAGCTCACTTTGAAATGTAGATGCAGTAGTTTTACCGCCATTCGACAAATTTGCGCACAGAATAACAATGTATGGCAGTGCAACATCTTTGTATATTTATAGTCTCTGGTTTGAGTTCTATTAAATTGCGTTAAATAAAATAAACGAAGCGAATTTATTGCTTTACACAGTCTTTATTTCCAAATTAGCTTTATACACAATGTCCAACTTATTTAGTTAATTTACATTAGTTTCGAATGTTCTAGAACATTTTGCAACCTACTATTTAGGTACGTTAAGTCAAATATTAAGTCTTAATACCCATAGTTGAATTGGTAGCACTGTTCAAATAAATACAGCCTTGGAAGGATGATCGTAGCCTTGACACCAACCAATAGACTATCTTCCATAATAATTGAGTTTATAGCTCTAAATGTTGGTGTATCTTTTTAGGTATTTTCATTTTTGTAAAAATACTATACTTAAAAGCGTAGTTTTTATTTCCTACACATGCTTGCAATACTTAATTTCACAATAAAAACTGAAAAGTAATAAATAACAGAAAACAAATAAAACAATGGTGCAAAAAAAAATGGAGAGCCATAATATTGAAATTTCCACCGCGAAGGACCTCAAGACCATAAGTTAGACCTCATTTCTTCTAAAAACCTTGGAAAGGATTTTAGGCGGCGATATATGAACAAAATAATTTCTCACTCTTTTTAACAATGCTCTACACGCCTACGGGAGGGGTCGGTCCACCGAGACCGCGCAAAATTTATTGATGGGCTACGTTGAAAAGACTTTGGTGGAAAAGCTTTTCTCACTAACAGCCTACATTGAAGGGATTTTCAATGTTTAATTGGGGGCGATTCTTAGGGCTTTCAGTACACGTAAAGTAGGTGACTGTATAGTGAGGTTTGTAGAAAAGTTATAAATGAAAGTGAAAAGTGACATCCGGCAGTGGGAAGTTCTCTCGCCCCTGCTGTGGAACATCATTGTGGTACATCTGCTGATTCTGAAGAGATGGTGGAGACCATAATCCATCTCCTGCGTTCGTGTCGTCGTTGCTGTGAAACGACCTGTTTTGATGTGGTATTTCAATTACCCAACTTCTTGTATATATGAAACATTATCCTTCAAGGAGGGTTTGTCACGTAACCTAATCTATGTATGTAATATTTAGCTTTAATTCAAAAAGAATTTCTAGGCCAATAGGCCTCTAATAGGAATAAGTTCGCATATTTAACTTTGTAAAAGGTTTTCCATTCTCTGTATTGATAATGACATAAGTTGGTCTTCTTATAAAGGAATAATCTTATACACAATCTCTTCGCTAAAACAATAAAAAGAAATTGCAAAAATAATAAACGAAACGAGTCCAAAAAATTACTAAATTTTTATTTATGCAAATTTATATTCTACTACCAGGTGTATAACTTCAAAAAGCAAGCACCCTTATCGTAGTTGGCGAGTCGTAGTCATTTTTGGACATTTTTGTAATAGATTAAAGAAAAATGTTGCTTGTTTTCTCTAATCTAGGACAAAAATGTCGAAATACGACAACAAATACGGCAACCGCGATAGGGCCCAAGATTATCAAAATGATTATTTTTTTAATAACTTATATGACATTTTGGAAGATAAATATCTGTTATTTAATTTCTCTTAGCCACTGAATGAAATAGTATAAACAACAATTTCTTTTCTTTGGACTGTGTTCACCAAAGCTTATCCTGAATATATTCCATCGATCTCCACATGCGGGAGATGAATTATGCGGTTCAGAAATGTTCACGCTGACACGGAAAAGAAAAACCGCCAAGATCAGCCAAAATATTCAGAGATAATGAATTGAAGACATTACTCTATTAAAAAACCACTCAAAAACAAAACATTTGCAAGCAACAGGATTCCTCAAAAGTAATGGTAATGAGTACCGCTAGAGTTAATGCTGAGAGATGTTGGTAGACGAAATATGCCCGAAATGTTGCTGCATTCATAAAAAAAGTTGTTACAGTTTCAATCATTACTGGCGATGAAAACTAGATCTATTACGATAAATCAAACTTTAATCTTTGACCAAAAACTTTAAGCCATTTTATTCCATTATGACAAAGCACACCCAGATATTGCAAGAGCAGTTAAAAATATTTAGAAAACAGTCTTAGCCATCTTATATTCCAGACCTTGCGCGTCTGACTACCACTTGATTAGCAATGTTTTGGCATGGGAGATAGCATAGTTACAACAAAAGTCCAAAGTTTGCCAAAAACTCAGTTTTTTAAGTTATCCACTCCGTCGGAACTTGAGTAATAAAAGCTAAATTAAATTATTATATTTACATTTTTACTTCGAGAAAAGTAACCAACATCAAAGAAAAAATAAACAATTTTGGTTAGAAACCAAAACGGCAACACTGTTTCTGTGTCAAATTGACTCGCATTTTTTAAATATGGCAACAGTTTTTCCCTAACAGCTTTAGTTTTTGAGTTATAGCTAACTACCCTCATTTACTATTTTTACTTATATTTTCGTTATTAATTGGACACTAAAATATATTTTATTAATGTTTTAGATATCGCTTCGTTAATCCATTTGGCGCCTCTGTAAACAATTGATTACACCCACAAAATTGAAGCCAGCTATTAGACTATAAAAGACAATTGTAGCATTAAAAAAGAAAAAATCCGCTTTCTTTACGACAATTGACGTAGAGTGATCTCTGAACTGACAGTATGCAAGAATGTACGTGTTATTATCATTTCTTACGTTTTCTTTAATTTTATATATGTTTTTGTAGTGTACATTCCCCTTATAAAATAAATTTAAAATAAGTAGATTCAACAAACAATGTTTGTTCGGAATACAATTGTACTCATTTGGGTAAACCGCCGCTGTACCCAATTGAGTACACATACTTTTTACCTTACCTAATGCATTTTATTAGTTTTTTCCTCTTATTTGTGTTCATTTAGTTTCCTAAGAATAGAAAAATAAATGTAAAAATGTCACTGCTGGTTTCATTTTGGCAGTTAATGAGTTAAGATGTTGTATGTTTAATCCACTCACTCTTGAGGCCAAAATTTTGATGTCAATATAATTTTTTTCTTAATATATTCTAATTTATTTTTGGTTATTTTTGATTTAAGAACGAATACTATGACTATAACAAATAAAAAGAAGCCATCTAGTTCAAAATTTTGCTTATTTCGTTAATGCTATTTAGAATAAGACCACCGATAAAAGGGACCTCTTCTATTAAAAGCTTTTTCGAAATTAACTGAAAGCATAGTGACATAGTTCTTGGAAGAGAGCGCTTTGATATGTAATAATCAAGATGAAGAAGGGCGTCGTCACAACCTTTACTTACCTTTAAGGTTACCTGCCTGTTGTCAACTAGTTTCTTCTTTCCGATGAACCACGTAAGTATAGTGGCAACAATTTTTTCGATGATTTTGGAAAGGTAGGGCTGTAGTGATAATAATAATTGAAGTTTGGTATATACCATATCATCTGATATGATATACGGTCGGGACGTAGAGTAGTGTCATTGACTTACTTTAGACACCCGTTAAGCTCAAGGAGAGTGATTGGCACCTCCAAAAAGCATCAAGAGTAACTCAGATTAGTCAATTGTAATTCAGAAAGCATCAATTGTAATTTAGATTAACCTATTGTAATTCAGAAAGCGTCAATTGTAATTCAGATTAGCTTATTGTAATTTAGATTAGTCAATTGTAATTCAGAAAGAAAACAAATATTTTAACTATTTGTTTTTATTTTATTGTACTATAAAACAAAATGAAATGAAGATACATACATACATATGTTACATATTTTGTATTTGTAGTAGTAATTTTTTTGTAATTTATTCGCCGACTGCAATGTCTTTCATTGCTAAGGCATTAGCTTGGTAACTGTACAGTGTTGCACAGCACGATCGCGCTCAGTTATGGTGTTCGTTGCTTGATCAATAATATTCTCTAAATAGATCAAACTTTGTTCAATTACGCCAGGACCTGCAATATTTGGAACACGAATGTTGCTTTTGACAAAGGCTTTAATCTTTAACAAAATATTCTCAATGGGATTTAGCATCGGAGATAAGGTTCTTACCCGCAAAAGAAAGGCTGTCGTACCATTGATGATTTTTTCTAGCTTTGAATGGCAAGGTGCATTGTCAACAAATCTTCCAGTTGATTTCCCATATCTTGCCACTTTTACATTAAAGTAGTTACCCAATCATTTGCTAACTAGGCAGTAAATGAACCCCTTCTGTGTTCCATGTATATGGTTCCTGTTGTTATTATTGCTCCAATTAAATGAATGTTATGACCTCTTGGTGCCGGTAGTTGTTGTACTGCTCTAATTCCAACTCTTGTACGACCTGTATCTCGACGACAAAACAAATTAAAATTCGTTTCATCTAACTAAACTTGTTTCCCCTACTGTATGTACTAGTTTAAGGATTGTACATATTCAGCTCGTTTTTGTCTGTTTGTCTCACTATTCATTGTAAGTTTCAACGTGTACGTGTTTTGCAGTGAACAGCCTGCCTTCTATCCTTTCTATGCAAAAAAGCATCATATCAATTTCATCATTAGAAAGTACTTTTTGCTTTGTACCACCTTTTGGCAACATTTTTTCAGTCTCAGATTGGATCCAATGATATGCGGTCTTATATTTAATGTCTAGCATTGAAGCCGAGGCTATCCAATCATCACCTCTGTTAGCACAATTAACTATCCTTTCAAGGTCTTTTCCAATATTCATTTTATATTTTTTTCTTTCAATTGCTTCATTTCCAATCAATACTGTTCTGCAGATAGGACAAACATAATCTTCAACATCGATTATAGGTTGTGCACACTTTTTGTGAAATAAAAGTAAACATGGCAGCAATCTTATTACTGGATTCCTTGTCATTACACATTGGCAAATTGCGCAATTTTCCCTAAGTTCCTTTTTTATGCGGTAATTATAAATTATGCTTTTGAACTCATAAACATGAACTGTGTTATTACTGATAATTGTTTTTAAAATTAATTTATATGTATATATTATGCACTGGTTACTACGTATGTTAATGATTTTTGGTCAGAAAATTTTTATGCAGTGATTTTGCTTTTTTACATTAATAATTTTCCGAATTACAATTTATACTTTCTGAATTACAATTGACGCTTTCTGAGTTACAATTGATTAATCTGAATTACAATTAAGGTTTTCTGAATTAAAATTGACTAATCTGAATCAGGGTTGTCAGATCTAGCGTTTTCTCTCCAAACGTGGCGATTTTAAAAGTTATTTGTTGACATAATTTTCGGTATGGCGACTTGGCGATTTTTAAATTAGTTGGCGATTTACTTGACTATTTTTAATAAAAAAAATACGTAAAATTATAATTATTCTTTTGATATTTTTATGTGTGAATTTCGTGAATATAGTGTATTTTAATGTGACGATTATAGATGGCAACGGAAAATTTGTAGTTGCCTATATGGATCTGAAACTAATAGATATTTAGGTTCCAGCTTACTTAAGTAATTCAATTTTCGGCAACAGGCAACGAAAAAACTTTAAACTGGAAAAATATGGAAAAAATGAAAGTGTTTGCTTGAAAAATTCGCACATATTCCTCAAGGCTATAAAGTACAATATTATTATATTTAAAAGGTCTACTTGTCTTCTTTTCAAATCCACTGAAAATTTTAAAATCGGATAGTATTCAGCTCAGTTATTAGCTGATAAGTAAATGAAGGTACGAAAACTGGTTTTTCAACCATAAAAGTTAATTTTAATAGTTTTATAGCCGTCGGTTAACTAAAAACTATATTAAATATATGAAATTTTTGGCAAAATATATATTATGGCGAATTTTTCCCACTTTTGGAGAAATTCAACAATACGGAACAAATTATTTTTATTCGTTTTAAATTTTTTGTTTTTCATTATTTTAAAAATGATCTGAATTACAGTTGATGCTTTCTGAATTATAATAGACGCTTTCTGAATTATAATAGACGCCTTCTGATTTACAATTAGAAAAGGTGTAGATGTTAGAAATAGGTATGTATGTTACTGTTAATTGTTTTTTGTATTCTTCAAAGCATATTTTTTTTGCAGAATTCATTTCTCTTTGGAAATTGCCATTGGCTTTCCTAAGATCATCTTGGTTGGGATTAGATTTGAATCGCGTTGAATTTGTGATAATTATGCATTCCACCCTGGAACTTTTGGTAGTCTTGTGTTATTCGCGTTATTGTGAAAAGAGAAGGTAAACAGAATGGAAGATCAATCTAAATGAACCATGGAAAGAAAAGTGCGTTAGGTTGCTGTCGTTCAGAATATAAATGTTTGACTCATTTTTGCTCTCGCCAGAAGTGGTCATCTATTATTACTAATAGCAGGCCTTCAGACTGAACTTAAAGCTAAAGCTGCCAACTAAAAATATTCAGTGGGAAGTATGTAAAAAGATAGCACTATAAATTTTATGTTAAGAATAATTTCTATGGCGATTACTTAATATTTAGAGCTTTGACGCTAAATTCTGTGTAGTATTCTTGAAGTAACAGCTCTAGCTTTTGGGCGGAATTGGTATACAGTAGTTAAGGAGTTGATTTTCGCCAATGGTTGGGCTCAGGATATAAGGTCCAACCGACATCTACTGTAGCTGGAGAACGGTAAAAATCGAAAGAACAATTTTCCCTGTTTGTATTTTAGTTTTACCATTATCAGCCAGTTTTGTGAACTATTACACGTCGGTCACAATTTTTCAATTGTTCTTTTTAATCTTTCCAAATTAAAATAGAGAGAAAAGTGTTTTTAAAAGTGCAAGTGGTTAGTCCGCGTGTGTGGTGTATGGAGCAGTCTATATGGAAGCGATTATGGCCCCTGAACTGTATTTTCATTATTGAATTTGCGATAAATAAGCAACATGAAAAAAATGAATATATGACAATTAAAACCCTTCCAAATTTCACTTACAATGTCTGTAGCACTAGACACATCTAACCTTCACTTAAAATGTCTGTAGTATTGGACCCATCCAACCTTCGCTTACAACGCCTGTGTCATTGCACTCATCCAAACCTTCACTTACAATGTCTGTATCGTCGGACACATTCAGCCTTCGCTTACAATGTTTGTTCATTGGACCCATCTGACGGCCTAGGCAAACACTATGTAAATGTAAATAGGGATTGTATACAGGTATTGAATGGGCCCTACTTACATTTTATGTGGTCTCGGATCGAAGATGTATGTGGTAAAAGTTTTGCTGAGTTATTACAAACTGAAACACATCCGATTGTATACTATTATGTCAATAAGATAAATTGAAATAAATTTTTTAAGCATATACAACTAGCATCCGGTTCGGATTAGTCTTATTCCCAACCCATTGTAAAATTATATGGAGCAAAAGTGTAAGCCATCGCACTATCATCCGATTTGGATAGCTTGGTAATGTATTACATTATTATAGCTCTTTTTTTCTATTTTCGAAGTGTTTTAATTCTTAATTAAAATGATGAGAAAAATGGTTTTGCAGTGCTAGTGGACTAACCGTGTGCGTGGTGTGGTATATAGAGTAGCTTATACGGTATCGATTATGGTCTATAAGCTGAATTTTCAAGATTGAATTTTTGATAAATAAATAAAATGAAAAATATATATTTGGCAATTAAATCCTATCCAACTATCACTTACAATATCTGTAGCATTGGACCCATCCAACATTCACTTACAATGTCTGTTCCATCGAACCCATCTGACGGCCTAGGTCAAAGCTGTACAAAATAAATAGAAATTGTATAAAGGCATTGGATGGGTCCCACTTACATTGTCAGTGGTCTCGGATCGAAGATGTAAGCATGTGGTAATAATTTTCTGGGCTATTTCGTTCAATGACAGTGATAATAAAAAAATATATTTACATTACTCAATGCCATATAAATTTTTATAAACAAAAGCCTTGTGTGAAAGATGTGCCCTCTTTTGAGAATCCCACATTTTAAATTTATATGTACTTACACCATTCTCGTGTCGGTAGCTGAGGACAGGAAATCTTCCACCATCTCTAAATGTAGCGGATTGTACAATTTGTTCATCACTTATTGTTTTTGGTACTATAAGAACTGATCCATATGTCGGACAGAGCTTAAAATCTTTATTAATGTATGTAACACGCCATTCGCAACCCATTGTTATCTCTAAGGCATTTGATGTTGATGTAACATTACAGCCATTTGTAAAAGAAAGTGGTGAGGATACAGGACTCAATGCGCAATTATTACTATTAATAATACTAACACCAACGACAGGTCCAGCACTATTGCTGCAGCCAGCAGAGGAAATTAATTTTGAAAATTCTAGTTCCGGTCTAATAAAATTTTAAATTTAAATATTGTCAGATATAATTCAAATTAAAGGAACACACCTAAATATTGTATAACCATCTTCCAGTATAGTGTACATAGGTCTATAGAAAAATGGATATTCCAACTCTGGATTGCTTAATGTACTTAAAGCCTCTAGAGATGATGCTATATTGAAATATTCATTAGCATGCTTTATTCTTAATGAAATAATGCGTAAGTCCTTGCATTTTAAAGTAATAACGCCACCAACAACTGTATTCTGAACCATATATGGTTTTTTTTCGACGCAGTCAATATTTTTGTGCATAATCTTAAAATAAAAAATTTAAACCATAAGCAATTATTGTAAGACACACAAAACTAGTACTTCTTACCCACAATTCCTGACTATTCTCCTGACGGGCACTGAGTAATAGGTGATGTCCAGTGATACATAAACGCCCTTCAATTGTTGCATTTAGATGGTCAACTAAAAAGACTCCATCCAGTTTTGGCGTTTTTATAAATTCAACAAATTCCATTTTAAGAAATTTCTAAAAAAAAATAAATAAATAGCAATGTAATTTATATTTACAGTTATTACTTATCAGTATATAATACATACTTATATGTACACTACCTCAGTATATATACATTCACACACCCGCATATAAACATTCGTTTTTCTTCAAAAAATCAAACAATCAAGGGTAATGAATTGTTTACGCACTGATAGATGATGATGCTGTTGTTATTGATATACTATATTATATTTCGTATACTTAGCTAAATTGTTATTCTTTTTTACTTCTTTTCCTTATACCTTTTGTAGAGGGTTTAATTTTCCATCTTTGACAATTGCTCCGTCAGGCAATTTAATTATATTGGTTGTTTGTGTTTTAATTGTAACACTTTAATAATGTTTTTCCATTCGCACTTTGTTACCTTACAAAAACAACAAACAGTTATCAGCTGGTGAGTGTTAAGTACTCTAATAATATGTGCACATTAATCCAAGTACGTACATACAAGCATGGAAAAAAGCGGAATAATTATTTATATGACCATCCAAAAACATACTATTAATTTCCACAATATGGTGCAAATAACGCGTTTCTATACATGCATATGTACCACATAAACATATTTTATTTAAAGAATACTTTATTGTTTTGAAACTAACTATAAATTTAGACTTTTTTCTTTACCATTCAATTGCACTTGTTATTTCGATCCTGATTTGATATTTTATATAACTTCTATTTTATAAAATACACATATTAAAATATAAAATTCAAATAAGTTTTTTTCCATTTCTCATTTCATTAATATTTCTCATCCAATGCAAGTAAACGCACTAACGAAAATAAAAGTAAATAAATAAAAAACACACACTTGTTACAACAAATGCTTTTGATTGTTTTTTTCATGATATAATAAATACAGTACATGCAGATGAACAGTAATCTTAACAATAACAAGGACAACAGTCAATTTGTTTTGTATTTTTTGCCAACTAGTTCGAATATGTCAACGACAGCTGATAAAAACAGAAGGTAGCCAGACGTTTTGTTTTATCAGTAAATGCACTGATTTATGCTTAATTTTTGTATTTCTTTTATACCGATTTTATGTTAATATTTTTGAATCGACGTATCAAATAGAGGCAATACAGCGTTTTCCACAGATATAAAATATTTTTCAAAGTAAACTGGTAAAATACAATATTAATAATATATTTCGAGTTGAATTTAGAATTGTCAGCTAGCTAATATTATTAATTCTTTAAAACCTAAATAAGAAGTTCGTTATTTAAAATTAGATAACATAACAAGTGTAGAAAAAGATATCTAATACTTATGAATTTAACTTTGCAAAGAAATACAAAATTTTGCGTTTTTCTTTTTGCTTAATTTACGGAAAGAGCTGATGTCACTTTATTTCATTAGGAGCTTATACCGAAGAGTGTTTTAAGATGAAGGTGAACAAATTCAAAAAGCTGAGTGTATTCAGTTTTAGTTTTAATATTCAATTTATTAATTTCTCTTATGTAGCCAAGATGTTTTCAATTAAAATTATTGATATGAATATTCCTATTAATGAGTATTTATCAGTAATTTTACCGAATCAATTCGAAAAAACTGGATGTTTAAAAAGTTTAACGAGTTTTAAAGTAGAAGTGCATTTAAGAGCTTTTGGAAATTTATGCAATTTGTGGCAGCACCAAGTTTGTCAGCTAGTGAACGGAGTGAATCTGGCAACACTTTAGAACACAAAAGAAAAAGAAAACAAATATTAAGAGTAAACTAACGCGTTTTATTTACCACAAACTATATTGGTGACCCCGTGATTGGAACAAATTACATCGAATACCAAATCAGTGAAAATTTCAGTAAAAAAAATATTTTTCGTGGAAACAGCGCAGTCGCACCTTATTTGAAATTTTAACGTTTCAACGCTGCGATCAATTTTTTTCGCAACGAACAAGATCAATCCTGCTTATGAATTCAAGCAAATACAACTTGTGAAGTAAGCAAACTGTTTCAATAGAAAAGACTTCATCCAGCAGTGACGAAATTAAAATGTCTGAAATGGATATTATTATTGCTCAAATGAGGGACCTTCAACGAGAAGTGAATTTACTACGGTAGCAACGTGAGCATTCAAATGAAACAGCAAAATCGAATCTTCAAAGCGTGCATATACCCAAATTCAATAAGCATAACCCACACCTTTGGTTTGCTCAGGTTGAAAGGTCGTTTGCCTTGTGTGACATTACATCAGATACAGACAAATTGAATTTTGTTTCGGTTCATCTTGAAGACGATATCCTTTTACCCGTTAATGATTTAATTACCAATCCGCCCGCAAACGAGAAATTCAATGTACTCAGGGAGAGATTAATTACAAAATTTGCTGAGTCACCTGAATCCAAATTGCGCCGTTTATTACAAGGTGGAGAAACCGTGGGTATGAAACCGTCTAAAGTCTTGGCACACATGAAACGACTAGCGCCTGGTAAGTGCAACGAAGCGATAATCCGTACACTTTTTATTGGACAGATGCCAGAATCGATTCGTCTACTTTTAAGTATATGGGAGCAAGACGATTTAGACAAATTGGCAAAAACGGCAGATAAAATGTTAGAGGCGAACAACAACATGGTAAGTGCCATATCACACAGTACCTCAAGTAGTGAAACGCAACTTTCTGTAAGTGCTATTATCCCTTCAATGGCTGATCTCATTAAATCAATGAATATTTTATCGAAGAAGATTGATAAGATGAAAATACAATAAAGTCACAATAATTGTCGTAATCGTTCAAGATCTCGGAGTCGCTCACAATCGGGTCAGAATCCTTCTGAATCACGGCTTTGCTGGTACCATGTAAAATTTGGAAAGAGTGCTAAACGCTGTAAACCAAATTACCCACATTATAACAATAATTCGGAAAACTAATTGAGCTGTCGTTAATCAACTCAATTGGCTATTCATTATTGCTGACGTTCAATCACCCATAATTGGTGCTGACTTTTTAATTCATTATAATTTGTTAATTGATCTCAAGACCAAACGACTAGTAGATGGTACAACCAAACTTGCTAGTAGTGGTAAAATTCGTAAAACGGAAGATTTTAATATCTCAACAATTTCTTCAGGCACACCATTTGCAGCTTTACTCCAAGAGTACGTCAGCATTACGACAACAACCTTAACCCGAAAGGTCACAGGAGGTTCAACCGTCGCACATCATATCGAAACAACTGGTAAGCCGGTAGCAGATCGCCTACGTAGATTATCTGGAGATAAATTAGCAGCCATAACTACCATCTGCGATTAAATTACGCTAGACCCGAAACGATTTGTGAACTACGAAGATTTCTGGTTATCATTAACTAATATCGTCGGTGTATCCCACATGCACCTCAACTGCAAGCACCGCTTAACAGTTTTCTCACAGACTCTAAGAAAAATGATAAGAGAAAAATACCTTGGACACCAGAAGCCGAAAATGCCTTCGAAGTTTGTTAAAAAATTTATAAGTGAGGCTACGACGCTAGCGCATCCTGCCCCAAACTCCGAACTGGCACTCATAACGGACGCTTCTGATACAGCTATCGGAGCGGTTCTCGAGCAAAATATTGATGGTTTATGGAGACCGTTAGGTTTTTTCTCCAGGAAATTGTCAAAGGCGGAAAGCAACTACAGCACATATGACAGGGAGTTACGATTCCATTAAACATTTCCGTCATATGTTGGAGGCTCGTCATTTCGTCATTAAAACCGATCATCGACCACTGATTTATGCATTTTCACAGAAGCCAGATAAAGCTTCCCCACGTCAATTGAGACATTTGGATTTCATATCGCAATTTACAACAGAGATAATACATTTTTCTGGTTCCAAGAATACTGTTGCTGAGTCTTTGTCTCGTTTAAATGCAATTTCGATGCCGTTAACAATATCATACGAGGAACTACAATCATCACAAGAAACAGATGACGAATTGAAAACCTTACTGCAAGGTAACAATTCGTTAAAACTTCAAATAGTCCACTTCGATTCTTCTTCAATCTATTGTGACATTTCGACCGGTTATGTACGACCTTACGTTACTAATGAACTACGCCAACAAGTTTTTAATTCCATACATAATCTATCACATCCTGGTGGTAAAGCTACACTTCAAGAGATCCGAAGGAAATATGTTTGACCTAGTATGAAAAAACAAGTTATCAATTGGCTTCGTACTTGTTTATTGTGTCAGAGAGCAAAGATAACTAATTATAATCGATTAACACCGAACAAGATAAATGTACCTTATAATCGTTTTTACTACGTCCACCTGGATATTGTCATTATGCCAGTAATACAAGGTTTTAGATACTGCCTTACTATGATTGACAGGTTTTCGACGTGGCCGGAATCAGTTCTCTTGAAAGACATGTCTGCTCAAACCGTTGCAACTGCTTTTTGGACACATTGAGTATCTAGATTTGGATGCCCAAAAACTATAACTACAGACCAAGGTACACAGTTTGAATCAGCTCTATTCAAATCATTGACTAATTTCATTGGATCTAAACGAGCCCGAACTACTGCATACCATCCGCAATCAAACGGTATGGTCGAACGTTGGCATAGAACATTTAAAACATTTCTTATGTGCCATCCTAATACTTCATGGATTGATATACTGCTGACAGTATTACTTGGTTTAAGAACCTCTTCCAAAAAGGGTATTCAGGCTTCTCCATCAAACTTATTATATGGAGGCCCATTACGTTTACCAAATGAATTTTTTGAAAATACTAACGATAGCACTAATCCGGATGAATTTCTTAAAAAACTTCGCAACCATTTTAGTCTTCTACGACCTATACCAACAGCTCATCATAACAAAAGAAAAAAGTTTTTTTTTTGAAAAATATTAATGGTTGCACTCATGTATTTCTGCGCACCGATTCAGTCAGAGAACCACTTCAGACGCCTTACACAGGACCTTATGAGGTAGTCCAACGCTTATTCGATCGTTTATATACCATAAAAATTAAAGATAAAGATGTAAACGTCAGCGTCGACCGATTGAAACCAGCCTTTATCATCAAAGATATTCAAGACAATTTTCAACACCAAAGACCTCAAGACTCTAAGTCAAAACAGCATACCACATCACGACAACTGGAAACTTCAATCAACAATAATCTTGAAATTACCACTGACGAAAGTGCCTCGTTTCCAGCAGTTCCTGACTTAGTCACTGGAGAGGAAGTGGATGTGGCAGCACCAAGTTTGTAAGCTAGTGAACGAAGTGAATCTGGTAACACTTTAGAACACTTTAGAAAGAAAACAAATATTAATTTCTCGCGTCGTCTTTGCTGCAACAACTGTAGACAATTCTTCTTGCAACTAAATTTGAATTCTTTTATACTTCCAAACATGAAAATAAGATAATAATAATTTTAAATATTTTAAGAGTAAAATAACGCGTTTTATTTACCACAAATTATAAATTTTTATGCCACATTCAGACGTTTTTACTGACTTATTTTTTAGATTAAATGTTTTTGAATTAGAGAAAAAAGAAAAATAAAAATAAACGAAAAAATAATCATTTTCATGGCAACGCAGAATGGCGTGAATTCTACAGCATACAAAAAATAGTAATTATGAATTCGAATTTAATTTTATACTTAATTAATAACGTACCTTTTGTAACAATTGCAATTACTAATTTTACAAGTTTATCAGTTCTAAATAAAATAAGTTTTGTTTATCATTACATAAATAATTTATTTTTTTTAGATACGTACTATTATATTATAAATGAACTTATTCTATTCTGTAATGTACTGATTTTTTAATTTTGAATCTGGCAATCTAGATTTGAATTTTAAAAATGGCAGCTGTAAAGATGTAAACAAAAGAAGAAAAAGTAATCCAACGTTGTTTGCTCAAAACCGTAAACAGTTTTGCCGTCTTATTTATTTTAACCAAAAATTGGTTATTGTTTTTCTTCTATGTGTAGATGTGGACATGTTTCCCATTTTGGTAACTTTTTTTCTCGAAGTGAAAAAATAAAAGTAATGGTTTTTTAATGTTTATTAATCAGATTCTAATTGGGTGTATAATTTAAACAAACAGGACTTTTGTTTAGGCTTTAGTTGTGGAACATTGGCAAAAAACAAATTTATTCAAAATATTGATTAGCGTTAGCTGTGACTCTTCATTTTTTGGAAACGTATGGACTTCGCGCTAAAAAAAAATTGCTCTTTGTTTGAGGCCAAAAACGAATCAAACCAATTTCGTATACTCAGTTTTAAAGCAAAGTGTATTCCGATCGAAACAAATGTCAGTCAGACCGACAAAGTATCGACTATAAGGCGTGTGTGATAAAAGTTTCGAACCACTAATTAATAAGTTTAACTGGTCTTGCAGCGTCTGTTATTGTGGAATATAACGACTTTAAGTCTGGTCGAATATTTCGAGCATTTTTTGCCAAAGCTTACACTTCGGGTTGTCGTAATGGAATTTTTCCTCACCAGTAATAGTTGGATGCCGCAATTATTTTTTGTATTAAAATTTTGGTTATTTTTTGGTTAGTTTTTTATTGAAATTTGGTTACGATATATTCTAGGTTGTGGCAACACTGACCGTAAGCAAACAGTAAGCAAAAGATATAGATATGTATGTAGACAGAGCACACTTAACACAATGACACTTAAGAAGGCATTTGCGAGGATACGTATGTATTTTGGCTCAGTGTTTTCAGTTTTGAACATTGTGACCAGATTTTAAAATGACAAAGAAAAAGCTGCAAAATTGTGTTTTGGGTTAAAAAAATAAGCTAAAATTTCAAATGTTTGTGTTTTAACATATATTTTTTAGTTGGATATTAGATGTGGTTAATATAGCACTATATAAATTCTTTTCTGTAATCTAAAGTAAAAATAATTGTTTAGGTGATAAACTAGATATCAAACTATTAATTAAACAAATTTCAATAAGAATTCAAATGAAATATGTACATTAATACACATCATTTTCAGTTTCATATATTTTTCAAATCCATATGCATACATACGAACATATGTCATTATAAATTTGTTTGCTTGTTTGGCAATCACTCGTAAACCACTATACCGATTTTGCTGAAATATTCAAGACAGAAAAAGATCCAGTTAACGAAATAGGCTAAGCTATTTTTCAAAATTTAAATAAGCCAATTAAGTCACATGAGTTGTCACTTAATATTAAAAATTTATTAATTTGGCAAACCTAAAAGTATGCGATTAAACCTAAGGAATATGGTAGTTTTGTTTATTCAGTTTGTTTATGAACGTCTAAAGGACTGAACCGATTTTGTTGAAATTAAAAGCACAAATACATAGATCCATTTTACAAAAATGGAGTAGGTGATGTTTTTTTTATTATTAGATATCGGAGATGACTAAACTGGTAGCTTTTCGTCTGAAATGACACGTATTTTTTCTTGCAAAAGCAATATTTTATTGCCAGCAGTCATCATCTACTTCAAACGTATTTCCACTTTCCTTATAAAAACAAATAGGTGGCCCAGAAACTGATAGGATCTAAATAAAGGGGAATGTTAACCTCATTTATAGTATATTTATGTATATAGATACTCATATTTACAAGATACTTATATTTACAAGATTTGTGCAGATCCTGAAAAAGTAGAATCTGGTCTCAAGGGTGCATGGATTGAAAGAAAGTTCCCAGTCAATTTTCTTAAAAACTAAAATATCTATTGGCATTGTAATAATGTAATCTTAATTAAGATTTCTTTTGTTTATTATCCTCATTCTTTTTCCCTTTTTTCATCCCTCGTACTGATTCACTTAAATAAATATATAATTTTTACACTAGTGACGATTTAAAAAACTCCTTTAATAAGAAATGTAAATTGAAATGTCATCTTTTAAACACGTGCTCCATTTACACAATCGAATTATTTTTGTCCGAATTATGGGAAAAATTGTATATGAATAATAAATACAACACAGGCGATTAAGTTCACAATAGCTAATAAAGAAAACCAGAAAAAAGGAAATTTTATAATCAAAGTAGTAACTCTTTTTGAGACATTAAAGGAAACAAATTTATAATCAAATTAATTTCTTGTATTTACTTACGGCATTTTCTTTTCTGATAAAAAATGTTGCACTTCTATTCCTTGTCACTAAACGTCGTTTATAATTAAGAAATATCAAGGATTTCCAAAACGCAACATTTTCAGAGATACGCATAAAATCCGTTCTTTATATTAATTTCTTTTTTTAATGAATACAAAAACAAGAAAGCAACAAAAAGCAATTTTTCAACTTTTCTGTCAAAATCATATGAAAAAGAATATGAATTTACTAATATGTCAGAAAAGCCTAAAAAACTTAATGAAAAGAGCAAAATGAAAAGTTCTGAACCTAAATCGAACATAAAAAACTAAATTTAGCTTAAAAAAGCTGGTGTATAGCTATCAAATTTTGTTTACTCTTTCTTCTTTTGCTTAAATTTTTAGAGCCGCTATTTATAAGATTTAAATCTGAGCTGCCAGACTTAAAATTAAAAAAGTACATTACAGAAAAGAATCAGTACATTATTAATATAATAGTACGTATCTAATTACAAATTAAATTAAGTATGTAACGATAAACAAAACTTATTCAGTTTAGACTTGTTTCAATAAAATTTTTTAATTAATAATTACAATTGTTGCAAAAGATGCCGTTATGTTTAAAGTGATTTTACTACAGAAATTTTTATAAACAATATATCGAGCATATCGAGCCATAACTGCCAACAGGACGTAAATGACAAAAAACAAATTTTACAGAAGGATTTTTTAAATATTTTTTGTTCTAGTATAGTGCGTAAGTCTTTTTAATTTTACTGTAAAATCATAAAGGCTATAAAATTTTGTGTGATGATGCGAATGATCGAGTACTAACGACTTTTATTAAAAAACTAAAGTCGATAATCATAACGTTTAGGTCTTTTTACGGTTATGACTCGTTATGCACTTCTATAAACAAGTTAAATATGTTTCTAGTTTTTTTGTCCTTTGTGTATAATTTTTCGTTTTTCATATCTTTCCTTTAATTCAAAAGCATTTAATTTAAAAAATTATTTAGGTAAAACGGCTGAATGTGCTATAAAAACTTTTCTGAAAATACTTAAATGCACTTCTACTTCCAAATTCTTTAAATTTTGTAAACTTCATTTTCCGAACTGATTTAGTTGAAAACATCTTGGCTACATAAGGGAATTAATTATCTGATACATCAAAACTTAAATTGAATACACCAGCTTTTGTGATGTATTAACCTGAATCTCAAAATACTCTTCGGTATAAGCTCCCAATGAAGTCAAAGTGGCATCAGCTCTTTTCCTAAATAAAACAATAATAAAATACATAAAAGTTTTACAGCATTATAAATGTTAGATGACAATTCAAAATTTAATTCGAAAAATAAATAAATATTGTGTTTTACCACTTTACTTCGAAAAATGTTTTAACTGTATGGAGAACGCTGTATTGCCTTTATTTGATACTTCGATTGAAAAATTTGAGATAAAATCTGTGCAAAAGAAATACAAAAATTAAGCATAATCAGTGCATTTACTAATAAAACAAAATGTCTAGCAGCTCCATTTTTTATCAGCAGTCGTTGACATTTTTGAACTGGTTGAAAAAAATAATACAAAAACAAATTGACTGTTGTTCTTGTTATTGTTTAAATTGGTGTAGATCTGCATATACCTTATTTTTTATGCCATGTATGTAGGCTAGCAAGTACCTTCAATAAGGTGGTCCTAATTCGCTACGAAAACAGCAGCTGATACATTCGCTTATGTTAAAAAACATAAACATTCTGTTTTTGCATACCACAGCGTTGCATTATTTCGACACACCAAAATTTTGTTTTACAGTGTTGTATTCGTTTTCAATTGAACAGTAAGGTTTTTGTAAATTTTTCCTTTACTATTAATTACATGTAAGATTACACATATTTAAATCCCAATTAAAAATTAATGCTTAAGAAGAAAAGATTTATCTATATCTAAACTCTTTACTTTGTGTAGAATATAAGACAAAATCATATAAATACTACTAAAAAAAGAGAAATGAATGAAAAAATTCGTTTTCAATTTAAGACCACCTTCTTAAATTCGCCTTCTTAATTGTGGTGGTTTTTAATTTTGCCTATGCGAATTCTCTAACCAATTTTTAACAAAAACAATATACGCTTTTTTGCATGGTGAAATTATTTATTAAATTTATATCTATTTTCACAATGCTTTTTTGCAGTGAAGCAAAATAGATGAGAGAAACACGCAAGTGAAGAAAACAAACTTTTAACTAATTTTTATATTTACAGTTGATCAAAGAAAAACAAAATAAAAACAATAAAAAGACAAAAAACGAGACCATTTTAAACAATTCTTTAATAATGTTTGAATGCGAAAATTGAGGATGTAATGAACTAATATAAAAGAGAAACACTTCCTGAATCATTTTTTTCGTATGTCATCAACATCTTTTTGGAACTAAGAAAGTTACAGCCCTTCAAAATTTGGTTAAAAAATGGACGGACCGACCCATCCAATAATAAAAATAAGACTTGAGTCGAAACTTTAGGTATGGGAATCAATAGGGCACTTGAGTACAATATAAAAATGAAATAAATCATTTTCGAAAAAACAATGGTTATGAAGATATAGACCAATAAATTTTTCTTAAGTAGAAAAATACATATTTGTGAACAGTTTTTTGGTAATTGGTTAATATTTGGTTAATATGGATCTATAGGGATCTATAGTATCTAAAATAGGAAAATTTCATATGGATCGATAGATCGATAGAGTATAAAAATCCGAATCGGAAATGCTATAAACCATTTCCGAAAACACCTATAGTTTAGAAAATATAGCCTAACAAACAAATTCGTCACATCATAGATATCTTTACACAGCTAGATATCTATTTGTAGAAATTGTGGACATAAAAGCAAAAGCTTTTGACAGACTAAACATAGCATTAACTAAAAATAGTCGCAGCCTGCAACACTACCTTAATTAATTCGTCTTCGTTTTGCAAAAAAAAATTACGTGTGTGACTGAAACCTGAAACTTGAAACTTGAACGCGTTCAGATTCGTTGTTTTTAGAAACTTTTAACACGAACCCGTTGAACCAATGTGAGAAATGGTTTATATGGTTCACACAAAAAAAAAAAAAAATATATAAACAAAAACAAAGTACCGATTATTTGTAACCCTCCAATTATGTATGATAAATATTGTAAGCTATATTGCAGCAAATGCCAAAATTATGTTATATCTCATGTAGACAGAATTTTTTAGTACATATTTTTTGTCGGCAATTCATGGTGCAGTAAATGTTAGTGAATTTTCGTTGACAATTATGTTAACTAAAAATGTCAAGTTTGGTTGTCAATTCATACTGACGTTTAAGTAAAAAAAACCCCCATTTTAATTTATAAAAGCTTATTGTGAAAAAAATATAATTTGGTTTTTATATATGTGTATTATTTCAGAGGGAATTATTTTTAAACTTTATTTTAAAGCGATACGTATACATAAATATATGTAAGTATTATTTAGTGAAAAATACAATAATGTAATTTGGTTTTGTAATTATGGCTTTTTTAATTGCAGAAAATGGACTTGGTAGTCGGCGTTGTTTTTAAAATAATTGAACTTTATAAACAGTTTGCTTATCTATGGGATTTTGAAAGCAGTGAATATAAAAGGTTGGAGAAGAAAAAAAAAATCATGTGCAGACATAAAAAAAATTAAAAATCTAAAGTCGGCATACCTTTTAAAGAAGAAAAGATCCTGGATCTAATACGTTGTGGTAACTCTAACATGTCTTCACATGATTGGATGGTTGCCAGGGTCTCTGTATGGATGGCTCATCCAGAAGGATAATTCTACTCCTGAACAAGGAGTCTCTGCCACCTTTAGGGAAGAAAGGTGGAAAAATCTACCATGGTTTCGAGTCGATCTTTCTACAGGTCTTTTGTGGGGACAGGGTAAAACCGGCACAGGACGAGAAAGATCCTGCTCCGGAGGATATGTCTTGTGGAGAGACTACTAGTTCTTTCGCCCAAGAAGAAACACTCCTGAGTGATCATTTTGATCCAATGGAAGAAGTGAACGCTCTCTTGGATTCTGACCAAGACGACGTCAACCTCATAGTCATCCCAAAAGACAATAATGGTGAAGGTAACTCAGATCAACCTTCACCATTTTCAAGCAGCAGCCGCTGCGCTGCTCCTCCGTATGATTGAGAGAGGAGTGGAACTTGCACTAGTTCAGGAACCCTGGATGGTTGCTGACATGGTCTGTGGGCTATGTGCGGAGAATTATAAGTTCCTACATGTTACGTGGTCTGGTAAGATCAGATCGTGCATTGAGGCAAATAAGAATGTGTTGTTTGTGTTGTCTCAAGTTATATGGACCACGACCATGCCGAACCTTCCCCGAATGGAAAGGTTCGTGGCTTGACAAACGCGGCGAGAATGAGCAATACATCGCTTATTATTGGGGCTGACGCCTACGCACACCATACTGCTAAGGGAAGCTCGGACACAAACGCAAGAGGTGAGTCTCTTTTTGATTTTATGCTTTGTGGTAGTTTATATATAATGAATACTGGCAGGGAACCTACCTTTGTGGTTTCGAACAGAAGGGAGGTTCTTGATGTGACATTAGCCAGTCCCAGGCACCCAGGCTTGGTTAAAGAATAGAGGGTCTAGGGAATGCTCGTTCTCTGACTTTGAGATTGCGGTGAGGTCGCCTGGGACTAGGATATTCTAGAACAGGAAGAAGACGGACTGGGTTAAGCATCGCAACATCCTGTTCCGAACTCTTCCGGACCCTCAGAACATAAATAGTTGTCACGACATCGAGGCTTCTGTTGAGACTCTGACGAAAGCTTTCGATAGGACAACGGGTGCGGCATGCAAACCAAGGGTCTGTAAGAGTAAGAAGTAACCACCATTGTGGAATTTCGATCAAGACGACACCCGGAGGAAATGTCGCCGGATATTTAATGAGGCTATGAGAGGGGGCAACTGTTCCACTAATAGATCCTCGTGGTATAGATTTAAAAACCACTAAAAATCACTGTAGAAGGACACTCCGAGACGATTCGGTTGCGGACAATCTTGGCATCGTCACCGGCGATCGCTGGTTTCATTCAGAAACCATGTGGTAGCTGGACCATGAGCGGACAGAAAACTTTGAATGTCTTGCTGGACGTGCACTTTCCGGGCAGTCTTCCTATGGGGGAGCGTCACGTGGAATACTCATCATCATACTGAGTCTCACGTTCGAATCACGGAAAGTGGGTTGAGGTGGGCGTTGTGTAGCTTTGCCCTGGCCCGGATGGCATTATTCCTGCTGATCTTCAGAACAATGCTGATTTGGTGATTCCTCGGCTGATGGTTATTTATAAGGCATGCTTGGCATGGTCTTATATTCCCGAGTCTTTGACCGTGTGTAGGGTGGTATTTATTCCGAATGGGTGTAAAACCTCCCATACGGTTCCAAAAGACTTCAGAATCATCAGCCTATCTTCTTTTCTTCTGAAGACTTTGGAAAGTTTGATCGACTTGCATCTTCCTAGTACGATAGAACGTGATCTGCGTCCCCTCATGCCTATACTAGGGGCAGATCTGTTGAGACTACACTTCACTCGCTTGTGGGGTATATTGAAAATGCCCTCGAGCACAGGAAGCATGGTCTTGTGGTATTCCTGGATATAGAGGGGCCTTTAACAATGTGACACCAGATGCGATTGAGTCGGCTCTGGTGGCACTAAATATTCATTGGTCTGTGATCAGATATATAGGGAGACTTCTAACCAACAGGGACATTATCTCCACTATGGGATCAGCTATCGTCTACAGTGTGGCTGAAAGAGGCATTCCACAGGGAGGTTATTTCCCCTCTTCTGTAGAATTTGACCGTTAACACTTTGCTCGTGAGACTAATCGATTCAAGGCTGTGGCGTATGCAGATGATGTTGCTGTGGCTGTGTCAGGAAAATTTCTCGACAAAATCACCCTTATTGTGTAAGGCGTTGGCGGTAAACTCCTTCTGGCATAATCGATGGCGTTTTTATTTGTTTTTGGTACCGTGTAAAAAAACACCATTGGCCATGAATTTAACACCCTGTTATATGTTACAAAAAAAAAAAAAAAAAAAACAGTCTTTGACAGATAAAAATTAAAATTTATTTTTAAAAGCAAAGTGTAAAAAGTTTAAAATGTTAAGCGTTTCTCTTTTTTCATCATCTTCCAAACGAAGGCAACGAAGAAAGCAGAACATTTTTTCACTTCCAAATGGAACGTAGGTTGCATACTTGCATTAGAATTTTCACCAACTTTTGACACAAACTTGTAAATAAAGAAGCTTTAAAATATATTTTAAACATAATTGACCTTAAACTCGGAAGACAGCACAGATCTACAAGTGTCCCAAATATAATTAAGCTTGCAGCAACCATGAAAATTCTCGCAGAGGGGAGTTACCAAAAACGATTTTAATGTAAATTTATGTCAAACGTCGATTAGTAAATATTTTAAAGGTTTCATAGATGCAATGTACGAAGACATTTGTCCAAAATAGATATCAATGCAAATGGATGAACTTGAGAAAAGAGAAATAAAAGAGCACTTTTATGAAAAAAAATGGATTTTCAGAGGTTATAGGGTGTATTGACGGCACTCACATAAAAATTTTGGCACCTAATAAGGAAGAGTGGTTTAAATATTACAATAGGAAGGGTCTTAATGCAACAGTAGTAAGTCGTAGTATATATACAATAAATGCTTGTATATACATATACGAGTATATTTATATAGGTATGTGATCACAAACTAAAAATACGATATATATCACACTTCAACCCTGGATGATTCTCTTGCATGGCAAACATGTGATTTGAGGCAGTTTTTAAAACGAAATTTCGAAAATGGTGAAAAAAATACGTGGTTGTTGGTTAATACTATTCTCCAGTTTTAATAAAGTTGTTTATTTCGAAAATGTCTTTCAATTAAAAGAGATGCTGGCTATCCATTAGAACCATTTTTAATTAACTGAGGAAGGTAGTCCTGAGAGCCGTTTTAATAGAATTCATTCCAAAACAAGAAACATAGTTGGAACGTACAATTGGAATTTAAAAAAACAGATTTAGATGCATCTTAGGTGCTCGTCAACTACATTATAGCCCTCAGTTTGCAGGCAAAATAACCGCAGTGTGTGCCGCATTGCACAACATATGTTTAGAGTATAAAATTGCTTTACCTGAACCCAATTTACAACATGAATGCATGAAACTTATATTATAGAGTCCTCTGATGACTGCTTTAAATTAATTTGTAGTCCTCCCACACCTTTTTCCATCTTTCACCTAGATGATTAAGATAATTAATCTTATCAGCAATTTTATTCCACTCATCTCTAATGTTGTATTTGTGTAGACTTTTCGTAAATCCTGTGGCAAGATGCAGATATTCCTCCATTAACTCAATGAGTCTATCAAATTGTTCGCGAGTAGTAATTTTTATCCTAAAATAAAATGCAAATCAAATCAATTAAAAAGAAAAAAATAATAACTTTATTATACTCTTACTTTTTATTTTCCATTTTTTTTTTTTAATTCTAATAGAATTTTTGGCGTGACACAAAACTTCAACCACACTTTTTGACATATTTGAAAGACGTTAACGTCACACACACTACGAACATTTTTTATATATAAACACAGTTGCATTTTTGGCGTTACCGACTCTTACACTCTGGATTTTAAAAAACGCCTATTTTTTATACGCCAAACCCTTACACAATAAGGATGAATGTCGCAGCGCCTTTAAACATCTCTGTGCCTTCTCAGTCGGTGGAGTACTGAGAGTGGGCTGAGCGTTAACCCCGGAAAGACGGAATTTGTATTATCTAGGGGTAATCCTAGGGGTAAACCTGGACGCGTGTGAAGACGAATGTTGCGCTGTACGCCTGTCGTAGGGCCTTTGTAAAGTCATGGCGTCTAAGTCCTAGGAATTCCATGGTACGGTTGTATGGTGGAGATCTCTTGAGAAATCCACATATTGATAGAGTTCTGCGGAGTGCAGCACTGATGGCGACAGGTGCGCTCAGGTCCACTCCTTCGAGAGATTTGTTTGTACTACTAAACTGGCAGGTATGTCTACGATAAGGTTGAAGATGGCAGGGCATGGTCGGGCATGGTCGGACAGAGTCCGACCGATCCCTGATGGGATAGTTTACTGTACACCCAAGCCCTTCCTGGACACCCAAACCCTTCTTCGTGTGCATCTCACCAGAGCCGGTAATTAGACCCGGTTTTCTTGAGGTAAACACAGATGGATCAAAATCGTCAGAAGGGGTTGAAGGCGGTATCTTTATTTCCGTATACGGGGTGAGAGAATCATTTAAACTGCCGGACCGCTGCAGTATCTTACAGGCGGAGGTCTCGGCGATTAAGAGCGCAGCGGACTGGTTGATGTACTACAGGGTATATGATTGTGATATCCGAATCTGTACGGACAGTCAGACTGCGTTCAGAGCGCGCTTTCCCTGGTGTGTACTCGACATCGCGACTGGTGGGTGAATGCCGGGCATCTCTGAACGTGATGACGAGACATTCAGATCTGGAGATTATCTGGGTAAGGGGTCACTCGGATACCCGGGGGAACTGTGTGGCAGACGAACTTCTCAGAAATGAGGAGATTGACTACTTGCTTGGGATACCGCTTTCCTCTTGAAGACTTATGGTTATGCAGTACATGTTGGGCAGGGACAGCTACAGTGGGATGATAAAACCACGTGCTCTGGCGAATCTGGCTTCTGTATGATCGGGCTCGCTCGGAGTCTGTTATGTGGATGCCGCGACATTGGCTGCGAATTCTTGTGGCTGGTGCGCACGCTAGGAGATTTGGTCTTCCGTTCAATGACTACTGTAGGTGTTGTCAGGATGAGGAAGAGACTGTCGAGCATTTCTTGTGCTAGTGTCGAAGCCTTTCGGATATTAGGACTGCTTTCCTTGGCAGTCCGTTTCTAGATGCCTTGTCGGATCTGGCTGATATGAATATCAGCAGGATCTCTTCTTTTGTGCAAGTGTCTGGTTGGTTCGATTCAAACCGGGATGAGAACATCGAGGTTTTTCTTTTCTGGATTACTGATATGGGATCACAGTGAGATAAATATTGGATCCAAGTGAACTGGACCATTGTCTTGCTACCCGTCGTAACTAACAAACTAACTACCTTTTAGAGAAGAAAAAAGTTAAAGCTTCAAAAGGTCTGGCTCAGCTGCTGATGTGCTCTACGAGCCTCATTTGTTTTATTATTCGCAAATGCGCTTCCTAGACCATGCAATAACACCAAGAAAAATAAGCAACAACCTTGCAAATGTACATAAGTGTTCAAAGTTGTTGGAAATATACATTTACATATTTTTTAAATTTTTTGTGTAAAGTACAGGAATCTGATATCGAATATACACAAACTGTATGCACAAATGATGAAACCAAAGAAAACATTATTCATACATTAGAAAGCGAGATCTCAATGCCAAAAAATAACCTGCGTAAAGAAATTAAACGGGAAATGCGGAAAAACTAAGCAGGTCAATTGGCATGCAGCTGGCCAAAATGCCCTTTGCAGAAGCTTCAGATTCAATGGCAGATATCCAACGTATAGTATCTACAAAACATGTTCAATAATGGTGATATTTTAAAAGTTATTGATATATCGGGTATTTTGTAATTTTCAGTTTACTATTTTTAAAAGCAATAGTTTTTTTAAACATACTCTTTCTCTGTAATACATATATTTAATACTTTTTACCTGATAATAAAAAGTTTTTTGTTATCATTGAATGAATCATTCAATGAATTATTTATAATAAGAAAGTTAATTTTTGATTTAAGATGTTTTTGCTTTATAGCTACTGTAAAGTTATACAAAAAAAAAAAAAAAAAAAAAAAAAAAAAAAAAAAAAAAACATATGTATTGAATATTAGTTAATAGTAACTATTTTTTATTTTTTATTGAATTTAATTTTTATTTTTTTTTTTTATGAATGAATACAAATGTTTAAGATATTATTTTTTAAATAATTTTTAATTTCAATTCTTTTTTTTTTTTGTAATTATTAAACCAAAATTTCGTATTTTTTTTACATAATGGTTTCTATTGACGTCTAAGTTACTTAAACCAAATTTAGAAACTTAAGCTCTAACCATTTTCAAGATATACTAAAATTATAATTTAATTTGTATAGGAGGTACAATTCCCACTTATCCAATTCGGCCAAGTTTTTGACTGATTTATATAAACCACAAAGTTATTTGGGCCAAAATCAGAGAATCTTACTTTATCGTTTTAAAGATACAGACATATAAATAAAAATTTTATATGTGCGTGCCACCATCCAGTTGAAAAAACCATCAGTGAAAGCACACATGGTTTGTAAATCGGTTAAGTGGTTCTAGAGTTATAGAATGACGAACATAGGACGACTTAATTTTATATGTATACACCCAACAGCAAAAGTCGGTGTACGAGTCTTTGATATTTTTTTAGGATAAAAAATTAAAACATTTTGTGTAAATTAATACAAATTCAGTTTTATTCATTTATTTGGACTATTTCTAAGAACCTTTGTACTTATTTTTCACAAAAAAGCATAACTACAAAGAAAACTAACAGCCTATTCAAAATGGCATATGCAAAAGTCTGCGTACAAAAATTGTTTGTAAAGTTTTTTTTTTTTTTTTTTAATTTTTAAAGAGAAAAAAATTAATATGATGTTGGATTTGGATTTTCGTTGCAGAACTTTCGCCTGACGTTTTGGCATAGAATCGAATAACTTTGGCGTTTCTTCAACGGAAATTTTGTTCCATTCTTCCATTATCACATTTTTTAATATTACTTTCGAAGTAATATATGTTCTATATAATTTAAGTCTGGAGACTGCAGTGGAGTTTCGATCTGTTGTGGGACAGTAGCCAAAGCTTTGTATTATGAGTCGTGTGCTTTGGATCGTTATCTTGTTGAAACATATAATCGTTACCCAGGTACGATTTTTTTTCTTTTAATATGTGGGATACAATATCTCCTATTTGTATATAGTTATTTACAACTCTCTGTACTGAGGAATGCTTTCTGCCTTTATTCTTACTAAAATCTAACTTTTATTATAATTCTTCTCTCTTCCTCATGAATTTCTCTTTTCACTTGACTCATTTTAATAAAATTCATAAAATTTCATTTTTAGTTTAGTTTTTTGAATTAAAAAAACTAAACAAAATATGGTAATAAATGACACGTTTAATAGGGGAAAACCCCATAAAAGGTGCAGTTACAAACTTTGTACTCAGACTTTTGCTGCACTAGATATACAGTGTATACTGTGCTAGAGATGTGACTTGTTATAGAAAATGATTGCAAAGTAAATCGATAAAACATCAAATTGGTTTTTATATGTTTAAAGATAGAGTGTCTAATAATTTAAAAACTTGTAAATCAAAACTATATGAATATAATTTTATAAACTTGCAAAATAAACAAAGCTTGTACGCAGATTTTTGCTGTTGGGTGTACATGTGAGGAGTAAATGAAACAACAAGAGAATAATAATAAGAACAAGCAGCAAAAGAACGAGCAACAGTAGAGCGAATAGAAGTCGGTAACGCTTTGAAGTTGGTTAAAGTTCGGTCGCTGTAGCAATGGCCAATAAAGTTCACAATGCAGTTGTAAAAGGACTTATACCTATTTTGTGAAAATTTATAGATTCAATGAAGATCGAAGCTTCTTTTTTTAATGCAAACTAATTTTTTTTCTGACGTGGACTTAAACATTGTTTTTTCTTTAAATTAATTTGAACTATTATTCTTTTAATATCTATAATATCTATTTTTCTATTATATTATATCAATTTTTCTATTATATTATAAATAAAAATAAGAAACATACAAATAAAATACAAATGGGGACATTTACATTTGGGGACTCAACCATATTAGAAAATTGAAGTATCCTTTGAATTTGAGTATACCATATATGTATATAAAGAAAAAAAAAGCAAATAATTTTGAAAGCTAAACTGAGTAAATGAATGGAAAATTCAATTTTTTCTGGAGCAGATGGCATATTTTTAAACGCAATTTTCTCAAAGCCGTTACTCTCAAAGTAATGCGATCAAAACGTCAAGTGTGGTTAGTTGATGAAGTAAAAGCGTGTCAGCTGTTTTCGACTGTAAGCAACAAAAGAAAAAAGAAACAAAAAAATAAATCATAAATTAATTCATGCTTTTGCACCAACAATAATAATGTTTCCTCATCCATTTTATTTAAGTTTATTATTATTTAATAATTAAAATCTAAAACACACACTTTTGAATTTTTCTTTATTTATTTCATTGAAGTGTGAATTCTTTGTTTACACTTTTATGTCAGCTGATGTTGTGTGTGAAGTAAAAACGTAGAAAAAGACCCACCTACTAGTAGAACGAATTAAGACCGAAGCATTCATCAATGTTATAAGGGACCCTGATGTTAAGTATGCAGTGTGTGCTGCTCATAAGAAAACCTTTAAAGAGAACATGCGTTCGCATTAGCGCAGGAGACCGCTCGAGAGATATCTAAGCCGCAGGTACATAAAGCGTATAGCATACAAAATGTATCTACCAAAGATACTTTACAGCTATCAAACGGCCTACTAGTAAAGAGATATCAACAGATAGCCCTCCAATAAAGGCTTATTGGGCTCAATGGAATAGTTTAAAGCTGATAGATAGGTGCTTATAACAAAGCTGGGAAAATGCAGACGGCAATATAACTTCCAATCTAATAGTGGTTCCTTCCTCCAAAATGAATGAAATTTTGAATCAGTCTCATACGAGACATAGCGGAGGGCATCTTAGCGTGGCAAAAAACAGTTGAAAAATTTAAAAAAAATTATTGCGTTGGATGCAACCAAACTGCCGCCGGATGAATAGCAAATTACGGCTAAAAATGCAGTCAGAACAAATCAGAATCATCTTACAAATCGAGAGCAGCAGTCGGTAATGCCAAAAAAATGAAAGTCACAAAGAACTTCATGAAACGATACCTACACGACTAGAATTGGACTGTGATAGGTTGAAAGCCAGGTATGTTCGCCAAGCAACTGGTTCTACTCTACTACCCATAGCGGAAGAAAGCATTATCTCCCAAGCTTCAAACTAACTGGAATAGACCTTACAAGGTAGTCAAGAGGTTAAATGATGTTGTATACAGAATACAGAGGAACAGTAGCCCGCGATCAAAAATGAATGTGGTACATCTAGAGTGACTTGCGAGCTATGGGAAGAAAGATAATGAGCCTATTCGGGACGTACAGGCCATAGTTCGAGGCAGTGTTACGAAAATAATTGTGGGATTTTGGTATATCTTGTGTCACCACATCCATCATCTTTACATTACATTTGAATAAACGGATATATTAATACAAGATGGTCGATAGTTCCTGAACCTTCCAAGCTGCAGGCAATTAGGTATATAAAGGGGCTGCTTTATCTACACGTTAGTTTTAGTTATCGTTTGGTTGTCAATATATAAAGTTGGGTTAAAGCGGAAATAAAAGGGTTATATAAACGAATATTAAGAGTTGTATTAAGACAAACTGTATAAACGTTATAGTGTAGTAAATAAATAAAAACTGTAAAACAACAAAATAAAGCAGTGTTTATTTTATTTTAACGCGATTGAAACGAACTCAAACGTTTTAAAAAGATTAAAACGTAACAGTATTCACAAACTTCGCACAATAGAAAATATCGTTTTCTCATATATTTTGTTATGATGAGTTTCTAAAATTTATTTGTAGATAATTTTAGCGCAATAGCCTTTAATAACAGATATCTTAAGGAATCGCAACCCGAACCAAACAATAGCATTGAAGTGAAATATGTCTGATATTTATTCTCATTTAGCCACTGAACAAAATAGTATAAACAACGAAGTTTTATTGCTTTGATTACTTGCCAAAACTTATACTGAATATGTTTTACCGATCTCAACGTCAGAGAGATTATTTATGCGGTTCATAAGTAAATATTTTGACATGAAAAAAGATAAATTGAAGGCATTACTCTATGAAGATTATTTTCAAACTCAAAAAGCTACTCAAGCTGGGTAAAATTGTAGCGGCATCCAATCAACAACTCTCGGCCGAATGTTCCAAGATCAGATGAAACTATTTATAAAATAGTTTCAGCCGCCTTATAATCCAGACATTGCCCGTAAGACCACCATTTGTTTAGATCGGAGTACTTTTCATTTTAGAACAGAGCCAAACTAAAGGGCAAAGTTTGCCAAAAATCCCGTTTTTAAAGTGATACACTCAATAAGAACCTTGGTAATAACCGTTAAAAGAAATCATTATCTGTATTTTTTAACTTTGAGAAAAAAGTAACTAAAATGGAAAAAAGTACACATCTACACATCAAAAAAAAAAACATAATTTTGGTTAAAAAGAACCAAAACGGCAACACTGGCTTGAATTTTATATGATTCTATCCAAGGCGAATTCAATAAGGTGGAGTTGCCAATACAACTAATTTTTTTAACAAGAACAACATGCATTTTGTTGCTTTTTGTCGTGACTAATGACTGTTGAAATATTTGACATAAACAAAATATGTTTTTGTGTATTGACATTTATTTTCACTTCATTTATTGAAGAAATATTTATTAAAGTGGGTATTTATTTATTTCTTAAGTGAATTTATATTATATATGCATATTTCATCAAGTGGATTTATAAAGTGAATTTATGAAATATAAAGAAATAACAAGGAAAGCAAAAAAAAATACCAAAAAAGATGATAAGATTCAAGTTATTTTTGGTTCCCATGCAGATTTAATATTTCTGGTAAGAAAAATACCGATCGGAGCTTTTACTGGTGAATTTTTTCCTGCTATGTTGAAAGGTGTAGGTTTTGCCTTGGTAAATTTGAGCCACTCTGAACATCGTTATGTTTTCCATGAATACGTTAATTAATTGCCGAAAAGGCTACCACGGTTTGGCTGAGGGACTTAAAGAAATTTCCTACATTGCTGAGACTTTTGTTGAACGCAAAGCTGGACAAACTAAATGTGTTGTTGCATTTTAAATATAATCTTTTTTTATTAACTTTTTAATTATAATACATATACGGTGGTGTACAATGGGTAGGTATGTACATTTCATGTACGCTGCATTGAAAAGAGTATATTTTATCTAGGATTTGCATTTGAGTTGAGGATTTAAAACGAGGCCCTTTAAATAAAGGAATCATTTTTGCTAGTTGTGTGATACTTTTATTTGTCCCATGGGCTTCAATATCAACTAATACGTTGCGCACCATCTTTTTATAGCAAAATATCTATAAACTCTTTTCAATTACGCATACATGAAATGTACCAGCCCAATGTCCAACAGTACACATTTTAGACAATAATGTAGTGTGTTTCATTATGGATATTTTTTAACCTTGAATTGTTGTAACTGTTGACATGAAATGAAAAAAAAAATATTATTATCACAATAATACTATATATCATGCCGAGTCTGAATGTGAGCTCTAATGATTATTATACATTGTATTACTTTTATATCAAAATTTTTTTGTACAAATAAAAGGCAGTGTTGCTGCAAATTTATATGAATATATTTAAAACTGTTTTTGAAAATATTAGTAGTTCCTGAAAAGGACCGATTATAAACTTTTTAGTTTTTTTTGTTTGTCTCTTTTTGAAAATATTCGGTGGTCCTTAAAAGGACCGATTGTTTAATTCATGTGTAGGTTCAGTTCTGGAAGAAAATATAAAAAAGGATTAGATAATATGGGATATTTCTTATGTTATACTACCATTTATTTGTTGAGAATACTTATAGATTTATTTTAAGCATTTTTTTGTAGCTCATTATCTTCTGCTTTGCTTTTTGCATTCGCAGCCTTTTGTTTAAATGTCGTACCCTAAAATGAATACGAAACTTAAAAAACAGTTTTTTTACCTCTTCCGGCAGGCTTACTGATAAACTTTCTTCGATCAGCTGGTGATGAAGGTTTCGTCTATGGGATATTACCATACCATTTATTTTATTAAATATTGACTCTAACGATTTTATAGTTTCAAGAAAAATACTTGACGGTTGTTTTTATTGAACCATTCGACACTAAAAAAATGTTAAATTTTACTCTACATAAGTTATAAAAATATAGCCTTCCGAATACATAACTAAAAGTTTAAGTTTGATTAAATACTTTACCTTGCAGATGAAGTTTGGGCAACAATTGGAATAGCCTTAGGTAGTAAAAAGCTTTTTTGTACCACTTATTACAATATCAGCGGGGGAGAAATGGTCTATGTAGATTCTTGAAGTTGGAGTAAAATTTATTTGGCATATTTCACCCCTCTCTCTTCGCTTCTGCTCATCTTTTGGCACACAAAAAAATGTACCGTTACCTGCCTTTACCACTTTTTTGCACAAACTGCACGTTCTCATTTTAAGGGGTGTTTTTTATAGAGGTAAAGAACTTTAAGTTGCAATAAAACAACGATAGATTATTCGATTGACATGAATTTTATTTATCCGAAAGATAATCTTGTGGCATTACATTTTCAATATGATTTCTGGTATATGACCGCAACGGCTGGCGCGGATGTAGTCCAATCTGAACGTCTAATTTTCTATGACTTTTTCCAACATTTGTGGCCGTATATCGGCAATAACACGGCGAATGTTGTCTTCCAAATGGTCAAGCGTTTGTGGATTTACCGCATAGACCAACGACTTTAAATAGCCCCTCAGAAAGTAGTCTAGCGGTGTTAAATCACAAGATCTTGGAGGCCAAATCACAGGTCCAAAACTTGAAATTAGGCAGTCACCAAACGTGTCTTTCAATAAATCTATTGTGGCACCAGCTGTGTGGCATGTTGCGCCGTCATGTTAAAACCACATCTCCTGGACATCATGGTTATTCAATTCGGGAATGAAAAAGTTAGTAATCATGGCTCTATACCGATCACCATTGACTGTAACATTCTGGCCACCATCGTTTTTGAAAAAGTACGGACCAATGATTCCACCAGCCCACAAAGCGCACCAAACAGTCCGTTTTTGTGGATGTAACGGTGTTTCCACATACACTTGAGGATTACCTTCACTCCAAATGCGGCAGTTTTGCTTGTTGACGTAGCCATTCAACCAGAAGTGCACTTCGCTAAACAAAATTCGCTTATAAAAATTGGAACAAGGGTAATCTCATTTTGGGCTCATTCGACGAATCTCCGTCGGAGTCTATTCATGATTAATTGCCAAACCAAACTGAGAATAAATCACTTGACAGCTGTTAAATCGGTCGCCATCTTGAAAAGTAATGCCAACTTAAAGTTCTATACCTCTATAAAAAACACGCTATATATATATATATATATATATATATATATATATATATATATATATATATATATATATATATATATATATATATTAAAACCACAGCACTGAAATTAAAAAAAATTTTTTAATTGCTAATAACCAAATATATTGCCAAACTCACAAAAAATACCAAAATTCAAATATATTCACAAAATTAATCACAAATTTATCACCTATTCAATCTATCTATCTAATAAATTTAAAAACAATTCGCACAATTTTCTTCTTGGACCGCTAAAGAAAAATTGAAATCAAATTTAACGTGTAGTAGAAACAATCAGCCGAATTGGCAACACCACCTTATTTAATTCGCCTTGATGGTGGCACTGTACAACAATACAAAAACAACAAGGCATTTTTTGAATCGTGAACGTCAAAAGCAACTGTCAAAAGCCAAAAAATATAAATAAACGAGAAGAAAAAACACAAATAAAAAATTAAATTCTTATTAAAAAAAAGATAAATAATAATAAAAAAATATTTAAAATAATGATGATGACCCGTTAATCACATCAACAGACACCAACGCTTGAATTTGGCGTTCTTTTCTAAAAAATAGCGGCAGTTAATTAGAAGAGAAATTTGGGATTAATTAGTTTTTTATTTATTTATTATTTCAAAAACACAAAAATTTTGTAAAAAAACACAAATTTCCACAAAATTGTTGCATCTCTTTTTAATAAAACAGAAATATAAACAAAAACATGAATAAAAAAAATTGTTGACAGGATAACCAAAAAAAAAAAAAAAAAAAAACAGCTGGTTCTTAAACACCACTTTATAACCATGATTCTACCAATGTGTGTGTGTCCATATCCTGATTTTTGTTTATTCTGTATTCTTTTTGCAATTGTAGGCCACACACATGGTTAGTCCACTTGTACTTTTAAAAACACTTTTCTTTCCATTTTAATTTTGAAAAATTAAAAGGAACAATTGGAAAAATAGCAGCAAAAAACAAACAAGATTCATAATCAAAAGTACAATAACAATGTAATGCATTGCAAACTCTTTCAAATCGGATGCTAGTGCGATGGATATTTTACTTCTTATGTACAATTTATTTTACAATGTATTGAAAATGGGACTCATCCAAATCGGATGCTAGTTGTATGTGCTTAAATTTTAAATTTTATCTCAATTTTTCATATTGATATAAGTGTACAATCTGATGTGTTTCATTTGTAATAACTTTTGTACTGCTGGGAATTTCAGATTGAATTGGTTTAATTTTAATTTTTGTTCCGAAACAATTGCTCTGTGCTTCCAGCTACTTTAATTTCTTAAGCAAAGTTAAGCTGAGCTGCCACATCGTACATATTGTTACGTTTTAACCTTTTTAAAACGTTTGAGTTCGTTTAAATTGCGTTAAAATAAAATTAACACCACTTTGTTGTTACCGTTTTATTTATTTACTACGACATCAACATAATATTTGCTTATACAACACTTTTATTTCAGCTGATCCACGTCTTTATCTTATGACAGCAAAACGATAACTAAAACTGACGTGTAGGTAAAGCAGCCCCTTTATGTACCTAATTGCCTACAGTTTGGACAGTTTCGAAAATGTCTCACATCCTCTACTTACATCCGTTAATTCAAATGTAACGTAAAAATGGTCTAATTGGTAGTGCTACCAGATAACGCAAATAAGGACGGCATTGACAGGGTGACACATAATTGCAAAATATATCAAAATCCCACACAGTTTTAAAGGCGCTGAAGAGTGTTTTCTTTTCATTCATTTTTGTTTTCGTAACAATATGTATGTATAACATATTAACACTTCAGCGCCTTTAAAACTATATTGTGGTATTCATTGTCGCAGGTATTGTAGACGAGTTTATCATTGGTGCCTATTTTATGATAGTCCATGGTATTAATTTGGCAACAGAAAATACAGAGCAGTTGTTTTATATTATAAAATATTATAATTATATTATAAATGTTTATATATTGTTACGAAAATAAAAATGACTAAAAAGAGAAAATACACCACATCAGCGCCATTAAAACTGTATTGTGGTATTCATTGTCGCAGGTATTGTAGACGAGGTTATTATTGCTGCCGATTTTATGATAGTGCATGGTATCAATTTGAATATGGGGCAACAGATAATGAGTTGACATAATGTAGATATACCTCTTGACGTGGGATACTAGTATCAAATGCACGCTAGAAGATTAGTTGCTCTCAAACGACAAAAATTACCACCTCAGACTGAATCATTGATATGGGCGCGTATGGAGGGAGATTAAGATGGACTTGTGATCAGCAAAGGCCCTCGTCAAATCTAATAAACAGGGAATAGTCTCAGTGAGAGCGCTCAATATATCAGGCCACGAAAAATTTATTTGTGAAAACTCCGAGGTAGGCTGAAAGGGCGGTAATAAACAGCGAACAATTGCCGGAACCTGTCAATATGTCAGCCAAGTATTAACAGGTAGTTGATAAAAATGAAAAAAATAAATGGGTAGCAGGTCTAGCAGCTTAAGAAAGAAATAACGCCAAAAAGGTGGTAAAAAGGTATGTATGCCTGCGTATTCGCCACGAAAAATAAAAGTCAATGTGGTTATAGTCAAACATGAAATTAATACTAGCGAAGCGTCAATGAAATGGAGAAGAGCGGTGTAATTGAACCATCATCGAGTCCTTGGAGCTCACCTGCACGTGACTCGACACGTTAGCTGGAACGAATTGGCAATCTGCATTGGATCTACAAAGCGGGTATTGGCAGGTAGAGATCGCAGACAAGGATAAGGAAAAAACTGCTTTCAGTGCAAACGGTGGCTTGTGGCAATTTAAAATTATGCCATTTGGGGTCTATAATGCGCCGGCCACGTTCGCGCGGCTTATGAAGCTCGTACTAAAAGGACTCCATTGGAAGATTTGCCTGGTGTACCTCGATGATATAATAGTGATACGCAGAATTTTAGACGAACACCTCAGAAACCTAGCCGAAGTTTTGCAACGAATATCAATGGCTGGACTAAAATTAAGCGTGAAGAAATGTGCATTGTTCCGAAACAGGTAAAATGTTTTGGGAATCTATTTACGGCAGATGGCATTTCAACGGATGAAGATAAAATACGAGCAGTAGAGGACTGGCCTCGCACCCAGAATCTTCTTGAATTATATAGCTTTTTGGGACTCTGCATATATTATAGACGCCTCGTGCCTAATTATGCGAGCGTGGCAGCAAGTTTAGATGAGCTCACCAAGAAATCTAAGGCATATCATTGGAGTCAGTCACAAGAAAAGGCGTTCCAGACACTAAAAGACCTATTATGTTCTGAACCGGTTTTGGCATATCCAGTCCCAGGTAAAAAATCATTTCTTGACAGTGATGCCAGTGGATACGGTATTGGTGGTGTACTTTCCCAGGTGGTCGATGGAACGGAAAAAGTCGTAAGCTACTATAGCCGCACGTTGTCAAAGACTGAACGGAATTATTGTGTGACTCGACGTGAGCTACTGGCAGTTATGAAATGCATAAAGCATTACCATAAGTACCTATATGGTCAACAATTTCTGCTAAGCACTGAGATGACTGCTGCAATTTAAGAACCCTGAAGGACAGCTGGCACGTTGGATTGAGTGCCTCCAGACCTATGACTTTAGCATTGAACACCGAAGTGGCATAAGACATGGAAATGGTGATGCTCTCTCACGTCGGCTTTGTAATTTGGAATGCAAACACTGTGTGAAAGCTGAGCGAATCCATCATGGATATCCGGCTAACGCTCATAGATGCAAACTGGTCAGGAGCACAAAGGAGTGACCCAATATTGGCAAAGATTATAGCAGCAAAAGAAGAGGACAGACAGCCTACCCGCGAGGAAATATCAGCAGAAGGTCCTCTTACAAGACCGTATTGGGCACAATTTGAAGTTGATTGATTGATGAAGTTGGGAAAATGCAGATGGTAAAACTTAATCCGACCTAATAGTGGTGCCTTCCTCCAAGATGAAAGAAGTCTTAAATGAGTTCCATAATGGAGCTAGCGGAGGACACTTTGGGATGACACTTTGGGATGGATGTCAGCAAGCAGTAGCGGATTGGATAGCAAACTGTACCCAGTGTATTGCAGCTAAAGGTTCAGTAAGAAGAAACCGAGGTCAGCTGCAACAATATAACTCGGGCGCACCATTCATGCGGATAGCAATGGACGTAGCAGGCCCTTTTCCTGTGGGTAATGCCGGAAATCGTTATGTTTTCGTCGTGATGGATTACTTCAGCAAATGGCCACAAGTGTATGCCATACCCAATCTAGAGGTGAATACAATTGTAAATGTTTTTGGGAACAACTGGGTAAGCAACTATGCGGTTCCAATAGAGATACATTCCGATCAGAGTAGAAATTTCGAGTGTGCTGTATTCAAAGAAATGTGTGAGATATACGGTATTAAGAAGACTCAAACGACGCTGCTTCACCCACAATCTGAAGGAATGGTGGAAAAATTTAATCGAACCCTGGAAGAATGCTTGCAAAAAGTAGTAGGCGAGGATCAGAAAGATTGGGACAAACATCTACCGAGGTTTCTACTGGCGTACCTACTGCAAATTGTCTTGATTTTGTTACTATTATTATTTTTTTCGATTTGTTCAGTGCTTTTAGATTTTGCTTTGTTTGATATTGATATTCTTCTGGTAAAATATTTCAAATTTTTTGTTGTTGGTTTTAATGATATAATATTACTGTTGTATATTGTTGTTATTGTTTATATGAAAAAAAAGATGATAATTTATGCATGTTATATTATATATCCATAAGTAGGTATATTTTTTTTTGTTTATTCAAAATTTTTTGACGCGAAAAAATTTAGAACCATGGTTGTTGTTATTATAGTTGTTTATATTTTGTTTTCAATGCCTTGGATAAGCACTAACAAAATATACATATATTTAAATTGTTATTGTAATTAATATTGTTTTGTATTGACTATGTTTTTATAATTGTTTTGTATTGTTTATTTTTGCTTTGTAGATTTATAAATTTATAGTCTTATATAATATGATACTAAAACTTCAATTAAATTACAAACTTGGCAGGTGACAGATTAAAAATGTTCAGAAATCATAAAAGAGGTAAAAACATACAGAACGAGCAGAAAACACGTCCGACCACCTCAAGAGCTTTTAACATATAAATAAAGGGCTTTGTGTGTATCTCCGAAAATGTTGCCTTTTGAAAATGAAAATATTTCTTAATTTTAAACGACGTTTAGTGACAAGGAATAGAAGTGCAACATGTTTTGTCAGAAAAGTAAATACCATAAGTATATAAACAAGAAATTAATTTGATTATAGACTTGTTTCTTTTAATGTCGCAAAACGTGTTACTACCTTGGTTATGAAATTTCCTTTTTTCGGTTTTGTTTCTATGCTATTGTGAACTTACTCGCCTGTGTTGTGTTTATTATTATACGCAATTTTTCCCATAAATCGGACAATGGAGTTTTTTTAAACGTCGCTAGTGTAAAAATTTATAAATTTTAGTGAATCAGTACGGAGGATGAAAAAGGAAAAAAGAATGAGGATTTTAAATGAAAGAAATCTTAATTAAGGTTAGATTGTTACAAATATATATATAAATAATATATATATATATATATATATATATATATATATATATATATATATATATTTGTAACGATTTGTAACATCTTAATTAAGGTTAGATTGTTACAAATATATATATAAATAATAATATATATATATATATATATATATATATATATATATATATATATATATATTTGTAACGATTTGTAACAATCTAACCTTAATTAAGATTTCTTTCATTTAAAATCCTCATTCTTTTTATATATATATATATATATATATATATATATATATATATATATATATATATATATATATATAACAACATATATATATATATATGTAACAATCTAACCTTAATTAAGATTTCTTTCATTTAAAATCCTCATTCTTTTTATATATATATATATATATATATATATATATATATATATATATATATATATATATATATATATATATATATAGCCCAAAAACTAATAGGATCGGGATAAAGGCGAATGTTATCCTCGTTTATAATATATATATATATATATATATATATATATATATATTAATATACTAAAAATAGATATTAGTACGATATTACAAGAAGGAAAGAAAGAAAGTCATTACAATGCAATATAATATTGCTTTCACTTGTGTGGCCTAAATTCACATGTTGCGACACTTAAAGGAAATATAAACAATGCTTATGTTATGAGTCATTACCTTATCTTAGGAACCTGAAGTTTGCTGATTGCTTCTATCTCTTTTGGATTAGTTTTAATTCCAGATGCCGATATAACAAAACCTAAAAATTCAACCTCTGGCATCAAGAATTCGCATTTGACAAGTTGAACTTTCATGTTAGTTGCTTCGAATGCGTCAAAAATTTTCCTGACATTCTCAAAGTGCTCACGCTCGTCCTTTCCGAATAAAATAATGTGATCGATGTAAACATGACATTTTTTCCCTATGTGTTCCCTTAGGATATCATCTAAACATATCTGAAATATTGAGGGTGCGTATCTCAATCCAAATGGCAGGCGAGTAAACTAATACTTTCCATTGTTAATCGAAAATGCAGTTTTCTCGATGTTCTTTTCTCTCAACGGAATCTGATGAAATCCGCTTTTAAGATCTAGTACTGTAAAAAAATTTATTTTCTCCTAATTGGGACAACGCTTCATTAATTTCGGGGATAGGATAGCCGTCTAGGATGGTTATCTTGTTGAGCCTCCTATAGTCGATAACGACTCTATATTTTCTTAGTCCTGAAGCGTCCATCTTTTTTGGTACAACCCAAGCTGGTGAGTTGTATGGGGACTTCGAAGGCCTAATGATTCCTTGTGCCAGTAATTCCTGTATTTGCTGTTCGACCACACATCCTGAATAGATAGGGTTGTCGGTAGTTGTTCTAATTTCGCCCTTAACTCTCGTGGTGTAAGTAAGTCGTTCGTTAGGTTCGGCAAAAACATTTGGGAATTCTGCAACTAGTTCCTTTATCTTAATATTCTGAATCTCTGCCATATGTTCCTTTCATAATTGTATGTTTTCTGGGGTTTGGGAGATGTTATTTACGTTTTCTGAAATATATTGCTTTAATCTAATTTTAATGTTGTTTCTGATGACCATTAAGTTCTTGTGTGTATTTATGACAGCTGAGAGTTTTTTGAGGCTATCATTGCCCAATATTGCATGAAAAGATTTAAGATTAGGAAAAAAATGGTTTTTCGTTTGGGATGGCTAACTTAATTAATGATGGTTGTATGTAATTTTTGTTTGATCAAGTATCAATTAATATTTTCAAAATTTCTCCCTGCTTCGTCTTCGATTCAAAATAAGGCAAAGACGAATCACTTATTCTAAAAAATGAATATCCGAAAGTTCCTGTTCGTTAATGGGCTCTGGTTGACGTTCTTCTCCGTACTGAGCATCCTGATCGCAATATTCCTCGAGAGGTTGCAGCTCTTCTGTTGTTTCATAAAAGTTCATTTCTCTATTCTAGTCAATTTCATTCATCATTGTCTGTTACTATGTTTTTTTTTGGAATTTTTGTGTTTGGAATGTTGGTAATTCCGATGGTCTTTTCCCAAAAAATCTGTCATTATTACTTGGTCTATTCATATAATTAACGCGTGTAGTTTGAATGGATTGATCAATTTCCATAGGTACTGGTCTAGATAATGGTTTGGGAGCGGTTAGTCTTGGAGGAGGTGTTGGGAAAGTATTTTGGAAATTTTGCGATAAACCTGTAGTTTTGAAGTGGGAGCACTGTTGTTGTGTTAAAGGTCTATTGAGTAAATGATTTGGTTAATAGGTTTGATATTGAGGTTGATAATCTTTTTGGGTTACAGGGAATGTTTGTGGTGTAAAATTTCTACCGATTGTCGGGGTTCTATAATTTTGATTCTTATGAGTGGTTTGTGAATTCCTATGACCTTTATTTAGGGCATGGTCGGTTCGAAAGTTTTGATTTTGAAGTTTTAGGCAAAGGTGTAATGCTTGTGGTAGACTATTTGGTTCCTTTATGCACAGAAGTTTGGCGAGGTCGCCTCTTAATCCTCTTATGAAGGTATCTAGTGCTTTGTAGCGGTATGTTTGTATTAGTACTTCCATAGCTTCCCTTCCTATAGTCATACAGTTTATGATGCTTATTATCAATGAAAAATGCTAATACACTTCTTGATAGAATTCTTGGACTGACAAATTTCCCTGGACAAGTGTAGTGAGTTGATATTCTAGTGTCTCTATGTCTCTTTTTCCGGCATAGTGTAATGTAAGACAACGTGAAATTGCTTCCCAACACAATGGAGTGTTATATAATTGAAGCGCTGAATCCGTAGCCCTATTATCTTATTCCTAATCACATTTAAAATTGCGAAGTACTTTGGGGTACCTTTTTGTGCTTGATAAATTTTCAACACCCGATCGACACTTTTTTTTCAAGAATTAAACTCGGAGTGATTACCAGAAAATTCTCTTAAACAACGAACAATATCTGGCACTTTGTCTAAATCGGAAAGGTTGTCCCTATACTGTTCTTCAATTTCCTGATCACCTACTATTGGATCTGCATTTGGATCTAAAATATTCCCTATTAAGTTCTTGCACTGTTCTCTACACTATTGGGTAACTAGATTAGTTACTGTTGCTTCTAATTGAGCATATGTTTGAGGAGACGTAGGTGGATTTTGAGAACCCAAAGAATTGTTTGATCCGGTAGGTTGAGGATTGTTCAAGACAGCGGGTCTTATTAAATTATTTGGGTTAGACATTATATTTTACTTTCTAATGTTAATATTTATTTTCTAGATTTAATAATACTCTTAATTTAATTTTTGTTTTCTTGATCTTCTGTATTGAAATTTCTATTTGGCTTGAAAATTATTTTTGTTTCAAAATTAAATAAAAAGTATTTTAATTTTATGTTTCAAAATAGCTATACCACACGTTATAATAATATTTATGTTAATCTTATTTTCAGAGAAAAAACTTTTTTTTTATATTTAAATAACTTAATTTGTATTAAAAATTTCGAGAAGGCTATAATTGTTTATTATGACTTACTGTGGTGGAGTGCGGTTAAAGCTGTTAATGTTGTGATTGTTGTCTTCTCTTTTCTTCTTTCGTTGTGGCTTTTTAGAGAGTGTGATTAAAGATGTTGATATTGTGATAGTTGTTTTCTTCTTCCTTTGTTTTACTAATTTTATAATTCTTTATTTATTAACACTTTATTTATTAACTTCTTTTATTTAACAAATTTTATAATTCTTTATTTATTAACACTTTATTTATTAACTTCTTTTACTTAACAAATTTTATTTTATAATGACCGCTTGGTCATTAGTATTTTTCGTTGGGCGCCAGTTAGATTAAAACAACTTGGTTTTGTGAGTGCTAGTTTAGAACTGAATTTCTATTTTCAAGTAATGATCTTATAAACTAAAATTTTACAAAAAATGCTTACAGCTAAAAATAGATATTAGTACGGATATTACAAGAACGAAAGAAAGAAAGTCATTACAATGCAATATAATATTACTTTCACTTGTGTGGCCTAAATTCACAAGTTGTGACACTTAAAGAAAATATAAACAATACTTATGTTATGAAAAAGAAAATAATTGTAATCACCATTTTTACTATTTCTTGTGTAGTCTTATTCTATGTATTGCGACATTTAGTTTACAAAATAATAATAATAAATTTATGACAGTTCAATGGTTCTTGGAATCCACAAGTGCAAAACACTTAAGAAAAATTGAAAAGGATAAACATAAGAAAATATGGATAAATATTTTTGATGTGAACTTATATATACATATACTCGTATATATATATATATATATATATATATATATATATATATATATATATATATATATATATATATATATATATATAACTGTACCCAAAGTATGCGTTACGTCGTAAAATTATAATTTTGGGAAGTTAAACCGATATATATAAACCAATTTTTATAATAAGTTTAAATTTTTACTGTTTATTATAAAAATTGGTTTATATATATCGGTTTAACCGTTAGTTATATATATATATATATATATATATATATATATATATATATATATATATAACTAACGGTTAAACCGATATATACGTAACGCATATATATATATATATATATATATATATATATATATATATATATATATATATATATATATATATATATATATACATATATTCCACGAGCATAGTTTGGGGACAGTAAAAATTTAAACTTATTATAAAAATTGGTTTATATATATCGGTTTAACTTCCCAAAATTATATTATATATATTATATTATATATATATATATATATATATATATATATATATATATATATATATATTATATATATATATATATATATATATATATATATATATATATATATATATATATATATTATATATATATATATATATATATATATATATATATATATATATATATATATATATATATATATATATATATATATATATTCCACGAGCATAGTTTGGGGACAGTAAAAATTTAAACTTATTATAAAAATTGGTTTATATATATCGGTTTAACTTCCCAAAATTATAATTTTACGACGTAACGCATACTTTGGGTACAGTTATATATGGCGCGCATTTTTTGGGAACATGTCCCTAATCTATGCTCTACGCATATGAAAATTATTGTTGCCATATTTTTCTGAATTTTTTTTAACGGCGTTAAGAATTTTAACATAACGTTGTAGTTTATATAAGCTAGATGTAAAAAAAACAATCACCTGTTTAACACATATTGTTTTAATTTTTACGTGTACGTATCAAGGTGGATTTAATAGAATTATTGTATTAGTATATTTATTATATTGGTTAAATTATCATAATAAATTCGTCATGATATGTCTTTTTTATGAGTTCTTTGTAATATGTCACAGGAAGGCGTATGATAATTAATTGAATCTATTATAATAATATATACATATATAGTATACATATATATATTATAGTAATAATATTAGGTGTTTAGTTGAAAATCTGAATAAAAATGAAACTCATATTTGAAATGAGCCCTATTAAACCAAATATGTGCTGTTTCGATCGACAATCGATTGCCATTTTGGGATCAAACCAATATTTCCTCAGTTTAGAACTTTAAGATTTTCTGAGCGAAAAACTGATCATTTGCGTTTTACAGGCTTCTTCGGAATTAAAATTAATATAAACATTAAGAAAATTCTGCAGAAAATATGAAACAGATGACAATCCGTCTAAAATTGTAATGTTGGAATACCTTTTATTTGATTACGTCTAACCGTTGTAATTGAATTGTGTTTTTTATTTATTTTCGTTAATTGTTGACAGTATAGATCAGAATCATTCGTTTGCTCAGGGGCCGATTACGGTATACTATATCGAATCAATTAAATTTATACAAAAATCACGTTCGATATCGAATCCGCCCTAGGTTGTAGATACTGATTTCGAACAATTACATTCTAAACCCTCTAGACACACAGCATTACTCTTCTTGGCGTCAATCCTGGCTTTGTCGCCGTCACATTGCTTCGCCCATTATTGAACATAATCCATCTTTCAGCTTACATACAAAACTCTTTATATCATTTAGGACTGTAGTTCTAACTGCCATCCCTAAATAAGAGCGGCAAGCGTTATTTATCTGTCAAAGTTTCTCATGCCCATACAATTTGTATGGAGCATCCCGAAATAACGCGGCGGCAACGCGGCGGCAAATATTTGCAATTGGAAAATCCAATTTTGACAGAGTATTAAATAGTGAAGTTAGTTGCAAAAGACAACAAATGTAAACAAAGAAAAAAAGAGGGAAAAAGTAAACATTTGCAAAAAGGTTATATGTTATTGGCTAATGTAAAAAGTTTTATTATATGTTATTGGCTAATGTAAAAAGTTTTATTCTGTCATAAAATTAATAATTATTTTTTCTGTTTTTATTTATATTTCACTTCTGTTTATTATTTTATTGATAATGCCAATACTTTCTCTAAAAATGCAATAGTAAAACATTAAATCACCCACCTCCTTTCAAAAATAAATTTGTTAAAGACAATGAGTTTTATGTTTTGTTTTTACACAATTTTTATTTCTTTTATTACTTTCACAAAATGTAAGTCACACAACAAAGATATAATGTACTTGTCAAAATAAACAGGGTTATAAAAATTTTTAAAAACCCTGTTTTTATTGTTTTGACGTAAGTTTGCCGCTTTTATTTAGGTATGGCCGCAGAGCGTAAAAGCTAAGCGGCAAAAACATTCCGCTTGCCGCTCTTATTTAGAGATGGCAGTAAGAATTGGCCACAAAACTTAAACTCTTTTTATCTTGTAATATATCCTAGATCCCAGTTATATATTATAGTCAAAATTTATGTTTGAAAAGATAGTAGTTTTATTGCTAGGCAACATAATTAAAAAAGTGCATTTATTTACTGAGAAAAAGTTGTTTTTTAATTCATAGCTGTTAATTTTGTTGCATTTTTAGTCAGATTTGTGTATTTGCTGTAAGAAAATTAATTTAAATTTGTGAAATAATGTATATACATATATATATTTTTATTTATTTATTTATTTATTTATTTATTTATTTATTTTTTTTGGTAAAAGCTTTTTGAAAGAAAATTTATTATTTTTCTCAGAAAGCAAGAAAAAACCTAAAAAGTTGAGGAAAAGGTAGAAAAAATGCCTTTCTATATCTAAAAACACCAAACTTTTAAAAAGCACCTGGAAGCTTTGCATCAAAATTTCTTTCTGGTCTTCCTTCAAAATTAATTTTAAGAGAAAAGATACATATCATGAAAATTCTGTACAGTGTTCCCAAAATAATAGTCTCAAAAGTGGCTCAAAGCATATATATTTATAAAATTGAACAGGAGTATATGTGATGATAATTTCAGAAATATTTTAACCCTCCTCAATATTTTCTTTTTTTGAGACACATTTGTATATTTTGGTTTCCCAGACCGATGTTAAACTTTTGGTTCTAGTGGCTAAAATTTTTAAGGCATTCAACTGCAGTAACCAAAGTAATTGAGGTATATTAAGTAATTGGAAAAATAATGACAATATGAGGAATTTTTCCCCTCCTGTTTTAATATAATCAATAAAGAAGTGATGTGTCGGTCTTACAGACAACGAAAATAGTTAGAAAGGTTAAATCGAAACAGTTTTCACGACCGTATAGAATGTAAAAAACCCTTCATTTCATTAGAAAGAGTCAAAGAAGAATATTGTTCAGTAGAGAGATGTTAAATAAACCATTAGAACTCTAGAATTTATAATAAAAAGTCGTCAATTAATGTGAAGAAAATCCGGTATAGCACTACACAAAGCTAATTTGTGCCACACAAATTTGTGTCATACACGGTGGTGTATGATCATGGTGGTGGTGATGTAATGGTTAGGGGGTATGTGCCGGCCGACGTGGTATACAATTTACGGGTTATTGAGTTCACTGCGACCAAGAAAGCTTACCTTAATATTCTAAAGATCGCGTTATTTTCAGAATATGCTAAAATTCGTTTTTCAAACGGTAAGAAATTTGAAAATGATACATTATCGTAAAATATGTTATTACTTTGACTCAATTTTTTGAAATCCAAACTTTTTTTTTCTTTCATTATAATTGTATAAGTGCGAATAACTTTAAGAGATAATAAGGCGTATTTGTTTGAATACCTTATTCTTATAACTACCCATAAATTTTGACATTTTGTAAAATTTATATATAGTTTTAAGAAATCCTCGCATTGTACTGACCAATAAGAACACGAAGTGAAAGGATCGATTATGGATGGTAACCGAACTTTGATTGTGTTGCCAGGCGTAAATTGCATTACGTATGGCAACTGGCAACTAAAAGATATTAATTTTAATTGGTATACATTCAACTACAAACCTCCGTTGGAAAGCATAATTAAAGTTCGGCTGCCATTCATAATCAGCCCATAAGTCTACCTCTTATTAAAAATTGCATATTTAGAGTTGTTTTTTATTGGTAATACAATATTAAAAATATTATTTTGTAGTATGTATTTGCATAAATTCGAGATTATTAACAAGGTGTCCAATATACATACATATATCCCAACAAACCATTTCACAAACAAAATGTAAACGCATTGTAGAATAAGTTTATCAAAAGAAATTTCCTACACCTTTTTGTAAACATACGTATTATAACCTTATTTAAATACAAAAAGGAGTGTCTTCAAATATTGTTCTAAAAATGCTTCACATGACAACACTTTTTAAGATAATACTTGCGATATACTTAGTTTAGATAACAGTTTTACAAACATGATTGCATATGACTTATTCTCGCTATAGTTTTGTAAGTGTTAAAAAAATTTTATGTTCAAAAAATATATTGATTATGTATGCATGTGTTTATTTGTTTTTCCAAGAAATTTTGTTCCATTCGTATTTTAATTGTTTCCTGAGTTCTAAGATGTTCCACAAAGAGCAATGGCTTTTTTGTTGTTGTCAAAAAGTTCTCAATTGTAACGGGGTTAGGAATTTATGGTGGCCATTTAATCGCTCAAATTTGCTGTTGTGACAGCCATTTTTACACATATTTAGATATATTACAGAGCTAACAAAATATTACGAGTTTAGGCTTAGCATGATTAGAAAACTATTTGTGTAAGCTTATTTCATTATTAGTCTTCTAAGCTTACTGTATATTTTAGACAAGCAATATTATCGCAAGGGTTCAGTTTTCATTATTACACAATATTTTAATAAGCCTTTTACAATATTAATTACAACACTTTTCTTAGCTTAAGACTTATGTCAGTAAGCTTGTTACAAGTTAATTTTAAGTCGTTTTGGTTTGTTGGGATAGACATACATACATACAATATGTGGATGTAAAATTAGTATTATAAAAAATTTAATTTGAAAATTTCAAAAGCTAGAAGTATTTTCGAACACCATACACATCATGTAATAATTTTCTGAAAGCAAAAAGAACAAATTTAGAATTATTAATTAGTTTAATTTTTGCATTTTGATACTTACTTTTCTTAAGTCCTTCTTTCTTTGATTGTCAGTCCATGTCTTAAGTTGTTGTGGTGTTCGAGTTTTTAAAATTGGATTATCTTTAATTGCTTTGAAACACTCCGAAAGGCTTGGTAAGCTCTTTAACTCTTTTTAATTTCCAAAAGTAGAATTTATAGCACTTTTTTCGCTACTTGACCATTTTCTTCTCTTTGTTTTGCCAAAAGGAGATGCTGGGAGAAAAATGGAGATAATTAATAAAAAAGTAAACACTTTCATCGTCTAAAACAAACTCTATTGAATGCTTTACAAAATTCTGAAATATCAACAAAAAATAATTTCTACAACTAAAGTTATACAACAAGAACAAAAATATTTCTCTGCATTTTTCAAGCAAACATATTTCCTACAGTTTTTTTAACATTAGAGAAGCTTTACACTTTTGTTTTATATAAAAACAGAACTTTATAAAGTTATTAAAGAAGTGTATTTAGTTTTGAATAAAATTATACCTTTTAACTGTAAGACTTGTCAAGAAAATTTTTGCACAGTAGAAAAAAAATCTATTTTCAGTTGAGAATTCCAAAAACTCTATTCAGACGGTTATCAGATCTAACAATGTTGCCAGAAAAATATACGAAAAATGTCTTACAACCGTGCAACTTAAAATTTGTACTTTTAACATTATCAGATGCCCGATTTTTAATATCTGACAAAGACTTCATTGTCGGGAAAAACATATGTAAAATGAATTGGCAAAATTCTTGAAACCATTGTGAAGTCCATTTTAAATTTTCTGGTCGTTGTCAATAAATCTTCAGGTCGGACAATATTTTTAGATCTGACAACCGTCTGAATAGAACTTACCTATTAAGGACTATGACACGTTAGCACTTCTAAAATAAATTAAGTAAGAAATAAGAAATTTCGGAAATTTTTTAAATTCCATACAGTGGCTACAAGCCAAATTCGGACACTATAATAAACTGATTTTGTTAATAAAAATCAAACTAATAAAAAATAGTTAAGGAAAACTTTTGTTTGATATTAAGCTATTAAGAATAGAAAACAGAATTAAAATTCAGTAGCTGTAAGCAGAAATATAAATAACACAAGCGAAACTCGGACACCTTAATACTTTGTGTGTAGACCATTGTTTTTTATAACCATTTGGAGTCTCTTGGAAAAAGATGCGACCAATTGTTGGTAGTAACCAGGTATTTTTTCCCATTTTTCTAATAAGCCCTTGCTCAGATTTGCAGGAAACCGACTGATGCTGAACTTTTTATTGAGATAATCCCACAAATTTTCAATAGGATTTACGTCGGGACTCTGGGGTCGTTATCTGGATAAAAGTATCAACCCTTATCCAGAGCAAGTTTTATTTTAAAATGTTTAAAAAAACATTTTGATCAATGATAGTGTCAAACAAATGCAAATATCCTGGACCTGATGCAGAAAATGAGCCCCAGACAAGCACTGAACCACGCCCATGCTTTACTGTCGGTTTCAAGTTATTCAAACGTAGTTCCTGATTTTGTTCGCTCTATACTATTGGCTTACATTCGACCAAAAACGATAAATTCGCTTTCGTCGGTGAAGATAACGTTTCCCCAAAAAGAAAAACCCTTATTTTGGTACTCTTGCAAATTTAAGTCTTTTGGTTTGATTGCGCTTACTAATAAGATGTTTTTGTCTAGATCTTCTACCATTAAGACCAACTCTGTAAAGCAAGTTTCTTATTGTTGATGGGCTTATTTTCTTACCCAGGTAACTTTTAAAAATAGCAGCAAGTTTTGGAGCGCTTGGGAAAGGATTTGCTTTTATTTTTCTGACAAAAAAGTTCTTCTGCCTCGGAAACTATTTTGTTGTAGGCATATTTTGCTCTCTTTTACACCGTTTCATAGATTTTGAAATGTTTTATTATTTCTCGAACACATTTTCCTTTTCTTGCATGCTTAGTAATAAGCTTTCGATACTAGTATGTCCCGCCGTCTAGCCATCTTCTTGATATTAGCTCTGTTTATTCTGTATAATTTTCGAAAATTTAACTAAAGGGTTTTCCCCTAAATATGTAAATTATATTAGCGAAGTTGGCCGCATTGATATTACAGAGTTGCAGTTATTAACTCATAAAAGTTACTATCCGAGTTTGGCTTGTGCAAGTCATTTTGACTTTCAATGCGTTTTCAATTTTAATTGTACGTACAATTATCCAATTTCTGAGTTGGTGTTTTCTTCTGTACGTGAAATATACACTCAAATAAGAAAATAACTACCTTTTTTTAAAAAAATAATTAAAATAAATGATTTTTAAGCGATCAAAAATATTTTGGTATAGTGTCCAAGTTTGGGTTGGTGCCACTGTATATTATCGTATGTAAAGGACGTCGCAGAGTTCAGTAATAAAATATTTGCAAACCTACAAAGAATTACACTATATTTAAATAAAAACATTTCGGGGACATGTCTTAAAAAATGTATGAATTTCCATTATTATGAAATCAAATTAGGTCAAGGCTGTGTACATCATATTCCGCGATGAAAATAAGGAAGAATCCAAACAAATTTGTTTCATAAAAAAACGTAATTCTCAAAAATATACAATATATTACTTTGTTTGTTCAGTGTGCAAAGATTTATTTATTTTACGCCATGAAATGAGGTAAAGCTCTTTTTTGTAATGTGTAGATATATTTTAAAAGTGATGATTCTCTGTTCTTAACAGCAAAAGTAACGAAAAATGTGTACACAAAAACATGTTATGAATTGCTCGTTGGAATTCTAAGATGCAAATAAAATTGTAATTTTTTTACTGTACAAAAATTTACTTGACAAATAGTACATACTGTCGCACAGATAAATATACATACGCTCAGAAAACTGGATTCCACACAGAACTATAAGGATTTGACTTTCAAAAACGTTATAATGTAGATCTACGCTGAAAAAATAAGAAATTAAATTTTCTGCTAAAATACGACGGTTTTTTAATTGAGCTTTTTTATACCCGGTGGTCCAATTTATCAAATAAATTGTTTGTGAAGCTTATACCAGATGACTTATAAGTAGAAAAAGTTTTGTCGGAGCTTCGTAGTTTTTTTTTTTTTTTTTTTTTTTTTTTTGTTAAAATTTTGGTTTCATTTCATTCATCGCTCGAAACAACTTTCCAAAATTTTTCAAAATTAAAACTTAATACCTGTGATAATAGATGTTAGGCAGTCTCGTTATGGTTTGCAGTTGCATGTCAGCATCTGGGGTGGGCATTTAGGTTTTTACTGAAATAATTATTGATCGTTTCACAACCTATTTGATCCGAGGTAATCTGTGACCGAAATGGTTCCTTTTGGATTTGGTTTATCCAACAAGGCAATAACCCAGCGCATTATTCTAAAGGATTGGTTATTATTCCAAACGTTCCCAAACGGCTTCATTCTAGTTAGGTGACTAAGTAAGCCACACAGGCAATATATTTAAAAAATTGGATCACCTAGTACAAACTACGCAACTAAAAACCAACAAAATGGAACAATAATTATTTATTTATTACTAAAAAACTGTATTTTAAGAGAAAGGAAAATTTAACAAATAAATAAGGCTCTATGAAACATAAATAACCAATCAAAAAAATTATATATAACTTTTTTGCGGAAAATTATTTACTAAACACTGCAGAGCATGTATACTTTTCTGTGTGTAGAAAATTTTATTTCTTATTTTGCTTTAAATTTAAAGAATATGTTATACAAAAGCTTATGTTTGTGATATACAAAAGGGTTGTAAACTTTTCTGTACGACTGTACTTATATAGACTTTAAAAACGTACATACAGACAGCAACAAAAGAAAGTACAGAACTATATTTGCTAAAATTAAGTTTTTATTTCAGTAATATGATAATTTAAATATACACCTTTTTTTAAATTCATTTAGGGCTCTATAAAGCTTTCAAAAACATCAAAAAATTCTTACAACAATTGAAGTTATACAAAAATACGATACATCCTCTATTTATTAAGCGTCAAAAGAGGCGAAAAAAAGCTTTGCGATAAAAAAGTAAAAACCTAGGAAATGATATTATTTTTCTGATAGATGCTGTCGAGCATAACAAGAATTTTTTTTTTATTTTCAAAACACCACAATAAGCGTTTCGTGTAAAAAAGAACCTATTTTTAGCAGATTAGATTTTTAAATTAGTAATCAATTTGAACAATTTGGAATAAATAAGATGACAAATGTTTTTAAAATTAGTTATTAATTTGCCAAGTCATCAACTCTTACGAAAACTCTTTTTTTTCCCAAAACTCTGGATATTAAAGGTATTTTAAAATTCCAGAACAGATTTTTGTTGTACTCGATAACACATATCAGATATATTTTTTTCACATAGTTTTTTTTCCTTTTTTTTGGATGCGTAAAACTCTTGTTTTCTTTTGTTTTTGTTATATGTCTTTAGTTGTTTCAAACATTTATAAAATAAAATATTTAAATTCATCGTATTTTAAAATACTAGAACATAAAAACAAGGCTTTATACTTTCTTTTGATGCTCACTGAACATACAAATACCATTGATTTAAAAACTTTTTTCAAGCTCATTTTACGGATGAGCATTCAGTTTGTGAACACAACTACTTACTACTTCTGCGCTTCTTATTGGAAGCCAAATTTGAATTATTAGATTTTTCTAAGAGACTGTCTGTGTGGCTGTTTGTCTTTGGAGAATTGTTTTCAAAATCATCTTCTTCTTCTGTTAGACAACCATCATCATCTTTTTCAACTTCATCTCCTATTGCAGCCAACAAAAGTTTTGATATGCAAGTGATTTCGGTAACAGGAACCGACATTCTATAAATGGTCTTATTTCTACTGTACTTACAATTTTTATACCAGTTTAATATACGTAAATTATTAAAACTTACTTTTTTCTCGATTTTTTGTCAATCGATTGGGCATTTAAAGCATTCATATATAATTTAATGCATTATTTATTTAATTGGCATACATATGTATATTAAAAATTTTAGATAAATTCCCTTTTTACCGATCCATTCCGTATTTGTTTCACCTATCTCTCTTTATAAAGAAAATGCTAAGACTATTTAATTCAGATGTACGGTTATAAATTTATATAAATTTGCCACGCCCACTCTTCCTGAGGACTTAATTCTTACTTCCTTTAATGTACACATAATAGAATACAATGTGGAAAGTTAGAAGATTTTTTTCTTTTAAAGTTTTTAAGTTATACCGTAATAACTACTAGTTTCCTAGGAATGGACAACTTTTGAAAATGTATTTTTGTTAACACTTTTTAGTGGATGATGAAAGAAAAAATGCGTTTCATTTCAGAAGAAAAGTCACTATCTTTGGCTGTTTTCCTCAGATTTCAAACTCTCCCAAGTCCACTTTTGAAAAATTAAATCAATTTCGTTAGGTACAGCCGCTCACATTGAAAGTTGGGCAACTCATTACAAAAATTTTAGATGCACGTTAAAAGAACAAAAGTAAACTTTTTAAAATTTTTTTTCAATTACATTTAATAAAATTTTGTAAATTTTAATTACATTTAAATAAGCAATAAAAACAAACAAAAAAAATTTCTACCTGTAACATAAAATTATATAAAACAAACCAAAGTGAGAAACCCTAAATTTGAGCTCACACTGAAAGTCAGTTAGACTGTTATATCTACTTATAAAATACAAATTATTATTCACTTGCATATCCTGTTCAATTTTTCGAAGCCTACAGTCTCCTTGGGATTAGTTGAATCCGTCCCATGGAGACGTGTGTGCACTTTCCTTTTACATTATTGAAGAATAATAGCTTTATCTATTGAAGATAAATAGCTTTATCCATTGTACCTACTATAAAACGGAGATTTCCGACTCCTAAAGTGGCCATATAAGCCCATTCCATCACTGGATAAGCTTCCATGTTTAACCGTTTGTTTAGTGTTTTTAGGGCAAAATTGTTCATTACGGTTACGCCATACATATCGCCGTCTACCCGAGCCTAATTGTATATTAAAATAAAATGTTGATTTCTGTGTTAAACCAAGGGCTGTCTAAAAATGTGAAAAAAAAACGTACGGAAATAGTTGTTGTTGTAACAGCGTCTCTGTTCCCTGATATTCCTTCTTGTGGGAGAGATGTAAATTCCACAATAGTTTAGTTTGTGCCATTTAAGAAGTAGGTAATCCTAGATGTTACACAACAAGAATCAGTCGCAGCCATAGATCTAAAGAGCGCAAGTCCGTGGGTCTGCGTGGACATCGAAATAGATGCGACGTATCGTGTGGTCCTTGTTGACAGTCTGGGCATCTATTCAGAGTGCCAGGAACGATTCTTTCGCGATAGCAGTTAAGAATACTGCTCCATCCTGCTCTTACTAGCGAGGGTCGTTCTTGTTTGTCTAGGCAGGAGCCGTTCATTATCTGAAATCTCTGGAGGGTGTTGGTTCGGAACCCTGTTGTTTTCGTAATTGCCGATCGCTACCAGAACTGTCTGTTGATGTACAATTTGCTGTGCGTCTGCAATGGCGACCCTGTCCACTAAAGGTGGGTTAACAACTCGGACGTCGTTACAGTATCGCCGAATGTCCTATCGGATGCGTCGAGGAGGAGGATCTTGTGTTATAATACCATGGTTGGGTGATTGGGCAGGTGACAGGCAATCAGGAACAGTTTGGCTAGGAGCTGATTATGGCATCTGACCGGCAACAGCCTAGTCCCTGTGTAGATGGTCTATGTTAGTCATCCTAACGCATCCAGTTGTGATTCTCAAGGCTTTGTTCTGGGCGGTTTGCAGAAATCTACATTTGGTGTCGCCAATGAACGGGGTCCAATTCGGCGTAGCTAAGGAGAGAGCAACCCATTGCCCTATATGTTGTGACAATGATTTCCTTTGTCATCCCCCAGGAGGTATCCGCAAGAGCCTTTAATAGTTCATTCCGTGTTCTAGCCTTTTGACCGTGAGGCAAAGTGAAGGAGTCTATCGAATACTACACCCAGGATTTTTGGGTTTCGAATGGTGGGTATTCGTCGGCCATCAACAGAAATATCCAGTTCCAGCCTCACCTTCTTTGTCCATGAGGTAAATAGGGCAACCGAGGACTTGGATGGAGAGAGCCTCAGTTTTCGTTACCGTAAAAATTCTGAGATGGTGGCCAAGTAGTTAGTGATCCTGGCACTTATGTCCTCTATATTAACCCCAGATGCTTATATTGAACAGTCATCCACATACGACACCATCTGAACTTCCTGTGGTGGAGTTGAAAGTTTGGATAGGTATATGTAAAATAGAATTGGAGATAGAACTCCCCTTTGAGGAACGCCCATTTTCAGCTTCTGTAATTTTGATCTTTGACTCCTGAATTCCACAAATGCTTGCCTACCACTTAAATAATTTGCCACCCAACTTTTAACGTCATTGGGGAGTGTAGAGCATGAGATGAAAGACGGAAATAGTAGTTCTTGCCAATTGTTGAGAAATGTGTATGTATGGTAATTTTATTCTTGTGTAGATCGAATTAAAAATGACACTACTTATATTTACTTTTGAGCTGCCATATAATACAAAAACAAAAAACTATGTAGACAACCTCTTAATTGGACAAGAAAAACAATATTTGTAAGAAAAAAATGTTTCATGATTTAATTTATTTCAATTTTTTTTTGTACCAAAAATAATTGTCATCTAAAATTAACATAAAAATACGCATTTTCAAATGTATTGTATGTGTATATATAAATGATTTAAAATATGCGTAATATGTATAGTATACATAAATAATATTAAACTAGTTTTAATGAAATCTATTAGAATTGTTATTAAACAAAAACATAAATAAATATTGAATAATTTTAAGTAAACTTTGCGTGATATAACATCATTTGTTAGCTTTATTTTTATTAAATTAATTATATCTTTAAATACATTTATTATTACATTTTTCCTGCTTAAACACCCGAACTAAAGAAAACAAATTTCAAAATAATTATAATTTTCACTTTAAACGGAATGCATGTTTAAATTCAAAAACATAGTTGTAATATGATATTACAAATTAATTTCTTTGTATAGGAAGACTTCTGGGAGAAAATTCAAGACATTTATTTTAATATATTATACATATATGTACATAACATATATAAATATTAACAAAAATTTAAATTAAAAATCTCTTTAGTTATCTGTTTTAAGTATGCATTGTATATCAAACAAACCAAATTCATCAATTCAGACTCATTTGTAACGTAGAATTCGAAAAGAACAAAATTATTTCAAACTGTTTGTTAGGGCTCGAGCAAATGAAATGGAAATTAAAATGGTACAGGAGAAAGTAATCTTTTTATCTTTCAATCATTTATTTTTCATTACTGAAGTCGTGAAATGTACATCCAAAACATTTAAATATTGCTTCAATATAATGTTTGTGCGAATTTATTAACTTATGATATAATAAACTTAAAATTAATATATAAATAATATAAGTAGAGGTATATTTTTAATTGAAAACAAGAAGAACGGAAAATATTTAAGATCAGGAAGTATCCAATTTAATCTGAACTACTCGCTTTCAGCGATATAAAAAATGTTTTCATGTGATTATGAAATCATATGCGAGTTGAATAGCTAAACTTATTACCGCCTGTTCTGTAGATCATGCGTTTTGCTTGTATTAAATCGAGCTAAATTGATTTCGCCTGCATATGTTCTTGTGCGATTTCAATTCGCATGTCTTCCCTTAATTAAACCACTTCGTTATCACTTGAATCCATGATTCAACACTTTTATGGTGCAACTTTTTGTTAGGACGTTTTTTTGGTAATAAAATAATTTAACTGATTTCTGTGTGAAATGAATTGAATTTTACAGCCAAATCTAAATCAGAGCTCTAAGCGTTGTCCGTACCGATGTGTTACGGCAGGTAAGACACCCGCCTACCAACCAAAAGGTAATCGGTTCAATACCAGGACAGACCATCTTAAAAAATAAAAAAAATTTCGCCAGCGGTATCGCCTCATAACATTAGCTAGTAACTGGTTGAGAATTACTACTATTGAAAACTTCCCTAAATGCATTTGCCGTTCGGAGCCGGCGTTAAACTGTAGATCCCTTTCAATGAGTTTAAAAATAGCATCGGGTGCAGCTATATGTTCCTTCATATACTTTTGTCAAAAAAAGTTAAACTCTTGTATTTGCATACAGCAAATTAGATAAAAACATTTTGACGCTTTGGCGGCGGAAAGTTGGTTAACTTCAACTTTTTAGCGCGTTCTGTATTTTTGACAGTTATCAGCTGACAATAAGAGAATAAATTAAACGAATATAAATCATTTTTTAATGTACAAACAGGAAAACAAATTAAAAAAGAGAAAAGAAAGAATAAAGTAGTGTATTTTAGCTGTTTTCGCGTCATATCTATAGTTTTAGTTATTTTTCAATTTCAATTTAGTCGTTTTTTGTTGAAAAGTTAAGTTCATGAGGTTTTTTAGAGTTTTCAGTTATTATTAACACAAAATCGAAATAAAATAAAAAGTAATCAAAATAGTTTCCTATAATTCAGTTAGCATGGTTAATTAAATACATGTATTTTATTTCTAACAGAGATACCAATTTGCATGAATATTTTGTTCATTTTCGTTATTCGATGTTCGATTTTGGAGAAAAAGGTAGAAACCCATGATAAGGCATAAAAACTTAGTTACATATGTTATAAATTACAGTTCACAATTTTTTTTCGAATTATAAAATTAAAAATACTTTCTTTTAGAATTATTATATTACCAGATTTTTCTCTATAAAGCAACATTTAAAGTAAAAACAATATTAGTGTTTTAATTACTTTGAACTTGTATTTTTTGTTACACAAAAAGACGATTCATTATTGAAAGCTCCAAATTCCAAATCGATTAACTTCGTAAAGGAAAAAATTAAAAAAAAAAAATAGTTTGAAAATTTATATTAAACTAGTATATACAAAAATTATAAGTGTTTTTGTCATTTACTAGTGGTTACACTTAAGATCAACGAAATTTTATTTTGAATATAATATAGTTTAGGGTCCTTACAGTGTTTTGACATTACTATTTAAACAAAAATCAAAAAGTGGTGTGAATCGATTTGGCAAATGAGAAAACGTTCAATTATTAATTGCATTTTCTTTACAATTTATCATTACACAAATATACATATAAAATATGTATAATACATGTAAAATATGTATGTATGTGTTTTTTATATTTTTTATTATAATTTTTTATTGAATAGTTAAAGATATATAAAATAAATAGGTTATTTTCTTAAATATGTATAATATGATACTTTGTATATATAAAAATATTAATTTACAATGATATACGTATGTTTATAGTCATTATGATAATAATTAGAATATAGCATTAATGAATGAATGTATTAAATACAAATTATATCTATATTCAAATATATATCTATATATATATATATATATATATATATATATATATATATATATATATATATATATATATATATATATATATTATAAATTACTTAATAAAAAGTTATCCATGTACAAAAATGTGTGTGCATGTGTATCTCTAAAAAGAGAAGAAGCTATAAAAGGAATAATAAATTATCTCATGATATCATTTGCTTCAATTATTGCATTTGTGGATGCGCATTTGTTGTAAATTAACAGATAACACTATTTGTATTAAATATTATTGATATAAGTAGTATCTTAATCTAAGAAAAAATAATTATAATTAATATAGTTTAAATCAAAAATAGTCTATACATAATTTGAACTTTTAGCTTTTAGAATTTATACATTTTTCTCTTGTATTTGCTTAATTTTAGTCAAATATAATTACTCCTGCCGGGTAACATAAGCTATACTGGAGCTTAAAACTAATAAACCAGATATAAAAGTAACACGTAACAAATATCAATTAAAAAGAAAACTTAAAATTACTGATTTAAAATATTATTTTCTGAAAAGAAAGAAGACTTTAAGCATCATGTTGTGTAATGAAAAAAGTATTTATAATACTGTTATAACACTAAATACGGAATTGGTAAAAAAAATCAAAATGTTTTAAATGCTAATACAAGTAATTCATATACAACATGTAGTATATCTCATTAAAATTTGTGTTTTTTTAAGTCACACGCTCTGTATCCATATCTAATAAGCTAATTAGCTGAATTACATTTTTCTTGTTGTTTTCTACCGCTCTCTCTCTCTCTCTCTCTCTCACATATATAAATATATATATATGTGTGTGTATGGCTTTATTAGTAATAGATTATGTTACCTGCAAGATGGTGAACGTTAGGTGGGTTTGATTATATTATGTAAAATGGTGATGTTAACATGAAAAGTACATTTATGGAAGAAATATAGATATTTATCAAAGATAACAAATTGTGTATAGTTTGCTATCTCTCTTCTTAACACTTGTTTGCGTAGCGCTCGACGGAAACATTATCTCTTAAATAAATACTGGGTGTAGGTGTGAGAGTGGGAGCTACACTAGAAGTTGTGGAAGAATTGCTTGAGGAAGGCGTTGTATGGGAATGATGATGATGTACCATAACGGAGGCATGCATCAAATGTTGATTGTTGTTTAATTGTGGTTGCTGCGTCGTTTGTTGTTGTAGTTGCTGATAAAATGTATGCTGCTGTTGATGCTGTTGTTGTGCTGACTGTAAGTTGTGCATAAAATAAGCATTCATATTTCCATGGTACTGCAACTGTTGTTGCTGTTGTGGAGTTTGCTGATTTTGATTTTGATGATGATATGGATAAGCCATTACCAATTGCATTTGAGGCAATACTTGTTGTTGCTGTTGTAAATTTGTGTGCCCCGCAGCGCGCATCATATGCAAATAGTTATCATCGCCTATCGGTGCCTGCCGACTACCATATTTTAATTCACGCGTTATTCCTTGCTTATAATTACGGTGGTCTTTATCAATAACATAAGCCACTTCACGTAATTGCATTATTGTATTTTTAAATTTGGCATATGCATGTGACGACTGCTGTTGGAAGGACATAGCTATCGCCACTAATGGATTATGTTGTTGTTGTATCTGATGAAAGGCAGCTGATTGATCAAGAAATGCTTCTAATTGAATCATATGTGACATAATGAGGGTGTGTATTCGCTGCAAATCCAAAGCCGGATCCAGTGCTGTTATCAAGTCCATTTGAAAGTAATCCATTGCTTCGGGAGAAACATTCTTACAACCGGGAGCATTTTCATCAGAACGATTACAACAACTGTACACACCATTTACAAATGCTGATGGATGAAAGTACTGTGATCGTATGGAATTTGTTAGACATATTTTGTGCAAGAGATCAATCCATTCACGTTCTTCAACACAATTTGTAGTTTGTACAATAAGAAAACGTTCTTTACGAACAATCTAAAAAAGAACAAAATCAATGAACATAATTAAAATTGTTTTTAAATATAAATATTTTGCATTAAAACATAGCACACTATTAAATTATTGTTTAACAAAGGTCATACATAATATATGTAAGTGTATATATGACACATACTAAAGCACTGCATGATTGATTTGTTCAAGCATTAGTACACAAGCTTTTATATCGAGTACTGTTTATGATTCACTCTTTATTTTATGAGTGAATAGAGTAATATATTAAAACAAGAGAGTATTTGACAAATAAAAAATTCTAATTTCAAATAGAGTGCAATACAGTGAGTGTATCGAGTGTTTACCAATATTTTTTTTAGAAGACCTTATATATTTAAGTTTTTTTACCGTAATGATGAAAACCAAAAAAACCTAAGAACTAATATACAATGAAGTTATTTATGGACTTATAAAAAAATTAGAGCTAAGATTCGCAATTTATTGGAATTTTAAGTAGACTACTACTCGTAATTTTATATATTCAAGATATGACCACAAATCTCTCTCAGAATTTTCTGTTTTTTTAAACATGTTGATTTTATTGAATTGGATTTTCTCAAATCAGGTAATTATTTCAGATATACACCTTCGAGCTCTATGGTGGACAATGATACAGTTCGGGGGTAGTTTCTGTTTACAATGCTGGAATATATGAAATATATATATTTAATAGGTCCAAGAATTATGTATGTTTTGTATACGCGAATAGTTACTGTTCAGCTGTTTACAATGCTCTGCTAAAGAAAAATGTACACAAGCTGAAAAAATATGCTTTGGTCTGTTATTCAATTTCGAGTTTATCTTCCCACACATCATAAATATTCAAATAAGGAAATATAACTGTCTTGGCCACACAAAACCATAGAGAAGTGACAAGCCAAAAACAAAATTAAGACGATTTCCGATACAATGGATCGGACAGGTACAGATGGATATTTTTGGTGGATAAATATATATTAAAGACTAGTTAAAGTCCGGCGTGCTTCGCTACGCATCTTAATTATTATCTTAATTGTTATTTTAGTTACTTTTTACCCTTTTTTCAACTTTTCTCCACTTCCGATCCAATCCAAACATCTGTGATAGCCTATAGCTCCTTCATGAAAGAAACTATAGAATCTGTTGTTTAGCTGTCTGCAGTCTTCAAAGAAGTCGATACATATATAGACAGCTTTTATCCAGTTTTATTTCTGAAATATCTGCTTTTTGGCTAATGTGGATAGATAACGCTGCTTTAATTGTTGCCGTTCTCCACATATACAAAATTCAATATTTAGAATGAATAGCAGGAGCACGCCCACTTATCTAATTCACCCAGTTACTGGTTGATGATGCGTATTATTCACGACTTAGTTTGAACCTAATTTAGAAACTTCTACTATTAGCAACTTTTTGACTGATGATTTGTATTTGCCATGAAGCCACTTAGACCAAATACTGACCAAAATACTAAAACTTTAGCTTCAACTGTTCTCTAGATACTCTTAAATCAATATTTATTTGTATGGTATCACGCCCATTTACCCAATTTCGCTCAGTTTTTGACCGATGATTGACTACGAATCTATATGGGCCAAAATTAGACTATTTTTCTATTTTATATAGCCTATAGTTCCTTCCGGACATAAAGAAAGACACTGTTAAAATGTCAAGAAAATCAGTTCAGCCGTTTAGCTGTCCATAAAGTTCAAACAAACCAACAAACATACAAACACACATTTATTTTTATATATAAGATGATCACTCACAAAATAAATGTTTAACTCGTTTAGAATCTGGGATTCAAATGATTTGCGAAAAAGATTGTAAGTACTACTTAAGTACTTCCTTTCAATCATTATTAAGTAAATATACCATAACAGGTCAAATTTTTTTATTTTCAAGATAAAAATTTTGGGCAATAGAAAAATATTTAATATTTAATATTCAATGTACACGAACTTTTGTATTGCTAGTCTGGCAATTTGTTCACAAATTATTCATATGGATTTCAGTGTTGCCCATGTACAATTTGATGATTTTATCTATAGATTTTCCAGATATAAGAAGTTTTAAATTTAATTCAAATGGGAAGTACCACGACCGCCTATAGACTTCAAACAAACAAACCCACAAACAAATAAATACACATTCATTTTCATATATAGATCTCTGAACCGGATGGTAAAAGTATGTTTTCCATTTGAAATGTTTGAGTTTTTATTTTTAAAGATTTCAAGTAATTTAAATAATTTTTTTCTGACAGCTAAAATTATTCAAATCACTCGAGTCACTCGATTCAAACAACCGATTTTGTATTATTTTCATATAAACAAATTGTTTACTAACTTTATTTGATTTAAATCGTATACTAAAATGATTCAATTCATTCAAAACAAAAAAATGCACTCATTGTTGGCAAACACAAGCTAACAATGAGTTAAGTGCAATGCGGTGGATTACTCGACGTTGGTAACAAATTTAAAAAAAAAAAAAAATTAATGCGGAAATGTTAAAACATTTTGTTTTTTATATATATTTTTAGATCACTTTTAGAGTTACAAGATAAAGAAATATGTGTTTTTTGTTAATTTGTGTATCCACTAAAAGCCGATTGTGTATTTTTATAGGATTTGCAGATTGACAGATGGAGCTTTAGAAAAAGGTGACAGTAGCAACTTGTTACCAACAACTGCATGGTGTAAAGATCCTTGTGGACTGTTTATGATAGCTTCATTAGGGGTATCCTTATTTTTAAATATCGTATTTTTATGAAACCCCGGACAGATTTCTGTACCTTTGTATTAGAAAAGTAATTATGTTAAATTTGGTCTGAATCCGATAACATTTTATGGGCCCGGAAACGACTTCAAATATTCAACAAGTGAATATGGGCAAACATAAATTTTTATACATTTGTCACTTTTTAATCGCTTCAATTCATTATTTTCTTCAAAATATACTGAAAGAAAACATTTATTTTAATTTTCTTCTTCTTCCTTACATTATTCAATATTATATAGGGAAGAGTGGGGTAAAGTGGGACATGGGGCGAAGTAGGACATCTAAATTTTTGACTATGTTTTTAGAACAAAAAACCTTTTTAGTTGTTATTGGTATATATTTTTATATAACATTGCTACATCGGCTGTACATTTTCTATGTATTTTTTTGAAGTTAAAATAACGGTCAAACTTTAAAGGCATATGCAATTCAAAATAGAACAACTTACTCTTTGTGTGAACTATTCCTAGTACTTGTATATTCCTTAGCGATAGTAATTACTGATAGGTCGCTGGTAATAACGAGGCATTTTTGCTAACATTGTCGTTATAACGCCAAATACCATTGTTCTAAAAACCGTGATTTAAATGAAATTTTATTTTGTTATGTAAGCATTCATCTAAGTAAAGTAAATTGAAAAAACAGTGTAATTTAATAATTTGTTATCCAAGCATTCTAAAGTTATATTACAATTAAGATTAAGATGTCAAAAATATCATCGAAATCGACTACGGAAGAACCAAGCGGTCAAATCGTTAAAACACGTAAAGCCAACTAAAATTTAAACAAATTTGTTTTAGTTGGGAAAGTTTCTCACCAAATTACTGGCGCAAAACTTTCGTCAAATCGTCATTCTTGCAAGTCCTATTTTACAATATTCGCTTTGTAAAACTTTTAGCAAAGCAAAGCGCAAAATTGGCAGTTGATTCCTTTCAAATACTTTGGCATCAAGCATATGTACCAATTCGAAAAGAGGATAAGTGTGTTTACAAATTATTACAATTATATGAAAGTAAAATATTCAAAAACCCGTTTCTGGGAAAAGAGATATTTGCAATTTTTCTAGTGAAACTTTACATTAAAGTCTGGTTCAGATATACCAATGCCATAGACGCACCGCTTCAAGATTTGACTTTTATACAAGATGCTATAAAGTATTCGGAAAGTAACCCAGAAATCTCTGCTATAATTCTTAATAAAATGAGTAATCATTTATGGTATATTTCTGAAGAAACAGTAGCTTTATCCTTTTTCAATTCAAATTAAGTTTTGAAGAAAACGTATAATAGTTGAAAAATTTAAATTAAAAGAACCAACTGTAAAATTAAAAAATGGCCGAAACTATACAAATTTAACTGATTTTTTAATATACACCATAAGTGAAAACTAAGTATTTCTTCCATCGGTTTAGTTTATCTATAGAATTTCTAGAGTTTGAATCTTCAACTTAAGAAACATTATTTGAATTTGAGGAAGGTTGGACATTCTGTAAGAACTTATTTGTTGTTAATGATACTGCTGAGAGAGGCGTTAAATTTATTCTAGACTTTAACAAAATTTTAACAAATGCTTCAGGTTGTTGAGGCTCACCGACAGAAATATCCTTCGTATAAACAATCGAATCTAATATTAAATGCATAATTTGAAGAAATAGAGATCCAAAAAACAATTATCTTTTCCAATTTTATTACTCTTATGTTACCTCAAATCAATCAAAAATAGTATTATTAAAAAAATATTCATGTTAATCTATTAATTTGTATAGAGGTATATTAAATCATCGGTTTAGTTTATCTATAGAATTTCTAGAGTTTGAATCTTCAACTTAAGAAACATCATTTGAATTTGAGGAAGGTTGGACATTCTGTAAGAACTTATTTGTCGCAATTAAAGGGGGTTTACACGATAATACAAGTCGTACGACATGTCTAGTTTTTGTGTAGAAGGAAGCGGACAGTATCGTGTAAACTCAATATGTAATGAGAGCATGCGACATTGAGAGAAAATACGGATGAAAATTTGGAGTCGTACGGCTCTCCTTGTTTTTTAAAATTTCTTAAAAACCATCACAGTTCATTAGATCAGAGGTGTATTTTTATGTAAACAAATTACATAAACAAAGAAAAAATCAATTTTTTCGCTCGCACTATTGGTCTCTTTTAAGACAGCTGCATTCATTTTACATTGTTTTCGTTTTTTACATATCGTGTAAACGTTAAAAATCTGTCGTAAGATTTTTACTGTCATTTTTAAAATACGGATAGACTTTTATAATATTTTGTCTCTGATTTTACGTACGTAAAGTATTATCGTGTAAACTAGCCATAAGAAGCATTCTTCAGTTTACGTAGCTGTAGATGTAGTGAACTGCCTAAAATAGCGCAAGGAACTGTTTATTTACTTGCATTTACTCCATCTAAATGCTTAATTTTACATATTAAGTTGCCTTGCTCTATACTATTAACAAAAATTTAAAATAAAAAAATTCAATTTGGTTGAGAAATAAACAACAATTACTGCTCCATTGTTTGCTGCCAAGATACTATTTGCACAAATATGTATTGAGATTGAGATCTATATTAAGTATTAATTTTATTACCTAAAAAGGATTTCGTAGTAGTTGCTATAGTTATCCTCTGTGTCACACACGCATTGATTGTACTTCCTTTTTTATCGAGTGAAGTAACTTCTTTAAGTCGTAGTGGGATGGTGTATATATATATATATATATATATATATATATATATATATATATATATATATATATATATATATATATAATCCTATATATAATCCAATATATATAATCCTATATATGTGTATATATATATATATATATATATATATATATATATATATATATATATATGTATATATATATATGTATAATTCCCATAACATTCCATGAAGGAAGATGGGGACTTCTCTCAGTCAATTAGCTGCACCCGATTCTATTTTTAGACTCATTGAAAGGGACCTATAGTTTAACGCTCCGAACAGCAAATGCATTTATAGAAGTTTTCAATAGTAGTAATACTCATAACCAGTTACTAGCTACTGCTATGAGGAAATACCGCTGTTAAAAAACTTTTTCTTTTTTTTTCAGATGGTCTGGCCTGGTATTGAACCGAGGACCTTCTGGTTGATAGACGGGTGTCTTACCTATCATGCCACAGCGGAACTCAATACATAAATCATATTTACTTTTTTGTAAATATACTGTTAAAATCTTTAAATTAAATTTGTTTTACTGATTATAGAAAAAAACTTAAAATCCTACCAGGATTTTTTTCTTTAATATAATACCCAATAACACCTGGGTTGGTTGTGTTACCAAGTGGGTTACCAACGCTGACTTAAAGTGGCTTTATTAGAAATATTGAACTCAATAGAATCGGAAGTATGACAAAATTCTTCAAAATCAATTCTAAAAAGCTTTCTGCCTGTTCTAGATCACAAGGGATATGAAAATTGTTACTAATTGACCGAATATTATATTTTAAGTGTGTCCGATTATGCGTTGAGTTAAAAACATTCGGTTATATATGTAGAGGTATTTCAGTGTTCTCAAAAATTGTAAATTTTACTAAAACAAATAAAGTTGCCGTGTTTTCGAAAAATCGGCATTTTTGTAGTAAAAATCGGCAAATCGGCATTTTATTAATTTTAAGGCAAAAAATCGGCAAATATGGTAGAACTGGCTAAATTAAAAAATAAACTCATAAAAAATAATAATGATTCATAAAAAAATACATCGATGGTTAGCCCAACTTTTATTACTGCTATCTCTTAATTAATAACATGCATTAAGGTCAACAGCCGATCTTTCTCTTTGCATTGAACCAAGGATATACAATAGAGTGTGCTTTTCATATATGCAAAATTGTTCTATGACGGTTGTGTCATTTGTACCCGTCTTTGATGTTTGCTCTCTTAATTTTTATTCTCGTGTAACATACCATTGTTTGCTCTCTTTATAACCACAAAAGAAAATAAAATATGTTTAAAAACAAAGGAAATTAAGAATTCCATCAAATGAATAACTATATTTTATTTTTATTAATAATTATAATTTTATCAATTAGTTTACTTATTGAACTTAATTAAAATTTTATTTTTGGAATTTATTTTTTATACAAAATTAAAATTACATAACAAACATACATATTCTAATTAATTTAGTTTCAGTATTTTTTTATAAAATTTAAAAAAATAAAAATAATTACACATTATAATTTTTGAACTTACTTCTAAGAGAAAAATGTATTTAGAATTTTTTAACATAACTGAAAAATTAATTATATGTACATACTTACTATTAATTAGAACATTTCAAAAATACTTAAGTTAAAATTTTATTTTTGTGCATTTATCAAGTATTCATGTAATTTTATTTTTGTATAAAAATTTTGTTGAAAGTTGTGAATGTATGACAACGCTGTAATGTACAGTTACTGTAATTAATATTCGGTTTTTAAGTTTATCGATAATAACACCCTGGCATTAGCGAAATGGATAGGTAACCAGAAGAATAGCAAAAACTTAAATAAATGTTGTCAGTATGAGTATTTAAATATATGGAAAAAATGGCTCTATGGTAACCCTGCAACCGTGATAAATCGATCAAAGTTTGTTAACCATGTTTACTAGGCGCCATTAATATTCGGTTTTTCCCCTATTTATATGCTATTTGCAAAAAAAAACTTGTTATTCAGCTACTTTTCTAGCAATATAGAGATACGTTTTAATAAAAGTGCATAACACCTCCTTTCTTGTCTGTCCAAAATTCCACTTCACTGCAAATTATACAAATGGGGCGCAAAGGAAAAACACTCCTTTAGAACAGCGAAAACTTGTTATTTTCCATTATGAAAAAGATAAAAAGTACAAAGAGATTGCTGAAATTCTGAATATGAAACCAAATACAGTTGGGGACATTGTCAGAAGGCACAAAAATGAAGGAAGAATACACTTCATAAAGCAGACAGGTCAGCCAAAAAAATTGACCGAGCGGGAAGAAAGTTCAATTGTGCGAAAAATAAAATCTAACCCACGCTTAAGTGCTCCCAAATTAGTCACAGAGGTGCTCAATGAGTTTAAAAAGAAAATATCTACATCTACTATACGAAGAGCCATAAGAAAAAAAGGTTTTCATGGCCGAGTAGCACGTCGTAAGCCATTGGTTAATTTACGCAACCGAAAAGCTCGTTTGAGTTTTGCCAGGGAGTACATTAAGAAGCCTGAAACTTGGTGGGATGACGTTATATTTGCGGACGAGAGCAAGTATAACGTATTTAGATCCGATGGGCGTGTAATGGTGTGGCGGAAGCCAAATGAGGAGCTACAACCACAAAATTTAAAACCAACCGTAAAACATGGAAATGGACATGTTATGGTGTGGGGTTGTATGGGAGCTAAAGGGACGGGAAAATTAGTTTTTATCAGTGGAATTATGAATAAGGAATCATATTTGAATATACTCCGTCAAAATTTGAAAGAAAGTGCAAATAAGCTGGGCGTTTTAGATTCTTTTAAATTCTACCAAGATAACGACCCAAAGCACAAGTCGCGTTTAATTCAAGAATGGTTGCTCTATAACTGCCCTAAAGTTCTCCATCCACCAGCACAATCCCCAGACCTCAATCCGATTGAGAATTTATGGGATGAGCTGGACCGGCGAATCCGCAACTACAAAATAACATCCATTGAAGACTTGAAATTGCGGCTTCAAGAAGAATGGAATCGTATTCTTGCAGCTTATACAGCTAAAATAGTAAAGAACATGTCAAACCGTCTAAGTGAAGTTATAAAACAAAAGGGTTATCCAACAAAATACTGAATTTTATATAAAACCATTTTTCTAATGTATTATTTGTTACTTTTCAAAGAAAACCGAATATTATTGACGCGCAATATTTTATGCCACCTGAATTAATTTAGTTTTTTTTTTGTTATATTGTTATTCTTTTTTTCTAAATACAAATGTGAACTTTCAAGTGTCTAAATAAACTATTAATGAAAAGAAAAAAATGTTGAAAAAGATATACATTTAGCTTAAGACGAATCAGTTAAACATATCTCTTTAATAAAACCGAATATTAATGACACTAACTGTAAATGTCATTCTCTTATTGTACGCAACTGAGTTAATACGTAGATATTTATATAATAATTTTAAATTAAAAACTCTGAATTAGAAACTATATAAAAATCTGTGTATTAAAATAAAATTAATGAATAAAACAGGTTATGAGCCCAGGACAAAGTTCTGGCAGAAGTGAAAAAACGTATTAAAAGAAAAAGTTATTAAAGTAAAGAAAATTCAAAGAATTTGTGTTTCGGTGGAAAATGGCGTCCTTGTATCAAATAGATAAGCTTGATTATACAAACTATGATAGCTGGTGCGTACCTATGAGCAGTGTATTGATACATAATGGCTGGTGGAAAATTGTAAACGGAACAATAAAAAAAAGAGAATACTGCGGACGCCAAAGCTAAAGAATCTTGAGAGGCAGATGATAAAAAAGCCTTCGCCACTATTAATTTGTGTGTAAAATCATCAATACTTAACATCATAAGAAATTGTCAGACATCAAGGAAAGCTTGGGTTCGTCTTGAGGAAACATATAAGCCAAAAGGGCTAATGCAAAAAGTGACATTAAATAAACAATTGGTAAATTTAACAATGGCGAATGGTGGTAACATAAGCCAATATTTAAATAGTTTTACGGAGTAGGCCGAAAAATTGTCGGAAACTGGAATTGTTATACAAGATGAACTCCTGATTGTTATGTTGCTGTCGAGTTTGGCACTTGAGTTCGAGAATTTCGTAGTAGCCATTGAAATACGTGATACATTGTCAAGTTTAAATTCTGTTAAACAGAAACTGCTAGAAGAAGACAGGCTAAAGCAAAAAAGTAACTGTTATGAGGCAACAACAAATGTGAAGCAGGTTTTAGCAATGAAAGTTTCTCAGAAAAACAACAAAGCGAAATAGGAAAATAAGAATATCATAATGAGAGGCAAGTGTTTTAGTTGCGGGGAATATGGGCATTATGCGAACAAGTGTGAGAGATCTGCAAAGAAACAACATCTTCTACATGCTGTACATACTCAAGAAAAGAAGAAACCAAAAATTGCTCAGTGGTGTGTCGACAGCGGTGCGACTTCATGTGCTGCGACAGAGGGTTGTTTACGAATTTTATCGTATATGAAGAGGAGATCAAGTTTGAAGCCGATAAATATATTCTGGCAAAGCGAAAAGGTGATGTAAATGTTGTAATTAGTGGTAAACAGATTAAGTTTCAGAATGTTTTATATTCTCCAGAGTTGGCCATGAATTTTGTTTCCGTTGCCCGTATTTTCAACAATAGTTTAATAGTGGTTTTCAACGCTATGTCTGCTGTTATAAGAAAATGACAAAGGTAAGGTAATACTCAAGTCCTTGAATCGAGATAATTTGTTCATAATTGAGAGCAAAGTGGACAAATTGTTTGTGATGACTAATACGAAACAACTGTGGCATAACAGATTGGGCTACCTAAATTATAATGCGCTAAACGATATGCTCAGAAGGGACATAGTAAAGGGATGATTTTAAAAGATGGTGAATATGTGGACCGATGCAAGACTTGTACGTACAGCAAAATTCATGTACATCCATTCCCTCAAAAGACATTTACAAGAACAAAAAATCTACTAGAAGTAATACATAGCGATGTATATGGTCCCATTAATGTGAAATCATTTGGTGGTGCGCGGTATTTGTCACATTTTACGAGAAACATTTTTGTATATTTCCTCAAAGCCAAAAGCGAAGTGTTTGAATCTTTTAAGGTCTTTAAACAGCATGTCGAAAAACAGACGGATCGCAAACTAAAAACGTTGCGAAGCGGCAACGGTAAAGAATACATCAATAACGATTTTGATATTTTTTTGAAAAATCAAGGAATAGGCTGACAACTTACTGTACCTTACACACCTCAACAAAATGGGGTAGCTGAACGTGCCAACTGTACACTGATTGAAATGGCTCGCTCCATGATAGTACACAGCTGTGGGCTAAGGCTATTAATATTTTAGTTTACTTACACAACAGATGCCCGGCAAAAATTCTTGTCGATTAAACCCCCTACGAAATTTGGTTTAACAGAAAACCAAACTTGCAACACCTGAGGACGTTAGGATCTTATGCGGTGTCATTAAGCAAAGGTAATGAAGGTTGTTGCAAATTTAAACCCAAGGGAAAAAAATATATAATAGTCGGTTATTCTCAATACAAATAATAATAATTGTAGCAAAGAATGTAGCCAGTAATTTGGAGTTGACTACGAACGTACGTTCTCACCAGTCGCAAGATATTTTACGATACGCTTAGTTATGGAACTAGCAGTCCAGTGGAAGATGCATCTGCATCAGATAGATATGAGCTCAGCTTATTTAAACAGTGATATTCAGCACGAAATTTATATCCGACAGCCCGAATAGTTTGCTGCTAGTAGAAACCCTGATAAAGTATTGAAGCTACACAAGGCTATATAAGAGGCATTCAGAGATTTCAACCCCTCCGGACCAAAACATTCAAAAAAAACTTAGCAAGGATCCTCACGACCAACATACTTAGCAAAGATTCTCACCACTACACAATACAATACAATGGAGGTGTCGTTTCTAGGCGGCGATAAGATGGCAGCCCCATTAGCCTTGAACGGGCTACAGAAGACTAATCATCTGCTTAGCTTGTAACTAAAATGATTAACGAAACTGAAACAAGGCAAAATAATAATGGACAGGAAAATACGACAACGACCTTCGGCACACGAAACAGGACGCGAGTTGCGCAATGGAATGTACGAACTCTTCGTGAAGCATCAAGCCTTGCACAACTTGAAGATCAAATGTTGGCGTATAAAATCGAAGTCTTAAGGATAAGCGAAATGAGGTGGAATGGCAATGGCGAACTTATTACTGCAAATGGTAATTCTGTACTCTACAGTGGAAGAACAAATGGATTAACAATTTCAAAAAGAATAAAGAACTCCCTTCAAAAATGGAAAGCAGTATCGGATCGTGTGATAATGGCTCACTTCAAGGGTAAAGTAGGACGACATGTTACTATTGTGCAGTGCTATGCCCCAACGGAAGACGCTGAAGAACCTAATAAAGATAAATTCTACACACAGTTAACATCCACGCTCACGGAAATTCGACGATGTGATATAATCATACTCATGGGTGACTTTAACGCGAAGATAAGTACCGACAATACCAACATCCGGTCCACTATGGGAACACACGGTTGTGGAGTCAAGAATAAGAATAGAGAGCGACTAATAGAATTGTGCCAGACATTTCAACTAGTCATAGGTGGCTCCATCTTCCCGCATAAGGAAATACACAAGTATACCTGGACATCCCCGAGCGGCAATGCGGGCAATCAGATAGACTATATATGCGTGAGAAGAAGTTGGAGAAGCTCTTTATCGAATGTCAAAAATAGGAGAGGAGCTGACATCGGAAGTGACCACGAGCTTATCACAGGTGAAATCAAGATTAAATTGAAATGTCAAAGAAGCACCATCAGGCACACAGGACGAAAACGGCTCTACCTACAAAAATTCCAGAATGATGCAATCAGACACGCATTAATCTTAGCAATTCGTGAACGGCTACCAACAAACCAACGTCACTCATGGGAAGATATCAAAGCAATATATAATCAAGTAGCAGAGGAAACGCTTGGTGTAGTGCAACCAAATAGAAGAGTTTGGATATCAAACTGCTATCTAGGAAGTACAATGACTACAAACGGTGGCGCAGAAACAGACGTAGATAACGGGCTCAATAAAGCGAGAGCCACATTTGGACAACTGCAGTCAGTATGGAGAAGCTCACATATATCCAGACGGACTAAGCCAGAATATTCATGTGTTAAATCGGTACTGCTGTATGGCATTGAAACCTGGCTTGTATCGAATAACATCACACAGAAACTGCAGGTATTCATTAACAAGTGCCTCAGAATCATATGCAGAATATTCTGGCCTAACACCATAAGTAACACAGAACTGTGGAGCATGATTAATGATGAACCCATACTGGAACAGAGAAGGAAAACAAAGTGGGGATGGATCGGTCACATCATCCGAAAAAGTCCAGAAAGTATCACCAGAATGTCACTCGAGTGGAGGCCTCAAGGCTCAAGAAATCGTGATCGACACACAATTATCCAAGAACTGAGGCAGAGCAACCTAACATGGGAAGAGGCAAAGTCAATAGCTGTAAACCGTGTTAGATGGAGATGCTTTGTGGAAGCCTTAGGCAGATTGGCTTTGAGCAATGCGTAAATGAAAGCTGCCTTTATAAGGCCACAATGAAAGATGACTTGGTGTTGGTAACAGTCTACGTTAGGATGACCTTATGATCGCATACAGAGACAAAAATCAAGTTTTAGCTGTAAAAAATTGATTGACCAAAGAGTTTTCCATAACTGACAAAGGCAGAATACATCATTATTTAGGCATTGAAGTCATTCGTATTGGTGAAAATGGCGCAATTTCTATTAGACGGTTCCAGTACATTAAAGATTTGCTCAAAGAATATGGGATGGATTGTTGTAAGGCTGTAGCGACACCACTCGAGACCAACTACCAGGTAATATACATTGAAGACAATTGCAAACAAATAGACCAACGTGATTATCAGTCCATAATCGGAGCCTTGATGTACCTCGCCATTACCACGAGATTGGATATCCTTCATTCTGTGAAATTCAGATCCACATTCTGAACATATGCAAGATGTGAAGCGTATTTTGCGTTATCTTCAGGGCACCATCAAAAATAAGACTAATTTACGAGGCTAATGAGAAAAAGTTGAAGGCTTTGTAGACGCAGATTTGGGTGGTAATGCACTCGACCGGAAGTCTTATACCGGGTTTGTATTTTTTGTCGGAAACTCTCCCATATCATGGCATTCACTGAAACAATCATGTGTGGATCTCAGAGTTTACAACCAAGGTGCCGAAAAATTAGCTTTCAATCCGGTATACCATAAAAGGACAAAACACATCGACGTTAGATATCATCATGTTCGTGAAGTTATCAAGAACAGAGATGTCGTCCTACAGTACTGCCCATCACAGGACCAGATAGCTGATGTGCTGACTAAAAACTTGCCTAAGACAAAACATAATCATTTTATGAAATTAATGAAATTTGTTTAATACATATATCGAGCTCTTTGCGCGAAATTATCGTATGTTACATTTTTTACGAAATTGTCTTTTTGATGCAAATGTACTCTAATGTCACATACCCACCACATAGTAAAACATTATATCGATATTCGCTACACTTATGTAGATATTACTGAATTAATTTTATCGTATTAATTTTATGTTGTTTTTCCTGTGAAGGAAATTATCGTATGTTCCATACAAATGCCTGCATATAAATAATATATCAAAAAGAAAAAAAAAAAAACTGCATGAGCTGATAGGCTAAGAGCATGTGCTCATTGAATTGTAATATTCAATTTTATTTTGTAAATAAATAAATAATAAATTTTCGAATAGAAAAATCGAAAAAATCTCCTTCACAACTTTAACAACTTAAAAAATGTAGCTACGTAATACAGAATACATACGAAAATAAAAACGCCTAAATTGTAGGATTTAGGTTTATTTTGTGTCACCCTGTCAATGCCTTACTTATTTGCATATCTGGCAGCATTGCCAATTAAATTATCATTAACGGATAGAGGATATGAGATCATTTGAGACATTTCCGGAACTTTCCAAACTGTTAATAATAATACAATAGTAATAATTTTTGGATGCAGAGGAAAAAAGCAATTCATCAATACTGAAAAATGTATAACTCACATTAGAAACAAAGATGATAGCTACCCCTTATTTTTGAAAGACCAAGCAGAAGGCAAAAAAAAAAAAACTAAACTTTTTATGTGCAAGTTTTAATATGCAAAAGGTCTTGAACACACCGTTCTGAAAAAATATTACATTGTTTTACTCTCGTAAATATGCCTATTATAATTCTAGAGTTTACGAAAATGGCACAAAAAATAGTTACTGGTTTTTTATGGATTGAAAGCGACGGTGAGCGTGGCTATAATGAAGTAAGTCCAGCCCTTCAAAAATAATTGCTAATCATAGATCGTAAAGAAACAGCTAACAAGCTAAGTATCTACTGTGACAGTTGTGTCGGTCAAAACCACAACAAGGCTGTAATAACCATGTTTGCATACTTTTTAAGCTTTTCCAACTTTCTCATTAGAATTAAGACCACTTTTTTACTTCCGGGCCATACTACGATGCAAGTAGATTCCGTGCATAGCTCTTGTTCAATTTAAGGTGATATTTCAGTTGTTTTTAAATTATCGTAAGTACCTCATTCAACAAAAATATAAATAAAACTTTGTGGCAACAATATCGTATGTGCTAAAAAAGCCATATATTCCTGAATATAAAATCTTTTCCATAAAAGAAGTTTATAATTTATGTTAACATATCAGTTATTGTATCACATTTAAAATTTGATATTGATGTAACCAGAAAAAGTAAAGAAAATTAGAAAAAACGCTTTCCTGTAAAATTTTGTTTTTGTAACATACGATAATTTTGCGCAAAAGGGTCGATATATTTTTTTATACTTTGATTGTAAACGATATTTCTTATTGTACACAACTGAGTTAAGACGTACATATATAATAACTTTAAATAAAAAAAGCTCTGTTTGAATTAGAAAACTATATAAAATCAAACAAATTTGAATTTAAAATTTTGTTTTTGTATACTTAATAAATTCCAAAAATAATGGCTGTATTCAAAAAAAAAAATAAAGAACATATCATACCTACTTTGAGAAAAATTCCCTAAAGTATTATTCACAAACGAAGTTTAGCTTAAAATTCCTATCTTAAATCAATATCAAATAAACAAATTTTAAAGTTGGTTCGACCGTACTTTAAAGCTTTTTTAAGACCATTATTGTAAAAAAGAAACATAAAATCTAAAGTTTAACGACATTATCAAAATAATGAACATTGATAAAATAATTGGTCAGAACAATTTCAAAATGTAATCATATATTTTTTAAAGGAATAGATCAAAGCATCATAGAACGAAAGCTTAAGAAATTAAAAAGAGACAACACGTCATTTCTCCATACCAGATAGAAATGATCAACAATATGGCGAAATTGTACTCGTAGTTTCAAATTGATCCTGGAGACCTTTAATTCTTTGCAAACCATGGTAAAAAGAATTTGTTCAAACCATGCTCTCGTTTTTCTGGACTATGTGGAGTAAAAAAATCAAAACAATTAAGATGTAACCTACTTAAAAATTAAAAAAAAAAATTTGAAAGTGACCCAGCGAAATACTATTAAAAAAGAAGAGAATTTGTTCGCAAATTCAAATTTTACTCGTTTAGTTATGCATTTGGATAAAACGGCTAAAATTAAAAATAGTGGCAAGATAGAGTGCAGTACCCTCTACTATTTCATTTCATTTTGAAAGAAAATAACGAATTTAGAGAACAATTGATTGAATATAGTTATTCATTTGAGAGAATCCTTATTTTCCTTTGTTTTATAAATGCCCTTTTCCACAGACCAACCACAATGCTTTCTAAGAAGTATTATTAAAAAAATGTAATATCTCCATTTATTTATATTATGTTGTTATGCTCTGTTCTCTTTATTTGACGAGCGTAAAATCTTAATTCTCTTTGGTTGTGTTGGTTTTTTCTTCCCTCGCTTACCAGTAGCGAAACGCAACAGTATTCTTTGATTGAACTTAGTCTGATCGATCGAATGCGACCCTTCTCCTAATTTAGTGGAACCCTGTTATCTGTATTGTCATGTTGTTGGCAATACCACTTTTGATCCTGTATTTCACGAAGACTTTCTTTTTTAGACAATAGACAGGCGCACATAGGACAAATAAATGCAACAAGATAACAATTACACAAAAGAAAAACAGAAAACAAAATTTGATACAGGACTACATAGACAACAGACAGATAAGGTAATTGTCATTCAAAATTTAAAAACTGTATTAATCATTTCCTATCTGTACCACAGCTACCTTTCACCATTAGTATCATTTTTTTATATGTATATGTATATTTATATGTATATTTATATATATGTATATGTATATGTATATGTATATGTATATGTATATGTATATGTATATGTATATGTATATGTATATGTATATGTATATGTATATGTATATGTATATGTATATGTATATGTATATGTATATGTATATGTATATGTATATGTATATGTATATGTATATGTATATGTATATGTATATGTATATGTATATGTATATGTATATGTATATGTATATGTATATGTATATGTATATGTATATGTATATGTATATGTATATGTATATGTATATGTATATGTATATGTATATGTATATGTATATGTATATGTATATGTATATGTATATGTATATGTATATGTATATGTATATGTATATGTATATGTATATGTATATGTATATGTATATGTATATGTATATGTATATGTATATGTATATGTATATGTATATGTATATGTATATGTATATGTATATGTATATGTATATGTATATGTATATGTATATGTATATGTATATGTATATGTATATGTATATGTATATGTATATGTATATGTATATGTATATGTATATGTATATGTATATGTATATGTATATGTATATGTATATGTATATGTATATGTATATGTATATGTATATGTATATGTATATGTATATGTATATGTATATGTATATGTATATGTATATGTATATGTATATGTATATGTATATGTATATGTATATGTATATGTATATGTATATGTATATGTATATGTATATGTATATGTATATGTATATGTATATGTATATGTATATGTATATGTATATGTATATGTATATGTATATGTATATGTATATGTATATGTATATGTATATGTATATGTATATGTATATGTATATGTATATGTATATGTATATGTATATGTATATGTATATGTATATGTATATGTATATGTATATGTATATGTATATGTATATGTATATGTATATGTATATGTATATGTATATGTATATGTATATGTATATGTATATGTATATGTATATGTATATGTATATGTATATGTATATGTATATGTATATGTATATGTATATGTATATGTATATGTATATGTATATGTATATGTATATGTATATGTATATGTATATGTATATGTATATGTATATTACTTCGTGTTTCCACCGCATGTTATTTTTTTTAACAAAATTATATTCAATATTTTAAGAGTATCTGACATAAAGTTTTGCTCAGAAAAAATAAGAATATACTAATTTAAGATTTACGGTTATTTGATATATTTATTTATTTGATATATTTATTATTATTTAATTAAATTTAAAATACTTTTTTTGTTTTTTGAACACTGAATGTGATGTTAGTAATCGTTTTCTACAGTACATTATAAACAAAATATCTTTATTGCTTTTGCAAATAAATCTGCTCCAAGTGGAGCATATAATGTTAGATTTAGACTACAAATTACCCACTTTCAAACGCTTGATCTGATCAGGATTAGAACTGGAAAAACTATATTGTTAATTATTAAATGTATTAACACCCGACTCAGTTCGCGTACGTATATGGGGGTCCACTGAAATTCAAATGGGGGCTCCTTTAGTAAAACAGGTCTAAGTGGTCGTTCGCCGAGAATGACGCTATGGATGTATAAATACCGCCATTATCAGGCCCATTACAACTTATGACGCGATAGCCGTAGTGAGTAGGAGAGTCTGCTCATTCTACTCAGAATGGTCTGCAAACCATTTTCGGCTTTTGATGTCATGCCTGGGCACTTTGCTTTGCAAGGAGATTTAAGGTTGAGTTGCCGGATCGGGGATAATGGTAGAACGGTGGCGTAGTTTAGGGCGAGTTCGATTTATACTGGCATACCGATGGAAAGATCCCATGGGTCGCAGCGCTCTGACACTGTGCCAGGTCTGAATGATGATATATAATATGATTAATAGGCTATTTAATTAGATTTATACAAAATATGCGTTAATACTTTAATTTTTAATAAAACATATAATAAGAACCGAATGGTCTCTAAATCTAAGACTTGCATATTTTTGTAAATCTAACAGCAGGGTTAAAATCAGTAAAAAAAAATGTAGTGCTTATAAAAACATTACAAATAACCACAGGTTGTAGGTTTCAGTTAAATAATTTAAACTGTCAAATGGGATGTTTAAAATTACATGACATTAATCGAAAGAACGATAATATGATCACAATTCACTGATGACATATTTTTCCAACTTGAGTGGATAGCAAATGAACTTTAGTTGCGACGATAGTTGCCGAAAATTGCGTTACGCATGACAACTGGCCATATGGGCAACTACAAATTTCTGTTTGCCGTTCGGCAACGCAACTGAAATTTGACACTTGTAAAAGAGGTATTATAACATACATTTAAATATTTTTAAAAAATTTTAAAACAACACTAATTTATACTTCTTAGGATATTTGACAAGCTTGTAAAAATGAAAATCAGAAAATATATATTTAAGAATGCAAATTATTAGAAATATATCAGAGTTGTATAAAAATTAAAACAGTGCTAAATATATTATCAAATTACCAATTTATAACATGCACATTTGTACGGTTTATGCATATACGTAGATTATATATTATATTTTTTTATACCCGGACGAATGACAAGATATCAGACACAGTGTCTGAACTTTTCACTAATATTCGAGTAATCTAAACTTCAGACAATAACGTACAAAATGTATAAGACAAGACTATGAACGTCTATAATCAAATATTTAGTCTTTGTATTATTTTTGATTTAGAAAATTTCATGATTTCACCTTTATTTAAAACAGTGTATAATTTGCATAGTTGATATTTATTTATGTACATAGATGGTATTGCCTTTAATATAAAATACCTTTTTCATTCATTAAAACTTATAGCGATGTTAAAAATGTTTATTGGGAAAATAATAAAATCATAAATAATAAAAAACTATTTAACAAATAGTTTCAAAATACATAAAACATTCCGTCTAATTTTAATGAATAACAAAAAAAAAAAAAATTAAAAAATAATAATTTTCTGTACAACCGAATAATAATTATTTAATAGAAAAAATACTATTAAACTTACCTTAAAACAGTTTTGCATTTTAAAACTTTTTTCATTTAACTGTTCGACGCGTTCAATTTCTGCCAATGGTATATCACAGATGGGGTGTTTGCCTTTAGACTTCGCATAACTTAGCGATTGAGTAGTTAAACGAAAGTAACGCTGCTTAAATGGACGTCGACCAAAACGTTTTCGACATTGAGGATATTTCGTCATCATTCTATATTTATACAAATACATAAATAATAATAAAAATACAATTATTGTAACTAAATACTACTAAGTACAATAAAATTACTATTACTATTACTCCTTTATAGTACTTACAATTATTGTAACAAAATACTATAAAGGAGTAATAGCTGCATAAGCTAGAGTTATATGATGTTTGCTAGCTTATTTTCTTCTAAAAATTTGTACACAAGATGTATCGCTTAATTAGTTGTGTCTTTTAATATTTCCGAGGGAATATTAGATCCAAAAAATTTTATTTCTGGAGTGAACGTTTGTGGTGCATTCGTCTGGCAAATGTGGAATATCAAGCTGCGTGGACATTGTGGATCTGGTTTTTTTATCCATTAGTTGTGAGCAAGATTTTGGAAAGGATGGTTTGATTTCCGTTGGAATAACTCTTTTGTAGTTACCAAGAATTCCTACGTGCGATGGAACCCCCACATTAGTTTAATCTTCTTTTCGTAGGTGATGAGGGCATCACGAATACTGTTGATTAAAAGATATATGTGTATTATTTTGTGTAGCGATTATTGTCAAGTCTGTCAGTAAAAATTATATACTTGGCATCGATTGTTGGGGCAAATTCCGTTGCAACATATATATTGACAGAGCTTCGGCTGTAAAATTAGAGCAGTAATTTTCGATGTGTTCACATTTAATGACCTTTTCATCTTGTTGGACAACAGAAAAAGGTGTAAAACTTTGTGATTTAGAGACATCTATGCACACAAATGTCCAATTTTGGTTTACAAAGTAATCAAAAGTGGTTTTGAAAGTTCATTGATAAATGGAGGCAGTAGTTGTTGTTTTTGTGGTGATATATATGAAGAAACATGTAATAACCAGGGAGGTTCTGTTGGATGTTTAAAGAGGAGTTGCTTTACTTAAAAATTTAGTAACTCCGTCAATTTCCAAAGGATTTCTGAACCTTAAGTCTTATTTTATTCGTAACTCATAAATATACGGTTCCTATATAAAATAGTGAGTGAAAAATGTGTTTGTTTGCAAAATACACCCAGATTCTAAAAAGCTGCTTAAGCGAAAAGACATTTAAAATCGGGTAATATTCAGCCAAGTTAATAGTTTATAAGTGATTAAAGGTCCAAGAAATCGTTTTTTTACCCGTAACTTGATATTTTGGAGGTGTTTCAAAAAATCCAAAAACAGATTCTTTTTCTACACGACAGCATCTATCAGAAAAGTAGTATCATTTCCCATGTATTCCAACTTGGTTCTTTTTTGTCGCGCCGTGTTATAAATCAAGGTTACCTTTTACACGTTACATATTTCGTTATTAGGAAGATAATTTTTAGGTATTTTATTACTAAAGAAAAAAGGGTATTCAGTGCTTAAAATGTTTTTAATATAACGTAAATTAAAATAAAAAGTTTAAATAATAGAAAATGTATATAATGTTTTAATTTCTTAACCTTCTCTTTTTTGTGGATTAATTGAATTTTATTAAAATAATTAAACATTGTGATTTCAATAATTTAATATGCGATAACATCATATTTTTCGCAATCGCAGAGAATATGGATGATAAAGTTGATTTATACATAGGAAAGTGAATATATTCATATTTTTTAATGTTTATGAGGGAAGAAAATATAGACAAAATTTATAATTTTTTGTATGATAAAATACAGCGATGAATAAGGATAACAAAAAAGTTCTTTGTATGAATATAAGTTGAAATATGCAAAACATAAAAAGAACAAACTTAAAATTTAAAATAAGCATTTAGAAGGTAGAATATATGTATAAGGGCTTGAAAGAAATCTTATTATGCCATCAGTTCACTTTTCAGTTTGTAATTATCAATTTCTAGATTTTTTGTTTGCTTATAAAAGAGTAATTAAAAACTTACCCTTCTTTAAGTAATACTGGCTCTAAATTATTTTCTCCAACTGGGAACAAGCTACTTGTCTCGTGTGTTGGGGTTAATTCGTCCGCACATGGTGTAGAAATACTTTCGAGAAATGTTTTTACGGCCTCAACATGCTTTTCTGTACAGAATTTCTTGTACAACTGTCCGGTGTACTCTTCTTTACAGGGTTGCTGTGAAGAGCGTGAACTTACTAAATTGCCCAAAGATTGTATTGTTTTAGAAATCAGTGTTAATGTACGATTTGTTTGGCAGTCCTGAAATTAAAGATATTTTTCAACCTTATTTTATTTTTAAGATATACGAATAAGAAAAAATTAACCTACCAGAGGCTCTGATGTTAAATCAAATAGTTTTGGCCCTAGAATAGCGGGTGCAAAAAATCTTAAAAATATAAAACCAGACACTACGGAATAGTGAACTTCTCTATTGTGTGGAAAATGTCTACCGGCACATTCCCTTAAATCGTGAAATATTTGGCACAACACTTTAGGACAACGCACCGCACTTCTTGTTATAGCTTCAAATACCTTCTCTACATAGTCTTGAAGATGATGCAGATTTGTGTCCACGGCCGAGCGATCTTTTACTTTGGACGGATCAATTTCGCATGGTTTCTTTTCAGCAAGTATTTGTGCCAAAACGGGACGTAATGTTTGATGTAAATAGTGAAGCCCTGACAATCGCATTGCTTCGTCCATCATTTTTGACACCAGAGTATTACCACGAAATATTGTTGTAGGATCAGTTAGGTTTGAGATCTCGTGATCGGCCAAAGCCTTAATAATGGGTGCAATACGGCCAGTATGGGTGAAAAGGCGAACTAGTGGCTGCGAAACATCAGTTTTACAAGACACCAACTCTCCAAGTATAAAAACAGATGATAATGTAATGGGACGTTGGTCCACAGATTCCAGCAGCAGATTCATAAGGTCATCATAAGTGGCAAGCGGAAATACATGATCAGCTGTATACAAAATTTTGAGGCGTAGCGAACCAATTGTGCTATCTCCACTCAATCGTGTTCCCGGCGGGGTTGCACAGGAACGGGTACTTGCACTTACAGAACGCGTTGTTGAATTTAACGACCTGGGTTGCAGATAATACCAGGCAGAAGATTGAATAGATGTTTGTTGTTGTTTATTATGCATGGGTAATTTTACTTCGCCCAAGAACACCTTGTCTGACATGCCAGATGCGTCATGCCACAAAGTCACTTTTATTTCACAAAGATCGGCTCCACCCACGGGATAGATTGTATATGCTTTATTCGAATTAATTGTTCCACCACCATTACTAGAATCATATTGAGAGTGCGAGGATTTTGTTGCCAATGATTGTTCGGCATCAATGCAAACATCAAAACTCATAATCTCATCAAATTCTGGATTAACTGTTTTCTTTCGCAACTTGGTGCGTTTTGAGATCTGACGCTTATTCGAATAAAAAGCAGTACATACCACATACGGATCACAAGTTCCATTTTTTTTTGCCAGGTCCGTACATTCAGGTACACGAATTATAACACGCGAGTGTTTTCCCATTTCTGAAGAAAGTGTCGGATTTTTCCAATTTGAGCCCTGTTCATTATTTTGTTGCTGGTTATTACCAAATAAACCACTATTGTTTCCAACACTCGGTCCTCGAATACCACCCTTTTGTACATTGCTTCGTTGTATATTACTCAGTTCACTGTTTTCTTTGTAATCATTTTGTAATGCTTGATGCTGTACTAGTTCCTCTATCATATTACCATTATTTCGTTCATAGTCTCCTGGTCGCAAAAGATTAATACGTTGATCATGTATTTGAGCCGGTGCTTCCTCAAATTGTACCTCGATGTGAGCCATTCCTTGTACTTCTGAATCTGAATCTACCGGCCTTAACGAAAACCAGTGGTCTTTATGATTGTACATGTGTAGTTCTTCTCGTTTTATCGCAATTTTTCCAATAGGCTTATCTTGTTTCATGTGTCGATCTCGATCCCAAACATACACCGATAAGTATCGAAAACGTCGTGGTATTTTGAACTGATACTCTTCACCAAAAAATGGTGACAGTGTGCGTTCTATGGTGGGTGTTCGACAAATTTCTTCTTGATCTAACGCAATTGTACAATAAACATCGCGGGTACCTTGTGTACTACAGCTTGTATTTGCAGCATTACGACTACTTAGATTTTTGGCTTCTCCTGAAAAATAAAAGAAATAAAATTAATCATTTGTCAAAAAACTGCGTATCAAACATATCAATGCTGTAAAATAAAAATTACTACCGAAACTTAATAATCTGAAATATGTATGTACATCACAGCTCAAAACTTTCTTTGATATATGCGCACCAGAGAACTGTATAAAAGCATTCACGTTTGCCAAGTATTCCTGCATCCATTGCTTTTGCCATGCACTCATTCAACAACAATCTCTATTGTTTTTTTAACATTCTCTGTTTTTGTTGATTGCCTACTGAATACACTTTCTTTATAATTCTGAATTATGTAAAGCATCGAAATGATTCGATTATAAAATACATAAAAAACAATAGACACTTTCTTGTTCTGAAAACACAACAACTTACACATAGATGAACATAATATGTTTTATGACAATAAACCTGCAGAACTTTTATGAACTAAATACAAATCAAAAACCAAAGAAAAATGAAGTCAATATGGCTTCTCTTTAAATTTCGTAAATCGACACCGATGTGCAATTATCAACAACGGTGATTACCCTTACTTGATGGAAATATTAAAATAGTTTACATGTACAGTGGCACAGGAAAGTATACATACACCGCGAAAACTGGACTTTACGAAAAACCGAAAACACTCTGAGATTCTACGCGAAAAATAAAACGAAAATATACCAACTTTTGTACAAAATATTCCATATATACATAGTTATAAAAAAATAAAAACATTAAATTTTCAGATCCCTCTACACCATCTGTTAACTAATTTTAAAACATTTTTTTATTGTTAACTAATATTTTATAGACCCACCCATGGGGAAATAATGTAAGGTGAAGTTGTTTGTCCGGTTGATTACTCTTTTATGTCCATAAACTGCCAAAAGCTTATCTTGTCCAGCATAAACTTACTAAATAGAACAATCCAAGGATATCGTTAGACTATACTACCTTGATCAAAAAGTTTCCGGAAAAACCCCAGCGTGGTGGTCTCATTCTCCTGATTTGAGTTTTTTTTTTTTTATTAGGTTGGTACATCTGTTGTTGATATTCCCGCTAAATCTTAAGAGTCATATCTTGATATTTGCAAAAGTTACCTAGCCAAGAGCACATCTATCTCTATGTGTGTTGGCTATTTTTTACAATATTTAATTACAGCGAAACTCTTACACTTTAGACAAATTTTTAAAATGCGTGTGAAGATAAATTCGAATTTGAAAAGCCAAGACACCAACCTTACTTTTTTAATATGCACAAATTTTTCGTTAACAGAGTACTGTTAAGAGATTAACAGTGATTACATATAAAATATAAAATATCTTTAGAGGATAAGTGAACATTTCGGGAATATATGAATGTGCTCCCATATACCACTATATAAATATGGTTGTCTAAGGGGTCTACAAGAGAGTCCATATATGTATGTCTGAAAAATCACCAGATTTAAGAAAATTGATTTTAAAAAATCGCCTTTTTGAAAAATATGAAAATTCTTGGGAAGATGAGTGGGCATTTCTCTAAAATATGGAAGTGTACACATATACCATTATATACATATGCTGGCTAAAAGGGTCCTAAACAGAGCCCATATATTGGTATGTCAGAGTAAAGGGTAAAATTAAGACTAATTTAATTAAATATACGAAATCAACCTATTTTACCATCTTTTGTTACTTTAATTCAAAATCATATTTAACCGTACATTTCCACGTTCAAATATCAATGCACATATAATTAACAATGAAGTGGTAACAAAAAACACGAGCTGGTAAATGAAGCATTGAGAAGTAAATAACATATATAATTACACAATACAATGAGCAGGGAATCTACCAACATTTTTGCATACTTAAATTTTACCGTTAGTTCGATTATTGATATATAAAGCGTAAAACATATAAAAATATTGTGCACATTAGGGAGATCGAGTGGTTATTATTCGATCGGTTCTACCTTTTTTGGTTTTGCTGAATAAACCAGTTATTTTAACACGAATAACCGGTTAATTTAAATATGTATAATTTTTATACGGTTTTATTATTTTTATACGTTATACGATAATAATTTAAATAATTTTCTAAGTAATATATAGTACGTCTTATTTGAATATACAATCGAACTTCTCTACAGTAAACTTCTATGCCATGACATTCTCACTATTATGAATTCATTTTAAATATTGCTACGACAATAAAAATACAACACTGTATTTGTGGGATTTTGGTATATTTTGCGTCACCCTGCCAATTTGGCAGCACTGTCACATCGACTATCTTTACGTTACATTTGAATTAACGGATATGAAAATAGAAGATGGTCGATATTTCATGAACTTTCCAAACTGTAGGCAATTAGGTATATAAGGAGACCGCTTTGTCTACATAGCTTAGTTATCGTCTTCCTGTCGTAAATTAAAGACGTGTTTAAGCAGAAATAAAAGTGTTGTATAAGTGAAGATTAAGTTGTTGTAAACTATATAAAACCTATTGTGTACTAAATAAAAAATATAACTGTAACAACAACAAAAGTGGTGTTAATTTTATTTTGACGCAATTAAAAGGAACTCAAACGTTTTAAAAAGGTTAAAACGTAACAATTGGCGTCAGAAGTGGGATTGTTACATAAATTAAAATTATTAAACAATAAAAAAATAAATAAAACGGAGTAAAATGAAATTCCAAGAATTAAAAGGAGACAGGCTGAAACGAGAATTAAATAAATTAGAGCTGTCAACAACCGGTAATAAAACCGAACTACAAAAACGTCTGTTAGAGGAAATTCAGAGACGCGGCATAGACATCGATATTCACGAATTTGATGATGAAAATGAGCCTGAGATGAGAGCCTATTCAACAACGTTACGTTAGACGTTAACTCGCTGCCGGTTGCTATGATGGAAAAAATGCAGGTACAGAGCAAAATGCTTTTGGCTGAGGTACGAGAAACAAGTAGAGCTGAAATTCAAGAGACTTCTATAACTGAGAATCAAAATATTTTGGCTGAGGTGCGTGAACTGACAACGAAAAGCTTATGGGAAAAATTAATGCTGTGACAAATGAAAAGAAATTTCTAAAGCTGATAATGAAAAGCTGTTAGCTGAGGTACGTGAAACTTCTAGAGCCGATAATCAAAAACTCTTGGTTGAGATACGCGATACTTCTAAGAGCCGAAAACTAAAATTTTCTGGTAAAAATTGGAAAAAAATTTAAAGAAGCGTCGAGTGGCACAACAGAGAAGCTACAAGAAATATATGAGACGTTAAGCAAAAGGAAGGAAGTTTCCAGCAGAATAAAAATACCTTGCTTTGATGGTAGCTAACCCCTATACGTATTTAAATCCAATTCGAGACAGTTGCCAGCAGAAACAGATGGGACGATGAAGAGAAGGCTCTCTAATTTTGGCGTTAAAAGGTGCTGCGAAAGGTTAATTTAGCGACGAGCACAAACGCAATTTGTACCGCATGGAGTTAGGTGCCGAACGCAAAAGGCTAATGAGTTGCTTCAAGCCTTTGCAATGGAAGTCAAAAGGTTGGTGCAGCTTACCTATCCAGGGGAAAATTGTCCACTAGTAGAACAAGTTAAGACCGAAGCATTTCTCAATAGTATAAGGGACCCCGATATTAAGCATGCGGTGTGTGCTGCTCATAAGCCAACTTTTTCGGAGACCGTGCCGTTTGCACTGGCATAGAAGACCGCTCGTGAGATATCCAAGCTACAGGTACATAAAGTGAATAGCATGAAAACTGTAAATACCAAAAAAGATTTCATTACAGCTATCAAAGGCATTGTATGGCACCGCTCAGAAGTGCATGATTTGCGTCACCATGGAGATATGACAATTGGAAAAACACTAGCTATAGAAAACCAGAAGAATTAAGTAACAAACGCCTTACCGATAGAGGAGAGCCGCATAAAATGGGCTTAAGTATACATAACAGAGTACGAATAAATGAACGCAGTAATGTAAATGATGAAGCTAGTTACCGAAGTCGAAAAAGTAAATACGACAGAAAAATATCCGCTGATAAAACAAGTGATAAGTCCAACGAGACTGTTATCAACATCCGACAATTACGTCTGGAGGCTAACCAGGACTGGTTAACAGATCAGAGTAAAGACCCTGTACTGGCAAGGATAATAGCGGTTAAAGAAAAAGACAAACGGCCTCTAGTAAAAATATATCAGCAGATAGCCCTCTAATAAAGGCTTATTGGGCTCAATGGGATAGTTTAAACCTGATTGATGAGTGCGTATACCGAAGCTGGGAAAGGGCAAAACAACTTCCAATCTTCCATGAGGGACAACTGGAAAAAAAAAATTTATTTCCTTATAATGCAGTTTATATATTTGCATATATTGAAGTGATTTTCTGTTCACATGCGAATTCATTATAGGGAAGTTCGACGGTATATGGCAACCTTAAAAGTCTCACAAAGAATGTCAAAGACATGGTAGACGTCATGTTGGTGCGCAACAAAAACTTTCTCATATTCTGTAAATGATCAAAATTTTTCATGTATGGGTTTTCAAAGCTAAAGGAGCACAGCAGACGCAAACGTTATTAAAAAAAGAAAAACAATTGGAAAATTATAAAAATTACAATTGTACTTACTATCAGAAAGTGTTTAGTTAGAAGGTAAATAAAAAGTAATTGGTGTGAACATATTTAAAATATTAAACACGATGGAAAGTATAAGGCTAGATGTATTAAGTGCCCTAAAATACTAAACTGCAAAGGCCATTCAACATCAGAACTTATTACCCACTATTTAAACTTGATTCTATACCAAGTAGTTCCAAGACTCCTGCAAATAAAACTCTTACCAAATACGCTATCAAAAATGTACCAATGGGTGAAATATAAGCACGTTGTGTTTTGAAGGACTGAATATCTGCTAAGGCCCTAAAGATGTAGATATCAGGTGTTTTTTTACAGCTACACAAGTTTAAATCATAATAAAACAAAGAAATATATGTTCAATATCGGTGAAACGGGCTTTGTTGTATAGCAAATTTTAAGACATTGATGTTTAGATATGATTCAGCCATGTTGCCGCCACGGGTGGCGGCTTACAAGGCACAATCTGGAATACTAATATTCACAAACTTTTAGCATCATATCGCCAATAACTATTGGAATGTTGACTTCCAGAATTGTGTGAAGTTAGCTTCTTAAGTTATATTCATTTTTTAACATTTATGTAATTTTTACAAAGTCTGTTAATTTAACATGAAAAAGCGTGAAGATAGCTTCGTAAGTTATATTCTTTTTTAGGAGTACAGTAAAAATGAAAATATTGATTTAAACAGTACAAATACCAATTTTCTTTACGAAGGTAAATTTTTTAAGAAGCTATCTTTTACCTTGAATTATATTAAATGAAAACATCATCCAAATCTATGAATTGGGTGTGGACAAAAAAACGAAATTTGTTTTCTTAAATTCTTAATATTAAATGATTTGCCAATTTATATACTTATAAAAGTTTAAAACACAATATTCGATAAATTTGGAATTGGATCAAATTGTGGCAAAACTAGACCTGTTGGGGTGGAATGGCATTCCATCAATTGTGAAATTATATGTGCCTGGTATCAAATATGGCAATTTTCCAGGCCGTATATCTCGGCTCAGATGGACTTTAAGGTCATGGGATAAAATATGCTGGAATCCTTGATCGAATGCCATTTTTTGCTGGTAGATTATTGTTAAGTAAAACCCTTATCGTACAAGGATGAACATCAAGATTTAGTTTTTGTTTCAACTCTGTGGCTGAAGTTTTGGGCTTAGCTCTTACAGTTCGCAAGATTTTTTTTAACCTCAATTTGGCTAATTCTTCTCTTTCTTCCTGTGTTTCTGCCTTGTATGACCATTTTTTGACGTTAGATATTGTTTTTGCTGAACAACCCACAAGATCTTGAATAAATTTGTAAATTTTTCCTTCTACTGTAGTACAGTGTTTGCTCCTGCCCATATTTTTATATTATTTTCGTTGCAGAATTACTTCAACACAAAAATACTATTTAGCAAAAGAAGTTTAAAATATAAAACTATATATTATCTTTTTTAATCTTTTTACTTACACTAGTATTATTTTGCAAACAAAATTAAAATTAAAAATTAAATTAATGGTATTTTTTAAAGATTGTTTTTTAGTAAAATATTTTATAACTTTAGTGTTAGCGCTTAGTAAGCAATTAATTGAAGTAAGAATAAAATTTAAAGAAGAATTCATTTTAACAGTATAACATTTTTTTAATTGAAAACCCAACTGTTATTTTGCGCGGCACTGTAGTTACAAGAGCTACTATTTCTTAAAGCAAATAGTCGTAACTACGCTCTTGTATGAATAACATGCTGTTGGAAATACTTTGCTAAGCAGTGAATAAGTTTTCTACTATAAGAAAATTTTAAAAAAGGTTCAAAAATTACAATTTTATTATTAATTTTGTAACGATTATTGCTTCTTCTATAAAATAAATAATAGTGTAGTTACATCCATTTGCATTAAAGGTGACGATATATAGATTCCCGGGCAACGCCGGATGGGTAAACATAGTACGTACATTTATGTATATTAAAAAGTTCTAAAATACATATATCTTAAGAAATTCTAAAGATGGAAATAAAGTTTGTCATAATTGTTTATCATTTTTCATTCAAAAAATGTGTTTCAATGCAATGAATATCTCAAATTTGTTATGTTCTATTTTATTTCCGCTTTCAATTATGATGGGAAATTGTATGCTTAACTTTTTCTTTAAACACGCGTCAGTAGTTGGGAATTATTTCTTTTTATTTTTACTTTTAAAAATTTCTCTTTTGTAAATTTAAATTTAATTTTTTACATTGCACGCTTGACTTGTCAAGCAAACATCTTTTTTAATAGCATTTGTATTTTTTTCAAATCGTAGTTTTCATTTAAAATTTTTCTTTCTTCTGAATGAAAACGTACATATGACTAAAGTAGCAAACAATATAGTGCATAAATATGTATGTTTTTTCAAGTTTTAAAATAACTTTTAGCATTTTTAGAGGTGCCATAATATTTACATATATTAATTGGTAAAAATAAAAAATAAACTGTTCCTATAAACACTATAACTGTTCTAAATTTCTTAAAACTCAGTTCGTAATAGATCTAAAACGGTCACTTTAAATAATTATTCTACAGGAAATGCAAAAAGACATTACAAAATCAATAATATTAAAGTATACTTTTCAACTTTTTTAAAATTTATTTATGCTATGGAGACTTAATTATTTTTAACAATTTTCTTTTTTTATGTTAGTTACGTCCTTTCAACTTGAATTTTTCTGAAACGAGAAGACGCAACTACGCTAAAATCATTTTTAGATGGACAAATATAAATATAAAAGAACTAGTCCTAAGAACACCGAAAAATGTGATCAAATCTGTAATTTTTAATAATGTAGAATATAATAATTTTGAAATGGCTGAAAATTTTAATAACTATTTCGTAAATAGTATTAGGGAAATAAGAAACTCCATAGGAGACGTGCAATATGAGAACCAAGTACCTGTGATAAACTGTAAATTTAAATTCCATGCAATAACTATTATAATTAAGATATATAAGAATATTAAGAAAAAGAACGACTACAGAAGAATATCAAGGAATTTAATATTGGACAACTGGAATGTAGTGGGTGAAATATTGCTTAAAATTATAAATAAGTCACTTAGAACTGAAATTTTGCCTGATAATTGGAAGGAGTCTTTGATAACACCGATTGAGAAAATTAAAAATACACATAAATATGAAGAATTTCGTCCAATAAATTCCTTGAAAACTTTCGAAAAAATTCTAGAAACAGTAGTTAAGCAGCAGTTGGGAAAATACATGGAGAACAAGTTGATGCCAAAATACCAGTCTAGTTTCAGAAGAAGGTTTTTATGTGAAACTGCGGTCAATTATGTAGTAAGCCGATGGAAGAATATGGAAAATAATAATAAGATTCTGGCGATTTTCCTTGATTTTAAGCGAGCTTTTGAAACGATCGATAGAGACATCTTACTACAAAAACAAATAAAATACAGGATAGAGAATAAGGAGCTGATGTGGTTTAAATCATATTTAACAAACCGTAGACAGCCTACAAGAATAAACAACACCGAATCTAGGCCAATTGAAAATAATTATGGAGTACCCCAAGGACCAATTTTATGAGCGATGTTATTTATAATTTACATTAATGACATGGATAAAGTTCTGGAAAATTGCGATAGTATTGTTACAGTATTATATGCGGACACTTTAATTTTTACAGAGGATAAAACGGATAAGTTATGTTACTAGAAGTTATCAAAGGATATAGAGAATACAGATAAGTGGTTAAAGATGAACAAGCTCAAGTTAAATGAAAATAAACTAAATTGTTCGAGATTAATATGAACAATAATATAACATTTGAGGTAAATAACGTGTTAATAGAGAAAGTTAATTCAATAAAGTACTTGGGTTTCATAATAGACAAAGACTTAAAATTTAAGGAGCATTTAGAGTACATTTGTAAAAAAAATAGTGGAAAAAATAGAATTTTTCAGACGCATACGAAGTAAAATATCAATCAGTACATCAATAAATATTTACAACACAATAACCAGCCACATTTTGAGTAAGGGTCAACGATATTATATTCATGCTGTTCTGATCAACAAGACTGCAGAAATTACAGAATAAGGAGACGCGTGCAATACTGAGAGTAAATAGATTAACATCAACAAGATGGATGTTAGAGTGTTTGAAATGGTTAAATGTGAAAGAAAGATTACAGGTAAACACCATAAATTTTATACAGAAAATGAAAATAGGAAATGCACCAGACTATCTAGTAGAACAACTGCGATATGTATGGTTCAACCATACAGAATAAGAAACGCCATGGACTTCAGGATTCCACAGGCAAACACAAGTGCTAAACAGAGAACGTTATTTTATAACGGGCTGAATCTGTATATTACCATTTGATATTAAAAATGATACAAATTATAATGTATTTAAAAGGAAAATTTTAAATTTTATAAAGAACATTAACTAGATTACATATACAATTTGTATTATATTTATTAACTGAATTGTAATTTAAAAGTATTAATAATACTACTTACTATCAATAAAAAAATAATAATAATGCCACAAATGCATTATATTATTATCCCTATGATTAGGTGCATTTGCTTGGAGCGATTCTTTGTTGTAAGGGTGACCCGTTGCTGGAATTATTTGCCTTTTGACCTTCGACTATTTTCTTATTCTAATAATACATTCTGATTTAAATTGATGACAATTATCCTTTTCGCAACAAGAGAAAAATTTTTAGGACTCTTTTGTGAATAGTTTTGTACTTTTCTTGACAGTCTTGCTACTACTTTGAACCATTCATACATATTTTTCAACATTCTATATTTTTGCTTTTGTTTGTTAAAGCACACCTTTCCATCGCATGTATTGGTTTGTAAGTCGGATTAGTGGTTCTCGTGTTTTAAAATTACGAACATAGGACAATTTATTTTTATATACAGTGATTGTTTAAGTATAACTCAAATTTAATTTAGTTTATATGACCTATGTCCTATGTTCGTAATTTTAAAACACGAGAACCCTAAATCCGACATATCACTACATGGGCTCTAGACAAGACCCTTGGCACAAACATTTGTATATAGTGGTATAGGTCATCCTCCCAAGAATTTTTGGATTTTTCAAAAAGGTGACTTTATAAAATTCCATTTTTTCAAATCCGGTGATTTTTCCATACATACCACTATATATACTCTGTTGGAACCCCTTGGATAACCATGTGTATATGGTGGTATATGGGAGCAGCCTCATATTTTCCCAAAATGTCCACTTATCCTCTGAAGATATTTTACATTTTGTATGTAGTCACTGTTAATCTCTTAACAGTACTTTGTTAACGCCAAATTTGAGCATGTTGAAAAAGTATGGTTTGGTGGTTTGGCTTTTCAAATTCGAATTTTTCCTCACATACATAAATAATCAATGGTCACGCCGGTAGAAAAAGTAAAAATACTAATAAACGTGAAGACTATCGACCAATTAACAATTTAAAAACATGTGAAAAAATAATAGCAAAATAGTTAAAAATCAAATAGAGGACTTTATTGAAAAACGTGAATTAATATCCAAATACCAACTGGGTTGCCGAAAAAACACTCGTGTGAAAATGCCTTGAACTTTGTTATAAACAGGTGGAAATTTGCTAAGAAAAACAATAAAATTATGGCTATATTTATTGATTTTAAGAGAGCGTTCGAAACAATAGATAAAAACATACTCATGAAAAAATTTGTCATTACGGTATACAGGATAATGAATTAAAATGGTTTCATACATATTTAACAAACAGAAAACAACGAAAGTTAATAGAGTCAAATACAGAACAGAATAACTTTGGTGTTCCACAAGGCTCAATATTGGGAGTTCTCTTGTTTATTATTTATATAAATGATATTGGGAAAGTTTTGGAAAAAGTGTGAGATTGTTCTTTATGCTGATGATACGTTAATCTTTTCGGAAGCGGAAACAGAAGAAGAATGTTATGAGTACATGACTACGAATATGAATAACATAAATAAGTGGTTAAAAATGAGCAAATTAAAGTTAAATGAAAGCAAAACGAAGATAATAGAAATAAATATGAACACTGCAAGAACTTTTAGAATAAATAATGTGGAAATAGGAAAGGTTAATAGCTTAAAATATTTGAGTTTCATAATAGATAAAGACTTAAAGTTTAAAGAACATGTTGAATATATGTATATGTATGTAAAAAAATTGGAAATGAAATTGGAATTTTTAAAAGAATTTTAAATAAAGTATCCATCATAACTGCTATTAATATATATAATACAATTATTAAACCACATTTGAAATACGGATCAACGATACTGTATACGTGCTGCACGAAACAACAGTTATCAAGATTACAAAAGTTATAAAATAGGGCAATGCGCACCATTCTAAAATGTAATCGGTTTACATCAACAATATTTATGCTAGATACTTCAAAATGGTAAAATATACAACAAAGAATTAAACTCAATACCATATATTTAATCAAAAAGTTAAAGGAGGTAGATGCCCCAGTATATTTAATAGAACAACTGAGATACAGTCATGGACACAAGTATAGGCACAAACAGTACTTCAATAAAAAATATGAATTTTTACGTATTTCAAAAGAGAAAATAATAATTTTATTAACTTACAATAACTACGTAATATATAAATTTCTAAAATAATGAGGAAATTTAAACAAATTCTCTTCAGGAACAAAACAATAACAAAAAATACTAAATATACTCTGTTTTCTATAGGACAAAATTATAGGCACAGTCATTGTAGTGCAGGGTAAAAATTTCAGAAGTTTGAATTAATATTTTGTTGGCAGTCCTTTTTGTTTTCTAACAGCCTTCAACCTATTTGGCATGGAATGCACTAACTTTTTTGTGGTATCTTCGCCAAGTTTATTTCGATCAAAGCTGCCTGTAGATCAGCTTTACTTGATAATTTCCGTGTTCGAATTCTTCGATCTAATTCTTCCCACAAATGTTCGATGGGATTTAGATCTGGGGACTGCGGAGGGTGTGGCAAGACATGTGCAGTGTTATAAGCGAGCCACATCTTCACGTTGTGAGCCGAATGTTTCTGGTCATTATCATGCTGGATTGTGAATGCCCGCGGCAAATTTAATTTCTCAGCGCTTTTTTTAACATTTTCTTTCAAAATGCTAAGGTAAACAGTATTGTCCATTATTCCCTTTACAAAGAAAGTTCCCCAACACCAGCAGAGGACATGCAGCCCCAGACCATTACTCCTCCCCCGCCATACTTTACTGTTGGTTTAAGATTTTTTTCGTTATATGCAGTGTTAGGCTTTCTCCACACTCTAGAATGTCCATCAGGATGGGAAACATTAAATTTACTCTCATCTGAGAAAAGCACCTGATCCCAGAAGCTGTAAGGTTCATTTTCAAATTGTTTTGCATACGACATTGTTTTCTCTCGATTGGTTGCAGATATCAGTGGTTTTCGTCTAGCCACTCTTGAATTGTAACCAGCTTCATGCAGCATTCTCCGCACAGTTTAAGAGTGCACATCCTTACAAAAATCTTCCTTTATATTTGCAGCAAGTTGTGTGGATGTTATTTTTGGATCTACCTTAACTTTCCGTGCTACTTGAACACGTTCTCCAACAGTTAATTTACGTGGACGTCCACTACGCTTTACACTTTTAAGGTTACTTTCGCCTTTAAAACGATTAATAATTGTTCGAATGATAAAACGGCTACGATCCATTAGTTCTCCAATCTCGGTAAAAGATTTGCCTTGGTTATGCAGATGGAGAATAATTTTCGTTCGGATTCTGTTGTTCCGCTTAGTTAGGGCTCATTGCAAAAAAGAAGTCAATAAAATATATTTTTAATGAAAGTTTTTACGAATCAAAACAAAATATGCAAAAAGTATAACGGGACTTCCCAGTTCTAATAAAATGTCCAAGTTGACAGATGGGTGAAAATAATAATCTTCGCTTGCATAACAGCGGCTGTGCCTATACTTTTGTCCTATAGAAAACATCGGTTGTTTAGTACTTTTTGTTATAATTTTGTTCCCGAAGAGAATTTGTTCACTTTTTCTGGTTATTCTATTAATATATATATATTATGTAGTTATTGTAAGTTAATAAAATTATTTTTTTGTGTTTTGAAATACGTAAAAATTAACATATTTTTTATTAACTGTTGTGTTTTATTACTGTTTGTGCCTATACTTATGACCATGACTGTATGTGTGTGATGTGCAAGATATACAATCTGAGAAGTTCGAATGATTTCAGGTTGAAATACAAATGCGATGCAAACGGCACTTCTGTATAAAGAACTAAGACTTTACAACACGATGACAAATGATATTAAAAACAATTTTATTAGAAATACGAGGGCGGATTGACATTGAAGCTACCTAGCGCTAGATGGCAGCACAAACACAAAAACTTTTTCTTTCTTAGAAATTACGATCTGTCAAACTTCAGCTGTTAAAATTTTAGCCAAATTCATCGATTAGTTTATTTGTTTTAGTAGTTTGAAGTAAGCAACTTTTGTGTTTCTTGGAAAATGGAAAAAAGTGAATTTCGTGTAGTGATTAAATACTATTATTTGAAAGGCAAAACGGCGAAAGAGACAAAAGAAAAGCTTGATAAACATTACGGCGAATCTGCTCCGTCAGATTATATGGCAAAATATTGGATTGCTGAATTTAAACGGGGCCGAACAAACACTGCAACAATACCATCAACAGGAAGGCCAAAAGAGGTGGTTACTGAAGGAAATATCAATCAAATATCGTTATGAATAATCGCCGGGTCAAAATACGTGAGATTGCTGAAATGGTAAACATATCATATGAACGTGTGTTCAACATTTTGCATGAACATTTGCATATGAAAAAGCTATCGGCAAGATGGGTGCCGCGTTTGCTGTGTTGAACAAAAACGAGTTCGACAGATCACTTCACAGCGGTGTTTGGACATGATAAAGCATAATCCTGCTGATTTTTAGCGTAGATTAATAACTGTTGATGAAACGTGGGTGCACCACTACACACCTGAAACCAAAAACCAATCGAAGCAATGGGTGGAAGCTGGTGGAAGTGCTCCGAAGAAGGCGAAGACAGCGAAATCGGCTGGCAAGGTTATGGCCACTGTATTTCGGGATGCACACGGAATATTGCTCATCGATTATCTTGAAAAGGAATCCACAATCACAGGAGAGTATTATCGTGCATTATTGGATCAATTAGTTGATGCAATCAAGGAAAAACGACCACATTTAAACAAGAAAAAAGTGCTCTTTCTTCAAGACAGCGCACCGGTTCACACAGCATTAGATACGATGCTGAAACTACGAGTAATCCACTTCGAATTAGTTGATCATCCACCTTATAGTCCAGATTTAGCCCCTAGTGACTTTTTCCTGTTTCCAAACTTGAAAAAATGGCTCGCAGCAAAAAGATTCATCTCAAACGAAGAAGTGATTACCGAAACTAATGTGTATTTTGAAGAGTTCCCAAAATCGTATTATTCAGATGGTATAAAGATGGTGTTCACACAGCATTAGATACGATGCTGAAACTACGAGTAATCCACTTCGAATTGGTTGATCATCCACCTTATAGTCCAGATTTAGCCCCTAGTGACTTTTTCCTGTTTCCAAACTTGAAAAAATGGCTCGCAGCAAAAAGATTCATCTCAAACGAAGAAGTGCTTACCGAAACTAATGTGTATTTTGAAGAGTTCCCAAAATCGTATTATTCAGATGGTATAAAAAAGTTGGAAAATCGTCTTACTAAGTGTATTGAGCTAAAAGGAGACTGTGTTGAGACATGAATGTTTTTTGAAAAAAAAAAATGTTTTTTTCCTACTTAGGTAGCTTCAATATCAATCCGCCCTCGTAGTAATAATGCTTTGAACATGTAAACAAATTTAAATATTTTTGAAGTATTACTACTCATTTATAAATAAATAAATAAATATATATATATATATATATATATATATATATATATATATATATATATATACAAAAAATATAATATGAGAAGTCGAGTAGTTTTTTGACCACTGTACAATGTTATAATTTTCCCATTTAAATGCCCAATATAGTAAACAAAGAAAGAAAACTTATCAACTAAAAAAAAAAAAAAAACGGATTCAATCACACGAAGAGGACGTATTATTGTTAATAATTTAAATTTTTTATTAAAATCATAAGTAATTTTATCCCGTTATGCATCAGTTGTGACCAGAATGATTTTAAATTGATATAAAATTAATTAAAACTTTATAAATAAAAACTACACTTCACAGTAGCGCTTTTAATGCGCAAGTACTTAGTGGATATTTCATTAAAACATATAACGCTTTTTAAGAAAACAAAACAAACAGAAAATTTTTAATTTAGTGCAACCAACACTAACAAACATACATATATGCATAGATACATATTTAAATATTGTAGATGAGAAACATTCACAAGTTCATTCATAAAACATTTTACAAAAACAACAGGAACATAGAAGAATTGAAGAACACGACACTCAACAAATAGAAGTGAAATACGAAAATTTCATTCATAAACAACACAAACACAAAAAAGGCATAATTCGTTTATTATCATTTAAATAAACGAAAATGGGAAGAGACAAACAAAATGAAAAAATTAAATAAATGTGAACGCATATGTATTGGAATTTGTTTTTGATTCATATCCACATCATTCCTTAACTTGAAATATGTTGACTGCACTCGCTTAACACAAAACAAAACAAACAAGGTGCAAGAGCGCAAGTGAGTAAGCGCAAGGTATATTGTTCTTACATTGAGGATGCACAGGTGCGACAAAGACAACTACAGTCTACAATCTCTGAAAAAAAATTCTTTTGAACATAATTTTTTCTTTTTGAATGAAAAATCCCTACACACAAAACACGGAACTCTTCTGTTTTGAATCATTAATAAAACTTAACTTATCGTTTATAGTTTGCAACTAAATTTGTATTAAGTAAACCATTTGAATTTACTATAGAAAGTAAAGTTTCACATTCCATTTTTGAAGCACACAGAAGTTGACGCGCTTCTCTTATACTAACAACGCCAACACATTCCATCACTTTAATTTTAAGGCTTTCTCTTTTAAAACTTGCAAGACTTTTGAGCCCTTTTAATTTTGTTCACACACTCGCGTATTATTTAAACAATTTCTCATTTTTGTTATTGATTTACGTACCAATCTTAACTTTTAATTGCTCTTCAATTCGTACTTCCCGTGTATTATCGGCCATGTTGGATCCATAACTAATGATTGTGATATCTGCAGTAGGGTCGTCTCTTTCCTCATTCATGTAACGTTTTTTTTTCAGGTGCATCTTATTTCGTTTCACTTTTGTTCTCACAAATAGATTGTCAATGTTTAAATTACAGCGTTGTATAAGCTAGTACTTTTTCAGAGTTACTTTGTTGTATTATTCTTTCTTCAATAGTGTATTTTTTTTGAAAGTCTATGCATTTCTTTAGAGATTTTGGTTGCATAAAAGTCAAAACAGTTTTACCTTATTATATTTATGGTTTAGTGATATTTTTTAAATAAAAATATATTTTATTATTTTAAATCGTGTAAATATTTTTGAAGCATTTTTTAATATCGCCCTACAAAATGAAAATGAAACGGAAAACCGATCAACAGCTGAACACAAATAATAAAAGTTGGTTTAAACTCAATAAAGAACATGTTTACGTGTTTGTATCTTCTGAAGTTTATATTATATTTAAATAAAATGTTTGCAAATTTTTTTACTTTGGTTTTTTTTTTCATTTATAAACTAGTTTTTCTAAACATTTGTATTTGCAAATTTCACAATTTAAAATATTTTGTTTTTATTATTTTTTGTTATAATTGAATTGTTATCGGATTGAGAAACTCGTTTTCCTTATTAACCCTAATTGTACGTTAAACACGCAAACATATATGTATGTACAGTGGCACAATATAATATCCGGGCAGTTAAATATGTACTTTTTACCAAAAAAAATTTTTCAACTAAACTAAAAAATTTGTTAATTTATTTTATTTATTTACATGGGACTGATTAGGAATATGTTTACAATGGATGGAAAAAATCTCTATACAAATAAAAAAAAAAAAACAAAACAAATTTCATAAGAGAAAAAAGATCAAATCAATAATCTGACACATCAAAATTTCTAAGTTTAAGTCAGCGTTGTTTTTAATTTGATTCTTTCTGGCCAGTCCTTTATTCTTGAGAATAGCCTCTATCCTCTTTGGAACAGGTTCCACTAACTTTTTACAATAGGAAACTCAATTCATTCCCATTTCTCTAATTATGAATTTTTTGTGGTTGCTTTTTGTATAGATTTTTTCCATCCACTGTAAACATATTTCTAATCAGTCCCATGTAAATAAATAAAATTAGTTTAGTTTAGTGGAAAAATGTTGTGTTTTTTGGTAAAAAAAAAATACATATCATATAACTGTCCTGTTAGTTATTAAATTGAGCCACTGTACTTCAAAAATGTGTTGTAAATGACCTTCACGCCATATTTAAGGCAATATTTTATTTCATTGAAACAAATGAAGTTTCTACATATAATCTACGCATATTCCCACTTTAGCTATGAATTTGTCTTGTATTTTATATAAAGCAAGGTGCATTAAACAAGGTAGTGTTGCCTGTAAAAAAAAAAATTTTTAACAACACTCAGACCTCGTTTTATGTAATCGATTCGTCCTACGAAAATCCACATAAACCGAATTCACATAAAACGATATACTATATTATGTTTGAAAAAATGCATAAATTTAAATAAAAGCGTTAAAAGTCAGTCGAAATCGCAAAAAAATGTCAACAAAAAATGTATTTTATTTACGAAGAAGTAAATAATAAAAATTATTTTAATTAAGTAAAAGAAAGATAAAAATAATATAATAATATTTTATCTTTTATCGTACAAAATAATTTGTCATCGGACTTTGTGATGTTGAATATTTCACCAGAAATATTATCATCGTGTCTATAAGGAACGGTCACCGAGTTTTCAGAAATTTTATCTTTTCTCATACAAAATAATTTGTCATCGGACTTTGTGATGTTGAATATTTCAGTTGCTTATACAGCTTTTATATCCAGTAAGTTCACGTTGAAGCTTCATTATTCGTTCCGTATCTGGAGCCACATTGAAAATTTGTGTACAGCATTAATTTTGTTAACTTCACATTTTTTGTTTGAAGTAAAAGGTTCAACTATTTCCAAACAATAATTTTCGCACTGATTGTCTTCGACATTATCTGTAGTTAAATTAATATTGTTGACATCGGATACTTCTACTAGCGCTACTTAATTACTATATTCATTAATAAAATGAGAACAATTACACCAAAGGATTTGAAGATCTTAGTACGTAACACAAACGATAATTTTAAAACCGCATAAATTTGAACTCGCATAAAACGAGGATTCAATGTACATCTATGTAAATATTTGTTGCTATTTTTAATGATTATTAAGTGCCAAAAAATTAAATAAACTATACATAGAAAATCTAATAAAGCAGTTTCCGCTTAATTGCGTCCCACTTCATTGATCTAAAAAAGTAATGATGTTTTTCCATATAAGATATACAGGAAAATCTAAGTTTAATTGCGTTACCCCTTTAAATGAATCATAAAATAACCACTCTTTTTTTAAAATCGTACCTATATAAAAATACCAATTTAATTGCAAATTTTTCTAAAATACAGTAATGTGAAAGAAAACGCAGATTAGGTTTAAAATGAAAACTAAGTGTTATTGACGATGCTAAAAAATATGGCAAACAGGAACCGTGTTCCAAAGCAACAATAAACAGAAGTTTAAAAAAAGTGAATGAACATATTCGGCTATTCACACGCATACGAACCAATTTACAACTCAGCTGGAGTAAAGGAAAAAAGCAACATTATTTTCCATAAGAAAATAAAGCAGTTTGAAAAGCACAAAATATACATATATGCTTTTTCGTATGTGTATGCAAAAAAAGAAGTAAATAGAAATAAAATTTAATGTAGTAAAAATGAATTGGTTGTGATTTTTTAAAGATATACAACATTTTCTGTTTTATTTAATGAAATAAATGTATTTTTTTAACTAATAAAGGTAAGTAAAAATGTGGAATAAAATTTAACATTAATTTTAACCAAAAAAAATTGTCAGAAGCAAAATAAAAAATTTTACAACTCAGCTCGAAAAAAGAGATAGAGGTATTATGTTAATATTTACTATTACGTGTATTCCTACTGAATTGTAAAATTTGTTGTATGGTTGTTGTTGTTTTTGTTGATGTGTCGTCACTGTATACACTGTGCTATGAAACAGTCTTGTCTTTTAAAATTTTAAAAGATATTACATTCTAAAATCGTGTTTTTAATAAAATTACACTTATTTTTAGAATCTAATATAGAAGATGGAAATTTAAAAGTCAATTCAATTATATTTAATTAAATTTAAATTCAATGATTCAACATGCATACGTTTATCTAAAAATATATTTCCATTATTAACCGGAAGGATTGTACTTCCAAATAAAAAAAGAAATTTGAGAAAATAATCAGTAGTTTTTTTATAGCATTTTCAAAAAAAAAAAAAAAAAATTATTTGGCGAACCCTTTAGTACGAGCGGACAATATGTTTCGATAATGTCCAGCTTTTACAAAAGCAGGGTATTAATTCACAATGATAATTAAAACCCAATAACAGAAAACCAATAAATTGCAACACACAAGCTGAGAGCATGCTACTTACTACTACGTTGGTATTTTAAACATGTACATGGCCACTGCGCTCTGATGGCGAGAACTGGAACTTGGGAAGCAGGCTCGCCTTTTTTCTGCCGAGTTTGCAGCGATACAGGGGAGCCGGAGACTGTGGAACACATCCTATGCCACTGCCAGGCGCTTTATGGGCGCATTCTCAGGTTGTTGGGTTGGGACTCTTTCGATGGCCCTGGTGACATTGCGTTGTCTAGGATATGCGACCTGGAGGGCTTTCTATCAGGTCTCAGCTGGCTCCTTAGGTGATGCCTGGACCTCTTTGGGCATCCGTCTCTTTCTGTATACCACTTCTGACTCTTATTCTTCTCCTATTTCCTTCTCTGTCCTTCCTCTCTCTTTTCTTTCTAATTCTTCTTTTCATTCCTTCTTACTTATCCGTTGAAATATTATTTCCACAATGGACCACTATGGTCTTTGGGTGGAGTACTTTCGGTACCGCCTTTCTTACCTACCTACCTAGGGCTTCCACTTATAACTATTATAGAAATGAAATTACATATGTATTGCCTTTCTCTGTTTGATTTTTTGTTTTTGTTGGAAGCCTTTTTTAAGTTTTTGTATCCATTTTCGTTTGGTTTTAAGTTATAAGCAATGGGAACGCTTTAAACTACACTATCAAAGTTTTTTATATTAAATTTGTACAAGCATAAACATCAACAATCTGATAAACGTTGACACTCGCGGTTTAATTAGTTGACATTATTCTAAGTGCACTATATTTATATATATGGTCCGCCAAATAATTCTTTTTTTTTTGAAAATGCTATAAAAAATACTGAACATTTTCTCAAATTTCTTTTTCTATTTGAAAGTACAATCCTTCCGGTTAATAATGGAAAATTTTTTCATTCAAATGGCTGCCTCGGCTGGCCATGCAGTAGCCTACACGATCGGTCCAATTTTTAAGCACATTATCGATTGTGTGCAGCTGTATTTCACCAATGGCTTCACGAATATTATCTTTTAAAGCGTCAATTGTGTCTGGCTTGTTGACGTAACACTTATCTTTGACGGCACCACACAAATAATAGTCCAACGGTTTAATCGCAGCTCCGACGTGGCCAAACGACATCAGCTCTGCGGCTGATAATGCGATCTTCAAAAACAGGGCGCAAAACATCGAGTGTAGCTTCGGCTTTGTGGCAAGTAGCGCCGTCCTGTTAAAACCAAATGTTGCTAATATCCTCCTCTCCAATTTTTGTGAACAAACTGTAACGGCCACTCCTTGCTTATTTTCGAAGAAAAATGGCCCAATTATGCCTCTGTGTCAAAATCCGTACCAAACAGTGACTCGTTCTGGGTGTATCGGCTTTTCAATGTATGTGCGAGTTTCTGTGCCCCAAATGCGACAATTTTGCTTGTTTACATACCCGCCAAGATCAAAATGAGCTTCATCTGAAAAGATGATTTTTTTTTGCAAAATCAGCATCTTCTGTAAGTCGATCGCAGGCCCGTTGTTCAAGCGTATACACAACCATATTCGTTCAGCGGAGGGATAAAACTAATTATATGTCAAATCAGACATGAGCTAAGTGTTACCATTCACGAAATAAGCACTAGTTGAAAAAAAAAGTTGGATGGCGAACCCTTTACATAATAATGGTTCTTGTGAAAAATCGTGCTTTTCGGTTTTTACTTTGAGCTTTGTTGGACAGACATTTAACAAAAAATAACTGTAAGCATAATTTTTTGTATTTAAATTCTCTTGGAATAATAACCAAATTTTTAATTCGATATCAATTACTATACATACATATGTATGTATGGTAACATAGGAGTAACAGAATTATCAAAATCCTTGTCATAATTTTATTTAATAAATTTTTTAATTATTAAATAATTCGACATTGAATTGAATTTAATTAAACAATAATCTAAACGTGAGGTAGGTGCTTAAACTATATTCGGAAAATAAAATACACTTAATTGATTTAATCGCTGACATTTCAAATGCGAAATAGTGTAGTGGCATTCATTATTTCCTTTTAATTATAGGAATTTTTATCTCTTAATTTAAACTAAAATAAAACATTAATATATAAAATAAAAAAACTGTTTCGCTAGAGTTGCTTAGAATTTGTTTTTGAAATGAATATCATTATTTTTTTTGTTTGATTTTTGCATTTTATTTGTTTTGCTTTGAAATTTTTCCAAATATTCTTTAACATTAACTTAAAAGAAAAGCAATTCTCTAATGCATTTCATATATTATTTTAATAAAAACAATTTAATGTGTACAAAATTGTGGCAGATGGCATTTAAATGAGTGTGCAATAAACACAATATTTTTATGTTGTTTGTCCACTTCGTACGTTGGTCGTTCAGTGAGTTTCATTTGATTCAATAGACGATGTTTCCGTTTCAATGGTTAGTTTTTTACTTATAAATTTCATTCATTCATTATTTTCTTTGGTATTGAGTGTAACTGCACACACCCATACAAACTGTTATTTTATGTTATCAAGGCGAATTTATACGTATTTTTATCTTTATTGTTTTTAATCTTTTTTTTTTTTGTTCATTTAAACAATTTTTTTATTATTCACATTATTTATATGTTGTGAATTAAAAATGAAAGAAATATTTTTATCATTCTTCGTAGTATAGATTTATGTAGATTTAATTATTTATCCCTTTCTCGCAAGCACACATGTGCGTGTGTTTAATTTTTCCTTATTCTTTCGCGTAGTGGCTTTGCCTCACATTTCTTTCTTATTTGTAAATTTTATTGTTTTACTACAAATTATATTTAAAAAATTTTCTAGTTATTTTATTGTAAGGTGTATTTTGATATTTTGTATATTCCGTTGCTGTATAGTAAATTTTTGATTCAGTCGAAGCGATATCAACTGAAAATCATTCAACTTCCGCTGTTCTTTTTTTCACTCGTACGAAATGCCGACACACAATCATGTTTTTTCCAGTCATCTCAACACACCAGTATATTTGATTGTATTGTAAATATAAAAACGAAGCAAAAACAAAACATGCACAAGTAGCTTATGAATGATTTTATTAATTGTTGGTGTCCACTGCTTTTCAGATTACTTATGCGACGACACCCGGCACGCACACTTCTCCAATAAACGTTAAAATTGCTACTGAAGAATAAATAGTGCAGCCAACAGTGTTGCCGTTTCCGTTCTTTATTTTTTTTTTGGTTGTACTTTTATTCGATTTTGTTTACTTTTTTCTCGAAGTAAAAAAATAAACATAATGATTTCTTTTTGCAATCGAAACAAATGGTGGTCGGACGGGCAAGGTCTAGATTATAAATAGAATCATCTGATCTTGGAACATTTGGCCGATTGTTGCCCCAATAGATCTATTTTTCATCGCCTGTAATGATTAAATGCCGCGAGAACTTTTTTTATAACTTTCCAGCAACATTTCAGACATGAAATTGCGGCTTTCAACATCTCTCGGCTTTTACTCGTGCGGTACTCAATTCCATTGTTTTGCGGTTAATCCTGCTGCTTCCAAGTGTTTTGCTTGAGTAACTTTTGAGTTTGAAAATAATCTTCATAGAATACTGCCTTCAATTCATAATCTCTGAACATTTTTGTCTGACCTGGGCAATCTTCCTTTTTCATCCCAAAATCATCACTTCTGAACTGCATATATAATCAATCGTACGGTGAGATTGGGTGACATATTCAAGATATTGCTTATACTATTTCATTCAGTCGATGAGTGAGTATAAATGTCAGACATATTTCAGTTTAATGCTATTAGCTAAAATTATTAAGAAATAAATTTTAAAACCTCATGATAACAAAACGTCATCATATGAGAGAACGATATTTCCTAGTGTGAAAAGTTTGTTAATACATAGTTAAAATGTTCAGCACAAATAGGATAATATGCCTCATTAATTACTGTAACAAGATTTTTTGATCAGTCTATATTCAGTCAATACTGCTATAAAATCCATATATAAAATGATGTTTTAATGTTTTTTGTATTAGAATTACGATTTTACGATTTATTGGTTACTTTTTTATAGGAGTGTGGTTGCAAAAAATTGGAAGATGTGGCAACACTGGTAGCCAGAGCCAATGAATCAAGCTGACTGCTTAAAAAGCGGCGTTGAGAGGACGCCATTTATTTATTTTTCAACGTCGTACACACTATTGGCTTCTATCACGGTGAAATTACATAAGGTGGTGGCACTCTACAACAATACAAAAACAACGGGGCATTTTTGTCTCGTTCCGTGGCAAAAAGTGGTGTGGTGAAATAAAAAAGCGGCTGTCAAAAGTGAAAAAATATAAACAAACGAGAAAAAAACACAAAAAATTGAACAAATAAAAAATTTAATTTTTATTGGAAAAAAGTGAAATAATAATAAAAACTATATTAATTAGTGATAACGACTCCTCTACCATATTAAAAGAGACATACGCTTCAAATGGGTTATGCTTCTCTTAAAAATATGTGGAAATTTTACAAAATATGTGGAAATTTTACAAAATATGTATAAATATGTAATTGATTTAGCGACATCAAGGAACAAATTTGTAGAATTATTTATTTACTTATTATTATTTTATTTATTATTATTTTATTTATTATTATTACACACAATCGCAAATTTTCCCAAAAATTTTAAAATTTTCACAAAACTAATGTATCTGTTTTTTATGTGAAAACATAAATATAAATAAAAACATAAATAAAAACAAAATTGTTGACAGAGATAGGATGATAAAAAAGTAACCAGCTGGTTCTTAAACACCACCTTATAAATAATTTCACCATGGTCCGGCTGATAGCCTTTTTTGTTCACCATGGTTCACATGCTGTCAAGACATTATCTTGTACAGCAAAGACTTACTAAATAGAACAAGCCAAAGATATCGTTAAACTATATCTTATTGCAAAAAACATTCTTCAAAACGCATTAAAAATAATATATTTATAAATATGTATTTAATGTTCATAATTGAAAAACGTCCAAAAAACTAAATATTTGAAAATTAAAATTTTCAACAAAATAAAATATTTCTAATTTACAAGTATTAACTGCATAAAATTTTTGGTTACGTTTTTTTTATATAGAAATTTTTTGACATCTACCATACAATGTAAAAAAATTTCCCGTTGTTTTTGTACAAAAATTAGTTGTTGTACATATAACTCCACCTTATTTAATTTCACCATGGTTTCTATGTGAAGGTAGCCATACACTTGTGATTTGTGACTATGATTTGTGTGTTCGACTTCTTTTTATATGTTACAAAAACAACGGGAAATTTTTTTTACGAATTGAAAATTTTCAATTTATTGTGATTTGTAACAAAGAGTATGGGGTTATGCGCGAACATTTGAACAAATTTTCAAATTAGTTCACAATAAAACGTCAAAGTGCACTCATTTCGGTAAAAATAAAATTTTGTTGATAATACAAAAGTGAAAATATTTTTTGTGGTTGCAGAGATAGCAAGCAAACAATTTTTATTAGAATTTATTGAAATTTTACGAAATGAAAATGCAATTTGGCAGAGTAAAAGCGATTTCTATAAAGACAGAAATGGAAAACAAAAAGGATGGGAGAAGCTGGCTGCAAAATACAAAGAATATGATAAAACTTCAACAATTGATATGTTAAAAAAGAAATATCATGCAATCAGAGCTTGTTATAGACGTGAATTGCAAAAAATTAGAAGAAGTGAAAAATATGGAGCCGGCACTGATGATTTGTACTGTGGTATTTCGAGCATTTAAATATTCTTCGTGATCAAGAATCCCAGCTGGATGGTTTTACTACTATTGATGACTCAGTTGAAGAAGAAATTGAAAAGGCAAGTTTATTTCATATTTTTTATGCAAATGTAATTTTTATTGAAACTTATTTTATAAAACTTTGTCTTGCCAAGGACGGCACCAATAGTGTTGAAATAGTGACAAAATTTGTTGCGAATATTTTTGGCGTTGTTTGAGATATTTCCATAAGAAATAGGCTCCAAGTCCGTTAAAGCATTATCTTGCATATCAAACCCTTCATTCTCACAGCTTCGCAAGTAAACCGACGAATTTTTCTTGCTCAAAAAATTATGAAGGTAACAACACGCCAGTGTTATTATTGAGACTTTTTCTGGACATAAATTAATGGTTGAACGTAAAATTCTAAAGCGGTTAGCCAAAATTCCAAAGGCATTTTCCACAATGCGACGTGCTTGAAAGCCTATAATTAAAAATTTGTTCCTCCGGTGTTAAATTGTGTCGGCTGCAGGGTTTCATTAAATTTTCCAAAAGAGGAAAAGCATCGTCAGCAACTATGACGAATGGAAACATGTAGTAAATTTAAAAAATTTACGTCGTATTTTTGCTTTAGCTTTGATTGCCAACCTCTAACGCCAAGAATTAATAATTTTCATACACTACAGCCATCATTATAATGCTAAAACTTTTTTTATAATTAAAGTAATATAATCCAGATTTACTCGGTTTTATTATATTGACGTGTTTGCCGTCTAAAGATCCGACACAGTGATTGAAATTTTATTTATTTTCAAATTCAATAGCAACTTTTTTCCACTCTTTCGGATTACTTGGCATCTGAAATTAAAAGTGCATTATTTATTTAAACATTTTTTAAGTTTATTTTTAATATGTATATAAAATTAATATGCATGTACGTTTTTTCTTTTTCAGGAACCCACCCCAAAAAAGAAAGGCATTTGATTCAAGTATATTTTTGCAAACGGCTGTTTAACCATCTACAAAAATCTAGCCAAAAGCCTAACAAGGATGAAGCTGATGTATATGGTGAATCGTGGGCACTGACATACCGCAAATTGAACGCGGATCAAAAAATTTTCGCAAAGAGTCTGATAGACGACACACTAATATATGGTCAATTGGGCTAGTTATCACTTTGTAGTTCAATAAATACTGGAGTAGGAAATATTGTTCGTACATTTCATCCCACTGCAGTTCACTAAGATAGTTCCAATTCGTGTACCTCGCAATCGTCTTCTCAATTTTCCCATTATTCAACATTATCAACTCAGGACACACCCACACCAATTCTACCTCACCGAATATCATCGCCAAAACCGCTTGATACAACACCACCGCCAGTACTATCCCATTCCACCCAAAGAATATTTACGACCAATAGAAAAATAAGAAATGTACATCCCGCAAACTCATTTCAGGAACTATTTGACATTGAAGAATTCCAATAAAATATTTCCATATGAAGAAATAAATATGTAAAATATAACCTCAAAAACCATTCGTTTTTAGTTGAAAATTACAAATTATCTATTTGAAAGAACTTTTTGGGTTCAGTGTACATGCATATGGATATTATTTAATAAATATTTACTTACTTTAATGAATGGTTTCAATGCTAAAATTATTGCTTTTGATGTTTCAATTACTATTTTTCCGAGGCTTTGCGCTAATATGTTTGCTAAAAATTTTAAATCTTCATAGCTCTGGCCAGTAGCTAGGAAGCGCAATGTTGCTGAAAGCCTTTCGGACGGTGTAATCGCATCACGTAAATGGGTATCTTGCTTTTGTATAGCTGGTGTTATATATTTTAAAAGCTCCTCATATGTATTGGCATCCATTCATAAAAATTTTTTAAAATGTTCTGGAGTTGTTATTTCCATATTTCTTAATAAAATTTCCATTTTCTTCTTTTTTTTATTTTCTTTTTCTGATTTGTGCACAAATAAATTATTAAAAGTGCAATTGCATCATCCGCTTTACAATTCATTTTTTCTTGTTGACGTTTAAGATTATTGTGATTTGTTATAGTGAACAAATCACAGTCACAAATCGCAAGTGTATGGCTACCTTAATTGAAAACTAAACTTGAAAAAGATTTGTTTTAATCATGGTGAAATCGTTCATAAGGTGGTGTTTAAGAACCAGCTGGCTATTTTTTTATTTTTATTTTTGTTCGCTGCCAACAGTTTTGTCTTTATTCATATTTTTGTTTATATTTATGTTTTCTTATTAAAAACAGATACTTAACTATTGTAAAAATTTAAAATTTTTGTGAAAATTTGAGAATATGTGTGCTTTTTACAGAATGTTTGTGTGTTTTTTTTTAATAAATGAATAAAAAATAAATAATTCCAAACTTTTCTTCTAATTTGCTGTCGCTAAACAAAATACCAACGATTGGCGCATTTATATATATTTTTAAAAAGCATTGCCAAATAGAAGCGTTGGTGTCTTTTGATGTGATTTACGAGTCATCATCATTATTTTAAACGCTTTTTTATTATTATTTGTCTTTTTTTAAATAAAACTAAAATGTACTTTTTTATTTGTGTTTTTTGTGCGTTTTTCTTCTTGCTTATTAATAGAAATAAACATCATTGGTATTCTGTACCATACAGATACTTGCTTTAAGTAAACCCCATGTCTTCTTAATGCCTAAGTTACAGCCGTATCATTATCCAAAATGTATTCTTTTGCTACAGTGGCTCAATTTAACTAAATTTAATTTAACGGTCAACTAAATTATATGCATTTTCTACCAGAAGAAAGAACATGGACTGTTTCTAAAAATGTTTACAAAGAATGCAAAAAATCTCTATACAATAACATAAAATTCATAATTAGAGAAAAAAAGATCTAATTAATAATCGGACACTCCAAAATTTTTAAGGCTAAATCAGTTTTGTTATTAATTTAGTATTTTATTCTTGAGAATAGCCTCTAGCCATCTGGAACTGATTCTACTAACTTTTTGCAAAAGAAAGGTTCAATTCGTACCCACCCTCTTTAAGAGGGGTGCAAAAACAGTTTCTTCTATTTTGCTTGACAGGACTTGGATGGAACTCGTATGTACTTCCTGTATATGAAAGCAGGCTCGCACTTATTAAATTACCTACTATGAAAAGCCGACGAACTATGCTGAGTATTTCTTCCTGTGGAGTTTAATTCAAGGTAACATTGATTCGGAGTTCCAATTAAGTCGTATAATGCTCAATGTTCCTACTAGACCAACCCGCAACTTTCAACTATTAACCTTGAAGTATTATCGATCAGTCTATGCGAACAACCACTCCTTTCGTGAGATATGGTTGAAATTTAATAATTTTTATCACCTAATTGATTTCTGTGATTCTATTGATGTTGCAAGGAGAAAAATTATTTTATATATGAATTAATGTTTTTAAATTTTCTATACTTGCTTTTTTTTTACTTTAGTCTGTAAGGAAATGTAATCCATAGACCTCATTTAAATAAATAAATAAAAAGAGCGATTTTTATATCAGTGATGTTGGATATCAATAGAGATTTTAATTTTTTTTCGTGGTGTGCCCACAACATTATTAGAATATTCCAATAAAAAGTTATCAAAGTACAATTTTTAGTGTAGTAACATTGTAAAAATGAACGTCAGCTTTGCAAATGGCAACAAATTATAAATGCGTAGTAAATGTAAACATTTATAAAACATACTCGTAAATAATAAAAATATTTATAAATTTTTAAATTTGATGTTAAGCGAAATAACTTTAATGTTTAAAGGATTTATAAATAATTTTTATTATAAATCCATTTTTTAAAATTTGTGACTTCAGATATTTTGTAATAACATATGTATGTGTTAAAAAAAAAAATAAAAAAATAAAACTGTATATTTTATTGGAACAAATTTTCTTTCCAATTATAATTTTTATGGAGGTTAACATGATATCCCATACGAAATCAATAACGACACCCTTTAACTTATATTTCATTTAAAATCTCCAATTCATTTATTACAAAAGTTATTATAAGAACAAGTTACAAAAAGGAAGTGAAGTTATGTTAAGTTGGATTGCAGAGTAAGGTTGCACTTTCTCTTACATATTTTAATTACAATCTTAAAATTTTTTAAAATGTTTTTTATTTGTTCACATCCGTTTTATTTTAACGTTCAAACATTTTTGATATAATTTTACAATTCTCGCACCCTTTAAAGAGCCGAGTTGTTTTGACAGTTCGTTCGACAAACTTTTCACAAAGTAAAGTTACAGAAAAAGTTTTAAGGCCCAATTAGTCTAGAAGAAACGTAGACGTGACGTGTCAGCTGTTACGATAACTAAATGGAGAATACATACAAATGGTTAGTAACGAACGTAACGTAGGCGTGGTGTTTCTGTTTGCAGCAGATTTTTTCTACTTTTTTATACACACACACAGTTGAAAACAGCTGACACATATTACTTCACAAACTAACCACACTTCACGTTTGATCCGTTACTTTTGTGTCCCGTCTACGTTACTTCAAGATTAATTGCGCCTTTACTCATATATTTCCAATATCTTACGTCAAAGACTCAAATGACAGTTAAGACTCAACTATAATATGCGTCAGCGAGCTTAAACGACTGTGCGAATACACACAATCAAATGGGTATAACTATCATGCATCGGTGCAGGGTGTAATGAGCCCAGTGCCGGCGGTTTTGCGGGGTGAGCAAGCAGGCTCCCGGCCGTCGATATCCAATGACTGCAATGATACGGTGGTGGCGAACTTGGCTGCTGTATCAGATAATGCTACAAGCTTAGATGGTTTCATGACGAGAAACCCCTTCCAACGCGCTTCAAGACTCGCGCGAATACCGGAAAAGGCGACGCCAACTGGAGCAGGTGTAAGATCTAGATCATCTCCACCGTCCCTAACCGATAGCACGTCTACGGATAACTTGGCGGACCCTAAAAGGGGCACCGAGGTGTTCTCCAAGCTCGGGGAGAAAATCGTGGAACTGCAGGAGATGATGGGAGGAGGAAGGCGATCCATACATCAACCAATGCGCGATCTAGTGGCCTTAATATCGTCACTATACCAACAGGCAGCTAGAGGTAATTCCCAATTAACGGCGAATAAGGTCAGAACTAATGACAGATGTACGCAGACGATTTTAATGGGATCATTAACAACCACGTCGAAAAGAACAAGGGAGGAGACTGAGAGTGGCAGCAGAACTCCGCCTAAAAAGACTAAGCCTGGTCGCTCGGAGAAGAAAACTAATGGGACATCGAAAGACCTGAATAAGGTACCTGCGAAGACTACTGATGCCACCAGGGTGGATGAACCGAACCGCATTGCGGATGGGCAGTCCAGTCAAGATGGGGGCAATCAGAGGCCTAACGAGTGGATTATCCAAACAAAAAAGCGCAGGAAACACAGACCAGATGTGGTAATAATTAAGCCCACGGAAAAGCTATCCTACGCGGATTTGCTTAGAAAAGTGAGAGGCGCCCCTGAGCTTAAAACAGTTGGCGATGATGTTCACCTGGTTAAGAAGACACAGAGAGGAGAAATTCTCCTCGAATTTCAAAGGTCTTCCGAGATGACGGCCGAGTTGCATCGGTCTAAATTGAAGAATGTGCTATCGGAGGATGTTGAGATTAGGACACTTACTCGGGAGGTAACCTTCGAGCTAAGGTACCTAGATGAAATAACTACGGAAGACGAGATAATAAATGCATGGAAGGAGCAAATAGGCGAATTGGAGGCTTCTGCGCTCAAGACTATAAGAAGTGTTCCTGGAGGTACGCGAACGGCTATTATTTCAATTCCAGTGAGACAGGCTTATAGGGCAGAGGAGGTAGGCAAACTGCGTGTTGGGTGGACAGTTTGCCGTCTACGTAGAAAAGTAGTTCCAAAAAGATGCTTCAGGTGTCTTGACTTTGGGCATGTGGCCAGAGAGTGCCGAGTGCCGGACTACCAATATCTTTTGAAGATTCCCTAGCCGTAGCTCGTATAGCTAAAAAAAAAAAACTATCATGCACTTAAAAAACTTTTCGTCGAGTTTCGTTCAGTCTCATTTGCTTATGTATGTGTTTTATATGCAAAACAATAACAAAAAAACACACTGTGCAATAGATGCTCTACTTTTATTAATCACCAGTGTTGTCATGTTTTTTTAATCTTTCAATTTGGAAGGAACTATAGGCTACTTTTTATTTTAAAATTTCAAGTAGGCGATAAGTATTTAGTGTCGCATATCTTATAAACTGCAACAGCTTGTTGTGTTCATCATCGCGTTCACTCTTCCTAGGCACTTTTACGGGCGCCAAATATTTCTTATGGTATGACTCAATAGATATTTCACTAAAATGTGTAAAACTGAGAAGATGTTAAGAAATATCTACTTTTTCATACTCTATAGTGCTCTGGTTTAGAAAATAGGAAACGAACGGGAGCCATTGAAAACCACTAGCGGTCAGTCGGTTGGGTGGGTTCTTGTTCTCCTTATTTTCTCTTGTCATAGAGTCTATTTCGAACACAAAAATATTATTATTATAGACTTCCTAAGTCGACTAAAATAAATACATTATGGACTGGAAGTTGATCTTTAACTAAAATGAAGAAAAAGGAACCCCGAAGTCGACCAACTAAAATATCAGAAACTAATATAAAGGCCAATCGTAAACTGAAATATTTAAAATCTATAACAAAACGTATTTTTTCCTAGGTGGATTGGAAAGAAACACGCCTCTTTACCCTCCCAACCATGACTTTTGCAGCGTTAAAAGTTAAGCTAAAATCCCATAACTTCCATACCCTATATCACCCTACATCACCATTAGTAAGAACACTTTATCAGCTTAAATTCCCATACTCAATACAAATTCAATGTTTTTATTTAGGGCATTATTCAAAATAAACATAAATTAACGTAAAACTTAAAAATCAATAAACTTTCCGAATTAATAATTTATATCGCACTATAGTAAACATTTGAAAATATTGATCGGAACTAACTTATATATTATATTACGCAAATACAAATATTTTCAAATAACTCAGAAATTCATTATAACAAAAAAATAAAAAAAAACAAACAATAACAAGATAATAGAATATATTCAAACGTTACTCATATAAACAATTGGAACTTATACCCACAATAGTGTACAAAGAAGCAAGAAGAACAAAAAACAAAAGAAACAAAAAAAAATAGAATCAAACAGATACTTGAGAGTATTATCATTTATAAGCATATTCTCAGCAACATGCTTATAAACATTTTAAAGGAATTATTAAATTAAACATTATTCTTGTTGCTTCGTTCTACACTAATTTTTTCTGAGAACATAACAAAAAAAATTTTAAATCACTCACCAATTAAAAAAAAATGTTGACAGCAGCTGTTGCTGAGGCCCCTTCAATGCTAATGTTTACAACTAATGAGGATCATTTTAAAACAGTGAGGAGAAAATGCTGATGAGTATTTCCAAATGTTATGGTTTATATGGTGCTATATGAAAACTTATAAATTATTTAATAAAATTATACTCTTAGTAACCAAAAAATAAACTTTAGAGTGCAAATTAAGACCAAACTGTTATTATGAAGTGCAATATGTAGTTTTTAAGATTTTTAAATATTTTTTTGCAAATGTTAACTTTAAATTAATTCAATTTTTTTCTTTTCATTTAGATTTTAATTAATTTGATGCACAAAAAAATTTATTTTAAAGTTTTAAATTTTAATACTAGTTACTGCGATTCTTAGTTTCAAAAAACAAAAATGACAAAATTAATTCTTCACCAATAGGACTACAACGAAGTTTGCTGTTGCTTCAATGATTGGTTGATTGGTTGATGCTGGGGAGATTCTTCCTCAGAAATATTTGCTGATATATACAGAACAGGAATTTAATTAATGACTAGTGGATTAATTTTGTAACTTTTTCTTTGATGTTTTCTCAAGTACTTAAGATTTTCTTGTATATTGGCTAAAATTGGTTTATCGAGATTCAAATTTTCTTTAGCATTCACTTTCCTAAAAAAAAAAAAACTTTGCCTTTAATTTAGTTGCCTTTGCATTTGCCTTTGCTACCACCAATATATTTGAAATGTTAAATATGATTATTGATCACAGCTCCTTAACTTTTGCTATTCTTTTGTTTTGTTGGATACTTAAGCTATAGTTGTTGTTGTATTTTAGCTAGCAATATATGTAGATGACATTGTTGTTGTTTTCTTGCTTTTTTCTTTTTCCTTTGATTTCGATATTTTGTTCGAAGCTTGACTGAAGCTTGACTTAATATGTGATTTAATACAGATTTTTTGTTTAATCTGTATTTTAAATAATAATTCGAAGATTCTTTTTCCTTTCCGTTTACAGTGGTGGCTGAAGGAGTACGGCCGATAAAAAAATATAACGATTTTCTGTATTTTTATTGTAGTCTAATTGCCTTTAGAAAGAAAACAATCTATGTAATATTGCTAAAGATTCAAATACAATAAGTATGTTTACCTTTAAAAGCTGTGATATTATTATTTTTTTCTTCTTGCCTTAATTGGATACGAATTTGGTGGTATACGAGTTTTCTCTTTATCTTCCGTCGCAAAATACAGTATATATTTGAATTTATTTAACTAAAATAACTCGGTTTAAGTTTCTTTTCTTTTTTCTTGTGAAAAGTAAAATTTTTCTTTATAATTACCTTAAAATGACTTTTGTCCTCTGATTTTTCAGTACAAATGGCAATCAAATAATGTAATTTAAATCGCACAAGACAAAAGAAATTACCTAAAGAATTGGCCTTTTATTATCTTCCCCCTTTACATAATGGGGCTCCTCATTTGCTTGAATTGTCGTCAAATACTCTACAAGCATAACAAACTTGTTAGAAGTTTGTAAGCAAAATGTTTTTCATTATATTTAACTGCTTACCAACACATACATATAACTTATGAAAACTAAACACAGTTTTAATTATAGAGCTGTTAAGTTTAAAATAAAATAAATATGAATAAAATATAGAAAGACAATTCAAATGGAAATCAGGGAAATCCTGTAAATACAAGCACTAACACAGCTAAATATCAATTTCCTATCCGATATTCTCCATGTTGTTTTATTTATTTATTTTTTTTCTCTTTAACATCAGCAACAATTAACGTAGACAGCAACCAAATTCCTTGAGCAAAAGATCGCATAATAAACAAATATTCTCGCATGCTATACATTTTTTTGTATAACATTGTAGCTAAACAATGTTACTGTAAACCACATAGAAAAAGCACAAAAAAGTGTATATTTTCAAAGAAAATATTTTATAATAATTGAAAACTGAAATAAAATATTAGTTGTAAACAGAAAATCAAATTATTATAAAAGAAAACAAAACTAAATTGAATAAAAAAAAACTATATTGACAATATAAAAAGAAATGTTCAGAAAACTAAAATGTGACATAATCTTGCACTACAAGCTAGAGTCCTCAAATTTTGTATGGACGACTTTGACGTATATATGAACAAAGTGAGCGAATTGGCTATAGTGGGCGCGTCACCTCCATATATTAAATTACTATATCTAGGAATATATAACAGTTAGACTCCTAAAATTTTGTCGAATCAATATGAATATTTTAAACAAAAATGGACTGACTAGCAATAGGGGGCGTGGCACCTCCCATATGAATATTTGAACCTATATATTTAAAAACGGCCAGACCGATTTTCTTGAAATTTTAACAGTACCTTCCTGTATGTCTGGAAGGAACTATAGGCTATTTTTTATTTTAAAATTTCAAGTAGGCGAGGTGCCACGCTCACACCCAATTAGTATTTAATGCCGCATGTCTCATTAACTGCAACAGCTAGATTCCTGAAATTGTGTATGGAAAACTTTGACATCTATATAAACAAAATAAATAGGCAGTCTTGCTGTAATGGGAGTGTCATCTCCTATAAAAATATTAAATTAATATATCTAAGAAAATATAACAGTTAGAGTCTAAAATTTTGTCGAATCCACTTTAATATCAATATGAATATTTTAGACAAAAATGGGCTGACTAGGAAAAGGGGGCGTGGTACTTCTCATATGAATTAAATTTAAAACTTCTTATATCTGGAAAATTTTTACAGATAAAATCATCGAATTGTACATGGGCAACACTGAAATCCATATGAATAATTTGTGAAAAAATTGCCAGACTAGCAATAAGAGCGAGACCCTCCCATATAAATATGATACAAAAGTTCGTGTACATGGAAAACTATTAAAGCTAAAATCTAGCATGAACCACTTTGACACACATATGAAAATTTTTGGTTAGGGAAATAAATGGACTCTATTTTTATATGAATTTTTAGACAGAAAGTAAATACTAGACATCATATATCTGATAAATTATTGCAGTTAAAGTTATGTGTGTTGCGTGTTCATTCCAATACCTGTTTTATTATATGATTGTAAAAATACGCATACGAGACATGTGTAACTTAGGTACCATTAACAGTAGACACAGACCATTGATGACACTATACTGCCTTAATTTATTAACTACCTACAACATACATAATTTTTTAAAGAACCAATTGTTACCTGTGGTTATATAATACAGACCAAACCTTTATGGTCAGGTCATTTATGGTCACCCTAATAAAAAATATTAAATATTTTCTATTGTCCAAAATTTTTTACCTCGAAAATAAAAAAATTTGACCTGTTATGGTATATTTGCTTAATAATGATTGAAAGGAAGTACTTAAATAGTACTTCCAACTGCGCGGTGCCAATCTCAAAATAAATGCAAAATGGTAACAGAAAAAGAGTCTAATTTTGGCCCAAATAGATTCGTAGTCAATCATAAGTCAAAAACTGAGCGGAATTGGGTGAGTGGGCGTGATACCAACCATACAAATAAATATTGATTTAAGAGTATCTAGTGAACGTTTAAAGCTAAAGTTTCAGTATCTTGGTCTAAATGACTTCATGGCAAATACAAATCATCAGGCAAAAAGTTGGTAATAGTAGAAGTTTCTAAATTATGTTCAAACTAAGACGTGAATAATATGCATCATCAGCCAGTAACTGGGTGAATTAGATAAGTGGGCGTGCTCCTTCTATTCATTCTAAATATTGAATGGAGAACGGCAACAATTAAAGCAGCGTTATCTATCCACAATAGCCAAAAAGCAGGTATTTCAGAAAGCAAACTGAATAAAAGCTGTCTATATATGTATCGACTTCTTTAAAGACTGTAGACAGCCAAACAACAGAATCTACAGTGTCTTTCTTTCACAGATGCTTGGATTTGGATCGGAAGTGGAGAAAAGTTGGAAAAATTGTAAAAGTATAGCGAAGCACGCCGGTTTTAACTAGTATATGTATATAATTAATATTTGTCATTATATATTTATTTATATTAATTTTAATCAATTTCTTTTATTTATTATTTTGTAATGATTTTAAATTTATTCTAATAAGAGTTTTTAAGACAATTGTTACCCTAAGAATAATAATCATTTCTGTTTGATAATTTCATTTGGGTTCACAGTTTGTTTTTCGGATCATGATATTCTACGTAGGATATTGTATGGGTTTTGTTATCATGATCAGGTTGGGTGGACAAAACGTCCCAATACTAACTTGTGATGTAGAACTTTATTTCTGTTATTTAAACTCTGTGGTGTGCATATTTCGGCACGCAGTTTCTCTTTTCAGAATTTATGATGCAAAAATATGACGACCGGTATTACAATCCTTCGAAACCCCAATAATTGCTACCCTTATAACATCAGCTATTTTTATTGAGTTTCTTTTAAAATCTCTTTAAAGAATATCATTCATATATTATATTATATGCAGCAAAAAAAGAAAAGCGCTATGTTTTTGAAGTAACAAATAATAGAGATAACCATTACACAACAGTTTGAATACAATCCGGATTATAAAGTTGCAATCAATCCGGATTATAGACTTCAAAATGGAATGAAGAATAATGTCCGAATTACTGAAAAATTCGAATTACCGAGGTCATGGTACTAAATATTGTCTTATCCTCTTGAGACTCCGGGAACACATATGTGTACTTTAAATTAACGTTATTTATCACACATAGCGACATTATTGGGTAGCTGCTGGAATTGTATTTCTAAGTGTAGACTCTAGAGTTTCTAAAACTATCAACAGATGACATTTTTTCCAAAGTTATCTCCATTTATCTTTAGAATTGAAGAGTTATAATTTTTCAATAAGCCTACGTGTGTTTTAATAATGACCAAAAGGAAATGATATATGTATAAAAAAATAAACTGTTATCGTAATCGCTTCATGTTCAGGTCTCAAGAGGTTATAAGTATTTAGTATGGCAACTATGGTGGTCTTTAGTTGTATTGAAATTTTTTTTCAAGTTAGAGACCATAACTCCCTCTAAAATGTGTGGTTTCTGTAAAAATACGTTATGCAAAAAGTTATGGTCGTCGAAAAAAGGGAAGGCGTGACGCATCGCCCCTCAAGATGACCCCTTTTTTGAAATAAAATAATAATAAAAAATAAAAAAAACATTTCTGTCTCTTTTTTTATTTTCAGTTATTTATGTGCGTTCTATACATTTCAAGATATGTAAGTGAAAAAATTTAATTTTATAAACATCGAAATTGTTTAAATTTTAAAGTTTTCAAGGCAAATTTCAAGTGCGATGCGCCACGTTTTAATATTGCCCAATTGTGATAATATTTTTCACAAAATATTTTTAAGCTATAACAAACATTTTTAGGGGGAGTTACGCTTATCGAAAAATAAGGACCACCCTAATGGCCACCCGTGTATTTTATAACATCAAAAATACGATATCTCATAGCATTTGCAAACTTTTCATCACTTTTTTAACTCACGAACATTTCGATATTATTTTCAAATAGCATAAACGCGTCATGAAAGCATCCTCACAGGTTTTTTATGGGGCATATATGTTTTCGGATACAAACTAGTTTTTAGTTACTTTAGAAATATGTGCCGCAGCATTATCTAGCTAAAAAGTAAATTATGAGCCTATTAGATTTTTACCGTGCTCAATTGAGAATATTTCCAACAATTCCACATAACTTTTTGAATTCAATCTTGTGGTAATACATACCAGGGGAAGCTTACCGTCGAAAGAAAAAGCTCCCCATATCGTACCATCGCCAAAATTTCTGCTTATTCTAAAAGCCGTATTATAAAGCAAATCTCGCCAGTAATACTGAAATCCATCGGGTACATCTAAATTGACTTTTTCGTCACTGAAGGGCACTTTTCGTCTGGTGTACACAGGAAGAATATTTTTTTTTTTATAGAAGCAAAAACATTTCGAGAGCGTTCAGTTCGAATAATAAGGAATTTTTTTCGTTGGGAGTCGTTTTATAGCCGCACTTTGATCCTAATTTTAGAAAATGGATTACAACATTCACTGATCTATGGTGGTATGACACTTTGGAGGAATTTCAAGAGGATTAAGCGCACAGGCGACTTATAGTGGTAGCCTCACGGAGTACAAATTAGAAAGTAGAATTAGAATTAGAATTAGAGTAGAAATTAGAAAGTCTAAAAGGGATACATGGAGCAAATATTGTCAGTCCATTGAAGATTTGCAGGCTTTGGCACGACTTCAAAAGTCTTTCGCAAGAGATTATTCTAACGGAATTGGGTCCGTATGTACTGTAACCGGAGCCTATACTGGATCTAGAAGGAGTACTTTAGATCTCTTTTGAGGACACATTTTGGGTGACACAGAAGGGTCACCCGGACAGGATTTTGTGAGTTATTGGCTCCTCAAAACATTACAAAGCTCCAGATAGGGATGAGATATTTCTGACTTTTTTGCAAATGAGCGATTTTTAAGGCCAGTTTGGGTTAAATTCCCGGACTAATATTGTAGGTCTAATGGACCCTTAGTTCAGAGTTATCTTGATCTAAGCTAGTACCGATGTTTCTAAAATGGACCCAACCGAGAATTGTCGATCCCACTGGGAAGATCATTGAGTGTCTTCCAGGCTGAGATCATGGCCTTTGTTTTATGTCCGGAGATCAACCTGGGCGCAAGGGTAAGGCCATTAACATATTCTCTGATAGCCAAGCTGCCTTAAGGGCACTTGGCTCGAATCGTATGACATCTAAACTGGTCAAATATTGCTACGATACGTTGCAAAAGCTTTCGCTCAGGTACTGGATAGGTTTAGATGGAAATGTTTAAGTAGACGTAGGTCTAACTGGGTGACATATCCACCGTTATAATTTCAGATCTGCTGGTGTTCATTAGAAAGGCTGCAGATCTGCTGAACAAACTATAGACTGAAATGAGCGCAATCGCAGATCGCAGTCTTTTGCAATAGTGCCTGGTCAATATGATAATAATAATGCAAAGTGATCTATTTTCTAATTTGCTAAATTCTTAGATTTAATAAAACTAATTTTAACTTTATTACCAATCAATTTTAATATATTCCCTTTTATTTATTATTGAGGTTTATTTTTATTTGACGCTCAAAGTACATACATATGTATGTAGAGATTTTATGGTAACTAATTAAAAAAAGTTTGTGTATTTACTTTTTTCATTTATAATCATACTGTTACGAAAATAATATCTAAAACGAGATACACCACATCAGCCTTTGAAACTGTATTGTGGGCTTTTGGTAGCACTGGGTTGTGTCAAGGTTGTTAATGTGTCACTCAGGCAATGCTGTACTTATCTGTGTATTGGCAGCATTGCCAGTTCGACCCTCTTTGCATGTTAAATTTGAAATTAACGGAAATCGGATGTTGTAGGAAGAACAAGAAAACTCGGAAGTAATGTCAACCTTATGCATTAGTTGAATAGTTATCGTTTTGCTGTCATAAAATAAAATTGTGCTTAGGCGTAAATAAAAGTGTTGTATAAACGAATATTAAGTTGCTGTTTTCAGATAGTGTATAAAGATAAAGTAGGAAAACAAAGCTCTAAAACAACAACAAAGTGGTGTTTATTTTATTTAGACGCAATTTAAAAGAACTCAAATGTTTTAAAAAGGTTAAAACGTAACAACACTATATTATTAAAAAAATTTAAAAGCAGTTAGTGGCAAACACAATAATTCGCTTAACTGCCGAATTTGACTTATTGTCCAAAAATGTTGTGCAACTATAGATGTGGAATATAAGCGAAAACTACTTTAGTTTTTTGTATCATCACCACTGTTGTCATATTGTAAGATTTGTCTTATCTTGCAAGGTTTTTGAGATGCAGAAAAGATTTTAAGACCAAATGCAACTGTATTCGGAGATACAGACACTTCTCTTTCCAGTAGGTCAGTTCTCTTTGTTAATTTTGTTTTCATTTGTTGCACATTTCTTTCATACTAATAATTTCATAATATTGGTATTTAATTACCAAACCAAACTATTAGCACAATTCAATTTGACACACTTTAACTGACCTAAATTTACTTTAATAAATATGACTCAAATTCATGAACTTCCAGTACATTTGTACATGTATTTACATGGCAACATATGTGATAAAGAATTTAAATTATTGAGTGCATTTTAGAAACTTACTCAAAATTAGCCTAAGAATTATTTTCATGTTTAGTATATACTCGTAAGCAAAAGATTTTAAAATAAAATCTAGTCTTCTTTAGAGCACGGTGTACAGAGTGAGGACACCAATGACAGCTCAAAAAGCGAAAATCAGCTGTTTTTCTTTGTTTGCAACAATTTACAACTCAGCTGGAGTAAAAGAAAAAGCAACATTATTTTCCATAAATAAAGCAGTGCGAAAAAGAAGTATGCAAAAAAGAAGTAAATAAAAATAAAATTTAATGTAGTAAAATTGGATTGGTTGTGATTTTTTTAAGATATAAAAAATTTTCTGTTTTATTTAATGAAATAGATGTACTTTTTTCAACTAATAAAGGTAAGTAAAAAATGTGGAATAAAATTTAACATTAATTTTAACAAAAACATTCTCAGAATACAATAATAAATCAAAATAAAATATTTTACAGCTCAGCTCGAAAAAAAGAAATAGCTATATTATGTTAATATTTACTATCTGGTGTATCCCTACTGAGTTGTAAAATATGTTGCACGGTTGTTGTTATTTTTGTTGGTGTGTCGTCACTGTGTGTGTGTGTGTCACTGTGCTTTAGAGATTCAAACCTAAAGTGTTATTATTTGAGTAATAAGAACATTTAATGTACATAGTTTATGTACTTATATAAATAACTAATATACTTATATAAATTTGTTTATTTGTTTAAAATATAAACGTAATTTCAAAATCGTAGAGGGTTTATTTTATTAATAACACAGAGCAACAAATCAAAAAATATCAGGAAGTGATACTATTTTCTGAGAAGCGCTATACACTAATGAGCCAGTACATTTGCATAGAATGAGTTACATAAAAATATTTTGGCGGCAGAATGTTGGTTAACTTTTAACTTTTTAACGCGTTGTATATTTTTTATTTTTTATCAGCTGACAATAAAAGAATAAATTGAACGAATATGAATGATTTATCAATGTACAAACAGAAAAACAAATAAAAACATCTGACAGAAAATGTGTTTTTATCGCGTATTGGATAAATTGAAATTTTTCATGTGTGAATATTTTTAAACGTACGATAGCTGTCGACGGATTAATGCGTGTTATATACTTCTACCATTATAGCGGTGAATTTAAATTTTTCGAATGATTACAAATTTAAGTTAGTATTAAAAATAAATTATTTTAGGTTTCACAAAAATATCTCAATTTTATTGAAATTTATCACAAAAATTAGTTTAATAAAAAGTAAGTTACCTAGGATTAAAATTTTTATGCCCTAATAATGAGTTTAGCAGTGCTGCCAGATAACTAAGGCATAAAATCGTATAATTTTGGGGGAAAATTTGTCAAAACCGTCAAAGAAAAATTGAACAAAAAATTTTATGGTTTTCAAAAGGAAATTTTATTTTTATTTTTTTTCTGTTTATATTCATAGAAAACACAAAATAGTATGTGTATATTAAACAAATATAAATAGGTACAAAGTTTATATGTATATATTACAAATATTTTTATTAAATCAGGTTCAACCTTTAGATAAACTGAGTTACAATTGTTTAGTTTTAAATAATCTTTTGTATAGAGTATAATATTGCTTCTAAAGATGATTTTTTTTAAAGATTTTCTAAGTTTTGTTTTGTTAAGATTAACTTCAGTAAATGCTGAAGAAATTGGTAACACTAATATTTTTTGAATAAATTTGGTTAAACTTGGAAATAGTAGGCTGGTATTTCTCATTTTCATTTCTGGTATTTCCTTCCCAAAATCTAATAATATTATATCACTTTCAGGAAAAATCTGTTTTGATTCTAATAATTCCGTTGCCTCAACTCACATTCTATCTATTGCCTTTCACATTCTTTAACAAAATGTTCAAATTCAGTTATAATGTCATAAAATATTTTCATCATTTATTATTTTCTGAGGATTAATTACACTTAAGGCTTTCAATTTATTATCGATATTTCTAATATTTGATCACAGTTCTGCATAAAAATTAACAAAGTGAATATTGCGTTCTTCTTTTTTCTCAATTTTTTGTTCAGCAAAAATATATTTTACATAAATTCCTAAATAAACTTCTTTAAAGTCTAAAAAATTTCTTTTATCTTTATAGTCTATTAAATAAAAAATTTCAGTCCTCAGCAAATTTATTTTTAAATAATTACTCATCATCGTTCTAAATAGTTTTTGCATTTCTCCATATACATTTTATATTTCAGTGGTTATGCTTTGAAACAATTTATATTATTAACAATTCCTAAAATATATTTAAGAAAACTGAAATATATTTTATTAGTGGAATTTAAATTATTTAAAATTAATTTAGCGGTATTATCAACGTTACTAGCAAATGCAAAATAATTTTTTAATGGCTCATATAAATCTAGAATTCTATTTCTAGAGATAACCAAGGAGTTTTAAAGGGATGTACAATTTGTTTTGATTTTATTTCTAATAATGTTAGTATGTCATCAAACTGATTGCATCTATTTGGACTATTAGACAAATAATTATATATGTACCTATGTTTCTTGTTAAAGTTTCTACGGATGAAGGTAGCTGAAGGCACGCGAGTTACATAAACCAATAAAACTGATAATATCGACGAATTTCTAAAAGTAATAGGTAAATGAACTTTGTTTTGTATTTTCACTTTTACTTTATTTTTTGTGTTTTTTTTATTTACTAAAAATAATAAATTTGTTTCCCCATTTAATTCTAAGAATATATAAGTAGAAAAATTCCAAGAATATAAGTGGGACATTAAACCAAACTCAAGTAGAGTAATAAACTCTCGCTTAAACCAATGTTTACAATTAATGCGAGTGTCATTAAACTAAAACTAAATATTGTTTACATTATTAAATTAATAATACATTATTAAAATTAATTATTATTCTTTTTCTTTCGCATATGTAAGCTATTTTTTAAGAAATCAAAATTATACATATATTAAAACAAAAATTATGAAAGTTGTTCAGTTGCAGATCTAACATCAAAAAAATCGGAATTCTCTATGAATATATGTAAAAATAAAAAGTATAATTAAATATATTAAAACAATAAATTCCAAGGAGCGAATGGGATCCAGTGATACGAACAAATTGAATAAAGAGCAGTGAACACTTAAAAGTAAAAAGTTAACACCACGAGAAAGCGAAGCGAACAGTTATTTACAAAGTGAACACCACAAAGAAATGAAAGAGAAGAAAAAGAAAAAATACTATCTATGAAGTGAAGTTTTTGGTCAAGTTAAAAAAAAAATCAGTGACATTTTTTCTCCATGAATAGTTGATTAGTTTGTATAAATAAAAATATTAAAACAAAAAAGAAATATTTTCTGTCTTTTATTTATTAAAAAAAAATAATAAATATTAAATAAAAATTTATTTCGCTTAAGGGAAGCACAGTGCTAAGGAATAGCATACACATGTGATAACAAAAAAATTTGTATTGTGTTTTAAAGCTGAGCCACAGATTTATCTTTGCCAGTCATTACCGCTGCTCCATCAGCAGCAAGCCCTACCATATATGTATTTGTTTGATTTAAAAATGATTTACTATAGGATTATATACATAAGCTATAAGCATCACAATGGTCCACGGTAAGCAATCCAAAAAACAAATCTCTAATTTCAAAATTAATACATAGGCGAACGACTAAACATAACCACTTAGCATTTGATAAATCTGTCGATTCATCGACACATAGAGAAAAATTTTTAATTATGATTTAAAAAGTTATTAGTAATTGCAAACTGCTTTTTTGCCAACTACGATTTTTATAATTGCGCTTGCCTTTGTTCTCCCTAATGTTATATTGGAAGTTACCTTCGCGAAGAGTAGTCATCTCGTCGCGATGCGAAGGCTTACATGTAAGAACCCTTGTCTTTATCCCAATGGGGCAGCTATCAGGCGTTACCTTCTTGATGATCGTTCTCCAATTCTTGGTCAGGTTTGGCCATCAAGAAGGTACGGTCCGTTGAATCCTAGGATTCCTACGTCCACTATTGAAATTTCCGAATACACTAGCGTCTGTTTCCATATTGGGCGGCTTGGTGGTCGGTCTGCTCCCAGAGGGACGGCAGTTATCTACAACATGGCGGTTATGTATAAAACGCACTTTGTTTTTTTTCGTCCAAATATGAGTGAAGAGAAACCGAGCCCCATGTATCCGGTCGGGGGCCTTATAATCTCCGGAGCCCCTATTTCCACGACGACGTCCTTTGGTCGTGGTGAATCGAATGCTACCAAGGTCCAGATTAATCTGATGGAGACACAAGGCTACTGGTATCGAACTTAAAGCAGGAGGAAGTAAGGGGAAACCTGGACATTCCAAATGCGTGAAACCTGCTCCGAAAGGGGATGGTGGCGGAGAGGTGCCTCAAGCACCTCTAAAGCTGCCTTTGCCTGCGCCAGCTTAGGACCGGCGAAAATCCCTGCTTCGGGCCCTGCTAACTGCGAATTTCAGGCGACAGGTAACCCAGTGCCTACTGTGAATAAGGGAAATGCGAACAAGTCTTCAGTCTCCCAAACTTACCCCCCAGTGAAGGAAATGCGAACAAGTATTTGATTTCCGATTCTGAACTCTCCAACAAAAAGGCGTCCCAAAGGCACATTACACCCGCCAGAAGGGTCTTCCTGAAGCGACGTGCTACTGAGCGCATCATGAATAAATTGGGTAAAAAGTCCCCAGAATCCTTAACTTCTAGGGAACTTGCTTCTCTCAACTGGGCCAAATCATATTTGGCCGAACAGCCTAACTTCCACCTCTGGCGTCAAAAGACGCGCCTAAATGGCAACGTTCAAAAGAGGATGAGTGGAAGCAGGGCCAACAGCCCGAAACGAAATGGCGTAAGCCCCACAAATCAGTGCGACGATGCTAGATGGTATCGCGGGCCTGCTCAAACGAGCGATCGGTCTTGCTTCTAAAGCGGATGGCTCATTCAGGAGGATTATTCTCCTTCTGAACAAGGAGTCTCTGCCACGAAAGAAAGATTTACTACGGCTTCGAGTCGATCTATCTACAGGTCTACCGGGGAGACAAAGAAAAACCGGTTCAGGATAAGAAGGATCCTGCTCCGGAGGATAAGTCTTGCGAGATACACTGTTAGGTGATATTGTTGATCGAGTGGAAAAGTGGTTAACGAGGACGTCCTCTTAGAATCTGACCAAAAAGACATCAACGTCTCAGTTATCCCAGGAGGCAACAATTGTGAAGGTAACTCAGGTTAACCCCCACCAACACCAAGCAGCTCCGACTGCGCTGCTTCTCCGCATGGCTGAGAGAGGAGTGGATCTGGCACTGGTTGAGACACCCTGGATAGGGTGACAGGGTTTATTGACTACGTGCGGAGAATTATAAGCTACTACATGTTACGGGGTTAGGTAAGATCAGATCGTGCATTGTGGCAAGTAAGAATCTGAGTATCTTCATTCTATTTGATTACAGTAATAAGGATACGGTAACGGCGGTCTGAGAGATCAGATCTGGTACTATTTTTGTGGTGTCAAGTTATATAGCCCACGACCGTAGCGAACCTCCTCCGAATGGAAAGGTTCGTGGCTTGCCAAATGTGGCGAGAATGGCCAATACGCCGCTTATTATTGGGGCTGATGTCAATGCACACAATACCGCTTACGGAAGCTCGGACACAAACGCAAGGGGTGAGTGTCTTTTTGATTTTGTCCCTTGTAGTAGTTAAGATATAATGAATACTCGCAGGGAACCTACCTTTGTAGTTTCGAACAGAAGAGAAGTTCTTGATGTGACATTAGCGAGTTCCAGGCACTCGATGATGCCACTGTTGACTTTATTTTGATGCGAAAAATATGGTACATTTTTATTTAAAGGGAATTAATTTTTTAAGTTCTTTAGTTTTTCCGTTTTTTGTTAATGAATTATATTTTGCTTTAGTTATTAATCAATTATGTAACATATTTTTTTGAACTATATCATTAAAGCATATTTAATAAAACTTTATTTACAATATTATATGGTGTTTACTTTAGTTTGACGCTCACAGTATGTATATTAGTGTACAAAATCGTAAAAAAAACAGTAACACGATTTTGTAAATTTAAATTAAATGCTTTGTTTATTTTGCTTAATTATAAACGCTTTGTTTATTATGAATTATTAAGCGAATGTAATTATTAGATAATCGTATTTACAAACTTTCCATTCACCTTTATTGGAATAAAAGTTTTCATAAGTAGAAAATAAAAGGAAATAGTCAGATAGAAAGTATCAGCTAAATTGAACGGACATTCAAATATCTTAAACATCATAAATTAAAGTTACATTTGAAATTTCTATATATCTATTGTTTCTTTTTAAAAAACTTAAAGTTAAAGTAAAAGCTGATCAATTATCCTAAAACTTATGTTTAAAATCTACTCATTACTTGAAATCTGAATTTAAATTAAAGGCTGATCAATTATCCTAAAACTTATATTTAAAATCTACTCATTATTTGAAATCTGAATGTAAAATTCTTTAAAAACATTAAAAATTTAAATAAACCTTAAACCTAAAAATTGGAATTATAAATTAAAGCTTGAATATAAAATTACTTACAACTAAAATTTAATATATAACATTTTCTACTTAACGATCATTATAATTAGAAAATTAATTGTTTTAAATCATTTAAAATCTGAAATAAAATTGTAATACGTACAATTATTCGATTACATCTACTTATTACAATACACACACGCATATACATACACCACGTGAGCTCACACACATACTTACAAACATACTCAAACCCAAATACTTACACGCATCGCTTATATATTTTACTTCTTTTAAATCATATACTCATTTTCCATAATTTCTCAGTTTTATATGAGGAATTAAATTTAATAAAGGAATTAGGTGTTTTTACAGGCTTATCATACAGTCCACTCATAAGTCCCATCCCTACATTTACCTTTAAAGACACCAAATTTCTTCATGGTCCTTTTAAGCTAAAAAATAAACGACCAGTTGATAACACTGTTTTTTCCAACCCTGGAAAATAAAGTATACAAGAACAACCCTTATTTGATCGTCGCTGGCAATTTGAATAGAATAACGGAAGCAGCAAGTAATCAAAAAGTGGTCGCGTGTGCGCGTTGAGTAAAATACAAATTTGAAAAAGATAGGAAAAAACAAAAAAAAAACCTAAGGAAACAAATATGAATTTGGAAATTAAAATTACTTTGTTTCCTCTCTTAGGAAAAATTAAGAATATATTTCAAATACATAGAATTTTAAAAGTGAAAAGCAAACAAACAAACACATCTAAAAAATAAAACCATAAAAATATATATATATATATATATATATATATATATATATATATATTTTTTATGGTTTTATTATTTTTTAGATGTATATATATATATATATATATATATATATATATATATATATATATATCAAATCAAATTCTTATATATATATATATATATATATATATATATATATATATATATATAAATTAAAGTGAGAAAAGTACATATTGTAAGTCATTAAAAAAAAGTAATTTGAATAATTGAAAATACATACATATTTAAAAAATTTTCTTTCCACCGCTTAAACGTGGCAAACTTCTCGTCAAATTCTAACGGTTATAAACCGTGAATTTTGATAAGTTGCCAAATTTCACGCTTTATTTATTATTGTGGAACCCGCAAGAAACTGTTAATGTAAACTATAGACAAACAAAAACAATAACAAAAAGAAAAAACAAAAAAAAAACAGTAAAATTATAAATAAGTTTTCTATGAAATACTCAGAATTTAAAAGAAATTCAATATTAATAATAAGTAAATTAACTAAAGATCAATTCTTAAAAGTTAAAAAAATCTAATTTAAACAGCTAAACTTGGATCTTATTTCTTGCTACATACATATGTATATAACACCCAATTACAAAGGCTTTATTAACGGAGTAATAAAACCAATTGAATTAGCACGCGGTATTTTGTGATTAAAAATTTCAGAAAAACTAGTGTATATAAGTGAAGGAGTTGAATTTATTAAAGTTCGAATACAACATAATCATAAATTTCAAATATTTAAATTCCCATTATTTTCTTTATACAGAGCTTTATATATTTGTTCGAATTTAATTTACATGCTTATTTTAATAAAATAATTTTTAAAGCCAACCACAACTGCAATATACACATACATAAGCGTTTATTAAAGCAACAACAAAAAACTACAAACAACTGAAAAGGAAGTTTTAAAAAAAAAAAGTATAATATACACAAAACTACACGAAGTGAAGGGAAATATTATCATCATATCTCAACGGTTATTAACAGATTGGCGGTTTTCCCAGTTGGCAACAAAAAACAACAACAGCAAAAGAGATAAATTGGAACGTTACATCAGTTGGAAAAATACAGGAAAGCAAATGGTTATTTAAATAAAGTATGTGAGTATTGACTCAATATTGAAAATATGATAATATATTACATACATATATACTTACAAATAATTATATGACTACATATAAATTCACATACGAATAATAATATAGTGAATAATAGTTATACAAATAATATAACTACCTATAAATATACACACGCACAAATGGAAAATTTTCGAGTTACTACAAGAAACTTACTCTTTCCCATACCCAATATCGTGCATTAAAAAAGAATAATAAGAGAACAGCAGATTTCATCAAATACTTACACGAGTTACCATTGTGACCTAATTACTTTTTTTATACATACAATTAATATACCTTTTACTAAGTATTAAACTCTTAAATCTCTTAATTAATCTTGAATTATTAATCCATTGGGGGTTAATAATTATAGGAACACAAATTTTAACCGCGGTTGATTACATTACGAAAATTTTAATACTCTTTTTACTCTTTTATACAAAGTTTACTAACAAATATTCGAATAAAACACTAACATAATCTGATATTCTTTCGATTTTACGCGAATTATAATTCGAAATAAATTTCGATGTATACGCACTTGTTCATGTTATTGATATTATTACTTTCCTAGAAACATTGAAGTGTATGTCGAAATAATTTCCGGTCACGATACTTTATTCCAATTGTTGTTTGATATCACACCCTACACTTATCTCTGGATATTGAATACCCGTCACCTAGCTCGGATATAACGTGCGATTCTATTTTATCATTTCCATCGAGGAAACCCTGCTTGATACCCTATTGTTTGCGTGTTCCCTATAATCAACCCTACTAGTTCACAGTTACTCAATACCCAACCCAATTGTAAATCCCATATAATATTTCTCAATAATGGCTAATTCTGGTTCTCGTAACACAAACACAAATGCAAAGGAGCATTTTCTGTTAGACTGCGGTCATTTACTGTCGTTTTGTGAGAAATTTCATGCAACCGCAATAGAGGATCATACTGAAACTCTACTGGAGATAAAAATGAAAGATTTGGACTTTAGATTCGAACGGCTGGACAAGTCGTATGAAACTGCCATGGTATCCGTTGATGGCACAATTACGGCGGAAAATAATAAGGAAATGAAGGACAAATATGAAGAATGTGTGGATTTTTTCTATCAGTGTCGGTCTCAAATATGGGATCAATTGAAAATGATTAGATTAGAAAACCCAACAACCACCAAATTTCATTCCACCGCTGGCCTCTGTCCAACCCAACAACCCAATCAAACCCTACAACCTAATCACAGCCAACAACATCATCAATTCTCTCAAAGCACGAATCTTCCGGACTCGAACGACTGTATTAAAATTCCGCCCTGCGACACCGAAGTTTTTAAGGGTAGTTATGAACAGTGGCCTTCCTTCCGTGATATGTTCACCGCGTCTTATATAAATCACTCAAAATTAACTTCAGTTACAAAGCTATACCACCTTCGCAATAAAACCAGATGTGAAGCAGGGGCTATCGTGAAGAGATATCCCTTATCTCACGAAAACTTTGAGCTGGCCTGGAATGCTGTATAAACCCGCTACGAGAACAAACGTGTCCTCGTAGATAATCAAATAAAAATTCTGTTTGATATCTCCTCAGCCGTTTTAGAAGATAGCAAGTCGATTAGGAGAATACAATCATCTGTAAACGACTCACTGGCAACATTAGCCACTCTTGGCGTGGACATCAAAAGTTGGGATCCCATTCTTATTCGGCTTATCTCAACAAAATTACCCAATTTAACTCTAGCTTTGTGGGAGCAGTCGCTCACATCCCCTCGTGAGCTCCCTAAATGGTCTGAAATGTCGCAATTTCTAGTGGACCGATACGAAGTTCTTGAGCGCCTTACAAGCATAAGGAATACAAAAGGTTCGTTAAGTCTCACAAAACCAGAGCAAACTGCAAACTGTGCAATTATAATCATCCTCTTAGGACTTGTCCCAAATTTAGAACTTTTAGAGTCCAACAGAGGATAGACTATGTCCACAGGAATAAATATTGTGAGAATTGTTTGGCCTCATCGCACTTGAGGGCAAATTGTAAGAGCAAATATACTTGCTACTATTGTAAGAAAAACCATCACTCATTATTGCACATGGCCAAATCATCCAACCGTACAACGACTGATACGGAAGGATCCCACACCCATAATAACCCCAATAGAAGCTAAAACATCTATAATTCATCCTCAAGAATTACTCATCAGGACGATGAACGGCCTTCCACATCAGGTCAGATAGGAGCCAATTGCTCATCTAGCTTTCGAAATATTCTGCTGCGGACGGCGTTGGTACAGATTGAATCTCAAGGACAATACTTTACAGTGCGGGCTCTCATAGATCCTGGATCTCAGAGAACATTCCTGTCAAAAGAATTTTCAAAATTAGACCTTGCAGATCCCTCATTCAATAAATCGTCACAAATAGATTTAATACTAGGCGACGACTATGAGCACTATTTCAATATCGAGGGCATAAGAAAAAATATTTGTGGTAAAGCATCATTGTACAACACTATATTCGGGTGGGTACTAAGTGGACCAGTTCAGAACGATTCGGTACACACATTCACTACCTCAGTAGTGACATCTGAGACCCCTACTCTAATTGAAAATTTGAGGAAATTTTGGGAGCAAGAGGAGTTGCCGTCTCAACCCGTGATATCGGATGATCATCAGTATTGTGAGGAGTTCTGTAACAAAACTACTACAAGGGATGAAAATGGACGCTATGTAGTGCGTCTTCCATTTAAGAAGGACTACTCGGACTCAAAATTTCTAGGATCTTCTCGTATGCTAGCCTTTGTTCAAAACTCTCGAATAAACAAGTCGCTTATAAAGATCCCAGATCTTGAAGAGGAATATCATAGCGTACTCGAGAAATATTTAGTGCTTGATCACATGGAGCCCACTTCTTCACGTGAAATAGTTTCAGATAACAAATATTTTTCATTTTATTTGCCGCATTATTTGCCGATCACAAAACTACAAAAGTAAGGGTGGTTTTTAATGCTTCCAGTAAAACAAAATCCGGTCAGTCTTTTAATAACGTTTTACACACAGGCCCCACACTGCAATCGGATCTAACTTCCATCAATCTCAACTGGCGACGCTATAAATAAGTATTTAACGGAGACATACAGAAAATGTATCGCCAAATTTGGGTTCATCCGGATGATCGCCCATACAAGCGTATAATTATTAAGAGGAACAATTCAAAGCATAACAAAGATTATCAACTTAAGACAGTGACATTTGGTGTTAACTGCGCCCCATTTCTCGCTATTCGTACCCTTCATCAACTCACTATGGACGAAGAAGACAAATACCCCAAAGATGCTGTATCGATAAAATAAAGATTCCAAGGTGGATACAATATAGTTCCGAGCGCGAAATTCAAATACACGGGTTCTCAGATGCATCATTGTATCAAAGAGCAAGGTAGCACCAATTCAGCCCTTTTCTCTCCTAAGATTAGAATTAAGTGGAGCTTTATTATTGACGAAATTAGTTTCACATCTTACAACATCCCTGAAATTGCCGCCATGTGAAATTTTTCTATGGACCGATTCTCTGACCGTGATTGGTTGGTTATCAAAGCCACCTTGGACCTGAGAAACTTATGTTGCAAAGCGGACAGCCCAAATTCACAAATCATTACCCAATGCCAACTGGAACTATGTACTCACGCACGATAATCCAGCGGATCTACGCAGTCGCGGCTGTAAGCCCGTGGAGCTGGCAAATAATATAGTGTGGTGGCAAGGACCACCGTGGCTTACAAAACCACAGTCACAATGGCCAAAAAGGAAATCTCTGGATAGTCCGGAAATTGATAAGAAAGTGGAATGTTTGCATACCTCGACAAATGAAACTGACATATTGAACCGGTTCTCAAAATATCCCAGGGCATTAAGAGTTTTATTTTACACATTTCGATTTTTACACAACGCCCTGATAAAATATCGAAAAGAATACAATTACACTCAGCGGAATCTTAGTCATAGTGAAGTAAAGTTCACCAAACTAAGATTAATTTCTCTAGCCCAGAAAGCTCATTATCCAACAGAAGTTAACGATATCTCAAATTCTTTGCCAATATCTAACAAAAGTCCCCTAAAACCAATAAATCCATTTCTAGATTCCGAAAATATTTAAGAGTCAACGGTCGACTTTCAAATTCATCACTTTCATACAATGAGCGTCATCCGATAATACTTCCGGGAAATTTAAGGTTTTGTCAATTATACTTGGAAAGCTTACATTCTCTTCTAGCCCACGCAGAATGTAGTCAAATGTACAGAATGGTACAAACAGAGTTTCATGTTTCCAGATTAAAGCCTCGCATTAAGAAAATAATACATCAATGTAAAACTTGTATTATGTACAAACAAAAGCCATGTTCTCAAATTATGGCTCCCTTACCATCCGATCGCTGCACGCTTACAATACCCTTTCAGACCACTGGAATAGACTTTGAAGGCCCATTTGATCTCAAAAGCTCAACTCTGAAAAAATCACCCATTGTAAAAGGTTATGTTTGTGTCTTCGTTTGTTTCAGCACAGAAGCAATCCACATAGATGTATGTTCGGATCTTTCCACTGCAGCATTCCGAGCAGCGTTCTCTCCATTCGTTGGCCGGCGGGGACTACCTTTCAGGTTATATTCGGACAATGGGCGTAATTTTGTCGGGGCTAACAGACAACTAAAATGCGAATTCAACTCCTTCCTGAAGTGCACGTCACATGATATCTCACAAAAGTATAATATACATGGGTTTGAGTGAATATTTATCCCACCACATGCCTCTCAATGGGCGGCCTTTGAGAAGCCGCCGTAAAAAGCTTCAAATTTCATTTGAAGAGGGTAACTGGCTCACACAGATTTACTTACGAAGAATTTGCAACAATACTAACCCAAATCGAAGGAGTATTAAATTCTCGGCCGATTTCCGCGCTTTCTGAGGACCCCACGGATATTACCAGCGCACTAACTCCTGGACATTTTCTTAGAGGCGCTCCCATAATGAGTTTTCCTGAACAACACGATCAAAGACTAGGAGTGGTCAATCGTTGGGAAAAACTTAAGCTTCTTCATAATCAATTTTCAATACGCTGGAAAGAGGATCACTTGAAATCTCTGCACAAGCGTTATAAATGGAAAAATACCCATCCCAACTTGAAACCGGGTGATCTCGTTGTCATAATGGACGACTTATATCCTCCCTCAGAACGGCGTCTGGGGAGAATCGAAACAACTTATTCTAGTACCGATGGTAACGTCCGGGTGGCAGATATCAGAACTGTCACGGGTGCGATAACACGACCAATCGTGAAGCTTTGTTATTTGCCTTTATTAACCGATAAAGATGACTGTGCTTGAACTTTGTAAACACATTTTCAATTTCCTTCCTGATTATTCAACCACACTCATCTCTCTACAATTTATATTCATATATATATATCTAATTTACAACTTATAATTAATTGAAATTTAATTGTTCTTTTTAATAGTCTAAAGCCTAGAGATCACACCGAAACTACCGTGTGATGAAACGCGACCAGGGCATATACCAATGCAAGATATGTAGGCGGTTTCATTCAATTGAGGTTTTCCAACGATTCCTAAACATGGATGTAAGAACTAGAGCTAATGTGAAGAAATATGGATATTGCACCAACTGTCTTGTGAAAAGTTATGATTTGCGTGCTTGCCCATGTATCAACAGGTGTAGAATTTGTGGAGATTTTCATCACACGCACCTCCACCCCAGTGTTAAAAGCAGATTGAATTTAAAGAAAAGACACCATCAAGAAAAGCCTGATCTGCCGCCACCGTCGCGAAATTCTACAACCATCAGCAAAACAGCATCGTCATCAAGGTCAACAAAGAGCATACGGCACGGTCCAGTGCCAGACGCAACAACTTCAACCAAAAATTCACCTACAGCCAAGCCAAATAATCGGATTTTGTCGGAAGCTATTCAATCCTTGGCGGAGGTTCTATGCTTCCAAACGGAATGAGTCTTGCGGCCGGGGGAGTGTACAAAATCGTAAAAAAACAGAAACAGAATAAAAGTTTTCATAAGTAGAAAATAAAAGGAAACAGTCAGATAGAAAGTATCAGCTAAATTGAACGGACGTTCAAATATCTTTTTAAAAAACTTAAAGTTATATTAAAATCAATTATCCTAAAACTTATATTTAAAATCTACTCATTATTTGAAATCTAAATTTAAATTAAAGAATTTTTTGGCCGACTGAACGCCCTATGGCATTCATTCTCCACACAACTTTCAAAAATGAAAATTAATATCTTTAACTCGTGTGTGAAGCTTATTCTTGTATGGCTGCGAGTTATGGAATGCGGCTCTGATTGATGTCATTTGCATTCATGAATTCAAACCGCTGTTTACTGCGCATTTTGAAAATATTCTGGAACAAGATCACACCAAGTTCTTCTAATGAAGGAAATTGTGAGAAAGAAATGTAAATGAATTGGGCACATTCAGAAGAATGGGAAGGCCAGCCCATTCCTAGATGAAACAGATTGAAAGAAACTCTGCTTCCCATATGAATGACTTGGGGTCAGATGAAATCATTGGCATTAGATAGGCGTAGATGGAGATAATTTGTTATGGCCCTATGAATCCCTTACAACCTTGGTATTGTTAATAATTAAAATTTCCATATTTTTTAAACATTTATTTTACTTAAAATAACTTATAAGACTGGAAAAATTGGCTCTTAGATTCGAGATACGTTTCAAAAACACTATGTTTCTTAATTCTTGCACAAATATTATCTGGAATATCATGTTTCACAGCATGAAGCATTTTAAGCCCATAGTTTATATGAATTAATGATTTTATTCAACTTAGTGACTTTCTATTTCTTACAAAAAATTGTAAATAGAAAAGCGCTACTCAAACACGTTTTTTAACAAAAGCGCTAAAGGGAAAAATGAGACTTTCTGTAGTTGAAAGGCACTAAATATAGCACGAAAGGCAACAACATTGGCAACACTGATCGTAAACACGAAATTATGTGTTACAATACTGTAGGATTCAGCTTTTCTTGCAATATTTTGATTAATTTATTCTTGTTGAGTCTTCCAGTTTTAACATAATGCCTATGAAAGTTCTTATGTGGATTTTCATAATAATTGCATCCTAATTTTTCTGAAAATATAATCTGATTTTTAAAAACATATATCGGAGCCTCACAGTGCGATATTAAGGATGTACTATTCTCCTCAGCACTATGCTGTGGATTATCATCAGATGCAGACAAAATATTTATTTCGGGTGGTAACCTTGAAAGTGCATCAGCTACTATGTTCGTTTTACCCGGTCTATAGACGAGTTTGTAATTGTACTCCTCAAACCTAGCTTTCCATCTCATCAGCTTTGCGTTATTATTAGCATTACTGAGCGCGAATGTTGGCGGCTGATAATCAGTAAGAATTTTTATTTCCTTGGCTCCATAAAGAAAGGAACGGAGTTTGTCAAGTGACCAGATTATCGCTTACATTTCTTTTTCTATTATCGAGTAGTTTTCCTCCGTTTTGTTAAGTGATCTTGGTGATTGGTCGATCTTTGCCTAATTCCCCTTGAGACAAGACAGCCCCGATCGCGTAGTTTGACGCATCTATTGTGAGTATAAATGGTTTAATAAAATTATGAAAAGTCAAAATTTCTGATGAAATTAGTAATTCTTTTATATAATTAAATACTTCAAGTGCTTTGCTGTCCAACGTAATAGCAATCTTCCATGATTGATTAGCCTTAATTTGTGCATTTAATCCTCTTGTTAGATTTGACAGGGGTTTTACCACTTGTGCGAAGTCTTTTACAAATCTTCTATAATAAGATGCTAGGCCAAGAAAGCTTTTCAAGTCCTTAAGGTTCTTTGGTGGCGGAATTTGTTGTATTGCTGCAATTTTAGCTGGATCAGACTGAATACCAGCATTTCATACGACGTGGCCAAGAAATTTTACGCATGTGCGTTTTTCAGCCCAAAGGGAAGCCTTAAAAATTTAAACTTCCCTTTACTTGTGGAGAACATAGTTTTCTCTATATCTTTGTCCCTCATTTAAATCTGATGGAACGTGGAAGTTAAGTCGAGGGTTGTAAAGTACTTACTTTTTCCCAGATTAGAGAGTGTACTGTTAATGTCGGGAATGGGATATGCGTCGGGAATGGTTAATATGTTTAATCTTTTAAATCGATGACTATTCTACGAGTATATTGTTTATCACCGTTGGGTTTGGGTTTTTTTTCCACAATCCACAAAGGTGAGTTATATGGTCTCTTCGATGGTCTTATTATATCGTTCTTAATCATTTTCCCAATTTGTTCTGGTCTCAGAGTCAGACACTGGTCGAAATAAGGTTACATTTTCATTTTTCAGGTTCTCAATATCCTTGTTTTCATGCTGAATAAGTTTAATATTATTCACTTGTCTCGATGCTTTCGTCTTCAACGGAATTTGTTTTCCGTTAAGTAAATGCAAGATGTTGTATTTTCTATTGATTATTGCTTCCAGTTCCCTAAGAATGTCGTTGCCTATGATGCCGTCGAATGACCAGAGTCCAGGAAGAACAAAAAAAATTTTTTTTTGCCATTCCTCTTAAAGAATTTTCCTGTCAAGATTTGAGAGATTAGAATCTGACCGGCTGGGGAATGAATTTTAAACTGCGAGTTGACAGGTTTGGAATTAAATGATATTTTTTCTGAGACAAAGTTTTTGTTTGCCCCGGTGCCTATTAAAAATTTTAGAACTTTTCCGTTTACCATAAATAATTCTATATAGTAAGAGAGAGGCCAGCGTCAAAATTTATTTGATTTGATTTATTTGATTTCCACTAGTTCGGAATTGTTTTCATATTCCGCATTATATTCGTAATAGTCATTCATATTTGGGTGTTGTTCGTAGGACTCCGAAATTTCTGTATTAAATAGGCTATGTTGTTTGTGTGGAATATTATAAGAGAAGGATGAATCTGATAAGGGAGCCTTTTCAGCTCTGTTTATATTATTAATATGACGCGTCTTAACGGATGGATCCACTTTCATTGGAGTTGGTGGCTTAGGCTGTGTGGTCCGAGGTGGTGGAAGATTCGTCTTTAATTGTTGTACAGGCGTATTATATATTCGAATCCTGTCGATTGTAAATATTTAAATTCTTTGGTGGAATGCTCGGTCTGATAACTCTATTTGTTTGGTCAGGTAATACTGTCATACTTCGAGGATGTATTGAAACATTTCTGAAATTTAAGTTTTGGAATTCAAGACACGAAGTGTATCCCTCTGGTAGGGTTTTAGGCTTTTGGATTGCTAGCATTCGAGAAACCTCGCCATTAATACCTCTAACGAAAACATCCAAAGCTCTATTCCTATAGCTCGAAATTAAAGCTTCAACCGTTTCATTAGAATAATTTTCACTTTATGATTTATTTATTATTAGCGCCAACTGATGATTTATTCTCGCGTAGAATTCATCAATTGGATGGACATCCCTTTTATCAGCATAATCAATTTTAATTTTTTCCCAACTATCGTCAAAAATATTATAGGATATTAAAGCCATATCGGATGGTCCCCTAACCTTTGGTCTAATGTGTTGCAGATTATCTGTATATAGGATTATTACTTACAACCTGATAGTCCTTCAATATGGATTCCACATTGTGGATCCAAGATATATAATAAATGGGATTTCCTTCAAAAATTTGCAGGTATCTTACCGAGTCTGGAAGTTTCCGTATATCTTGTAAGTCCGTTTCCGTTTATTAATGTTTAATGTTATGTTTTTAAATTTCTGTTTTGCAATATTCTTACTGAATACTTTTTATTTCTTATGTAGATATTTTTATGAATTATTTTTCCTTTAAAAATAACATATTATAAAAATAACTTTAAGTCTTTGATTAAATATTATATTTTTTTTAATTGACAACCTTTCTAGTGGTTCTTCTATTTTAGCCTAAAAGAAAATTTCTCTTTTTTTTCCTTTCTTTTCGTAAAGAAATTTGTTAAATGGAGCTGCATCACGAACGGTCCGCTGATTTCCTTTTTAGGTTGTTCTTCCTTACTAAGGTACGGTTTCCGTAACTTCGATGGAGATGTTACCAAGCTGCTTCTATTCCGCAGTAAGGATTTAATGAGGTGAAGAAGGTTTATTTCGCACTAGACACTGCAATAAGTTCGCTTTTAATTTGTAAGGATTGGTTTAATAAAGGGTCCGCCATCAAACGTTTTTTTTCAACTAGTGCTTATTTCGTGAATGGTAACACTTAGCTCATGTCTGATTTGACAGATAATTAGTTTTATCCTTCCGCTGAACGAATATGGTTGTGTATACGCTTGAAATTCGCTTCGCTAAGTGGGCCTGCGATCGACTTACAGAAGATGCATATTTTACCAAAAAAATCATCTTTTCAGATGAAGCTCATTTTGATCTTGGCGGGTATGTAAACAAGCAAAATTGTCGCATTTGTGGCACAGAAAACCCGTACGCATACATTGAAAAGCCGATACACCCAAGACGAGTCACTGTTTGGTGCGGATTTTGGTCCAGAGGTATAATTGGGCCATTTTTCTTCGAAAATGAGCAAGGAGTGGCCGTTACAGTCAATGGCGATCGTTATCGGACCATGTTGAACGAATTTTTGTTCACAAAAATTAAAGAGGAGGATATTAACAACATTTGGTTTCAACAGGATGGCGCTACGTGCCACACAGCCGAATCTACACTCGATGTTTTGCGCCCTGTTTTTGATGATCGTATTATCAGCCGCAGAGCTGATGTCCTTTGGCTACCTCGGAGCTGCGATTTGACACCGTTGGACTATTATTTGTGGGGTGCCGTCAAAGATAAGTGTTACGCCAACAAGGCAGAGACAATTGACGCTTTAAAGAATATATTAGTGAAGCCATTGGTGAAATATAGCTGCACACAATCGATAGTGTGCTTAAAAATTGGACCGATCGTGTAGGCTACTGCATGGCCAGCCGAGGCAGCCATTTGAATGAAATTATTTTCCATTATTAACCGGAAGGATTGTACTTTCAAATAAAAAAAGAAATTTGAGAAAATATTCAGTGGTTTTTTTTATAGCATTTGCAAAAAAAAAAAAATTATTTGGTGGACCCTTTACATCATCACTCTTTCACTTTCACATTAAAGTTTTCCTTATAAAACTTTTCCACTTATAAAATTTACCACTTATACAATTTTGCTCTTATAAAATTTTGCTCGGGCGCCAGTAAACACTATTTAAAATAATACGCGGCGGTAGCTGTTGTCCTAAAGTAACTCTAGTTCTTTATCGATTTACTTTCATTTTTTAAAAATTTTTTTGCTTATTCTATAGTTTTACAATTTCATTTCACCTAGTTTATTACAATAGTAATTTAAAAGTTTATTGTTCTAATTTTACAATATTTTGATTAATCAATTAAAAAGTATTTTAAAGTTTATTGTGCTAATTTATAATTTTTATTCAATTTATAATTTTAATTATTAAGCTAAAATTACAATTTAAATTTCTTAATCTAGATGTTGTGTTGTTATCTTTATTTATAGTGTGTGATGTTATGTTTGTTATTAAAGTGAGGTGTTATGTGTATTCACAGAATATGATAACTTGTGTATGTCACAAAGGCATCTCCGCGAAGACAGATGGTGCAACCAAAGTGTATACAATACATAGAGTGCGTATCTCATATAAGAAAAATTGTTCTATGCGAGTTGTATCATTTAAAACTATTAAGCAATTAACAAAGATGATGCCGACAGGTTTTCAAGATAATTTTCTACAGCGCATATACGTCATAATAGAATAAAATTGCCTGTAATGTATTGTTACGTTTTAACCTTTTTTAAACATTTGAGTTCGTTTAAGTTACGTTAAAATAAAATAAACACTGCTTTATTTTTGTTACAGTTTTTATATTATTGCACAATAACTTTTATACTGCTTGTCTTAACACAACACTTAATATTCATTTATACAACACTTTTATTTCCATTTTAACACCTTTTTATCTTACGACAGCCAAACGATAACTTACTGACGAAACAGCCCTTTATATACCTAATTGCCTACAGTTTGGAAGGTTCAGGAAATATCGACCATTTTCTATTTCCATATTCATTAATTCAAATGTAACGTAAAGATGGTCGATGGTGCAGTGCTTCCAAATATACCAAAATCCCACAATGCAGTGTTGCATTTTTATTTTCGCCACAATATGAAATTTTAATGACAATTGGAAAAAAATAGTGTTTCGTTTCATATGTAACATATAAAAAATTTATTTAAAATTGTTAAGTTAATAATTATTAAAACTAAATTAACATCCATATTTATGTAAAATAAAATATATTTTAAATATGTTTTAAGAAATTTTTCGCATAAAAATTTAAAATAGACACACTTCAAAATCCTTTTAGGTTTTATTAACACTAAAAAGACTGAAACTTAGTATATATGTACCTATATTACCCAAAAGCAGTTAAAATGACTGCATTGTGAAATAATAATGTGTAAAGAAATTTGTTGAAATTAATTTTTATATATTAATATTTTTTATATTATTTACAGTTGTATATACAAGTTATTAGTAACTATTAACAACAACAAAATTTACTTCGATTAGGAAGAAAATAATTTATTCATTTTTTTTTACATTTTATGCAAAAGAAGGTAGAAATCTTTTTATGCGTACATCGTCCGCAAACATACTTCTGATATTTTTCACATTTATTATTTGTTTTGTAGTTGTGGCAAAATATACTTGACAAATTTAGCGTTTGCCAAATTGGGTTACATTTGGTGATGTTGCAGTTGATCTTTGTGGGTCTTCGTGTGCCGATGAGTTTACAGGCAGTGAAAATGATTGCTTCTGGGCAATATAAGTATAACACATATAACATATACAGTGGTGAAAGAAATAATAGGGATTCTCTCTTTTTCTCAATAAAATCTCATAAAATTTCAAGTATGTTATTGATGGCTTATTAAATAAAAAGTATCTCTTCTCAGCAAACGAAATATAAGCTTGGAATATTCCAAGCAAAACCTGTATCGTAATAAATAGAAGAACGTGCTACGGTCTGACGAAAAGAAAATTAATTCGCTATCAATTTTTCCACCATTGTGTATATCGAAAATGAAGGAGAAGGGAGGTAATTACAATTATTAATGAACACATTTATATGTTGTACAAAAAGTCACAAAATTCTAAGAAATTGTGTCATTATATACATAAGTATTTTTCTACTTGAAATTAAAAAGCAGTCAAAGTGACTTCCTTGGGCATTGTAGTGTTAACGCACAACGATTGGATTGTTTTTTAATTAAATTAAAATAATATTATTTAATCTTATTAAAATTAAATACATATTAAAATTAAATACTTTACCTTACCACACATTCATAATTTATTGCTTATATGATCTTCTCTTGATTTAATTATAACGTGGATACGTTTTGGCATGGACTCCACTACGTTTTTGCAGAAGCCTCTACAATGCAATTGAAATTGCACGCTTAGTCATAACCTATACATGTGCTATTAGTTTTATATCCGAAAATTAGTCAAGTAGTTCGATTCCATAACTCTGAGTCGAAATTCGGAAGACGATGGCAGAAACACTTTTGCCCAAAATTTCCAAACTTTCATAGAAACCTCGGTGCAAAATATCGACCTGTGTTGTTTTGGCATCTATTCTTCTCAAAAACTTAATGCATTTGCCTACGCCATCTATCCCCATACACCCACACATCATTATGTTACCCCACCAGACTTCATTCTTGGTTAAAAAATGTGATTAAGATTTTATATATATATATATATATATATATATATTTTAAACTGTTTGTAAAAGTCCTCGAAAAGTAAGAAAAATTATTCTTTTTTAAATATTGTTACGAAAATAAGGTTGGGCATCACAGCGTTTATTATATCGCTAAAATAAATAAACAAAAGCTGCAAGAACAACTATATTTGCTGTTTACAAATAACCAAATCGACAACAACAAACATTATTAGCAGAGATAAAACAAATAAAAATAACACAGCAGCAACAACAACAAACTAACAGCAAAGAAAACAAGTAAGAGAATAAACAAGCAACAAAAAATACTAAAATCTGAAAGAGGTAGATGTTTACATACGCATGGCTACAAAAGAAAGAAATGGAATCTACCTGAAATATCGAGAGGTTCGAGAGCTTTCGATGTGTTATTTACTCAGCCATATAAAAAGCACACCGATGCGAACAGAAATCAGTTTATGTGTCGTAAACTAAGCGAGTGGAGTTTAAGTAAAGTAAACTCAGCGAGTGCAGTTTGTGTGAAGAGAGTTTATAAGGAGTAAACTCGTGGAGTGAATCGTGAAGTAAAAAAACAGTTTAGTTGAAGCTAACTCAGTAAAGAGAGTTAAGTGTGGATAACCTCTGGTTGAAAAGGTTGTCATCGAACCTAAGTTATAGCTATGATCGCGTTGGAAGATCTTTAGGAAGAAAGATTTGTCGAGTTGTTGTTGTTTACAAAGTTGTAAACAGACAGAGTAATTAAGAATAAAAAATGTTATTGCTTGTAAAAAGATTACAAGCAGTGGTACACAAAACTGTGTTGAATAAAAGATTTTTTTAATTAAATTCAAACACAACATTTATCTTATTTTAACTACAATCTACGAACTCATAAAAACACGTTTTTAAAAAAGTAAAAACGTAATACTTAAAATTATTTTATAAAAAAAGCCTAAAACACTTCAATTAGATTTTGAAACAAAATAATTATTAGTTTAATTTTTAAGAAAAAGTTAAACGGTTTAACACAGTTAAAGCGAACGTTGCGTCCATTCTAAGAAGCTGTGCCAGCTTTGGAAGTGAAAGGTGTAGTTATTAAATATATTACTGAATAAAATACTAAGTCCTGCTAAGGCGTAAATAGAGGTGTTGAGTAATTTGTCTATTTTGTTGAATTTGCTTGCTGTATAAAGTAAAAGTGTAGAAATAAAAAGAACTGTATAAAAGAACATTTTCGTGTATTTATATTATTTAACGCAATTCAAAAGAATTCAAACGTTTTGAAAAGGTTAAAACGTAGCAATAACTACCCTACTTTAAAACAGATTTAGGCAAGGAGCTGCTCTTCTCTTGTGTTTTCACACGTACGCACTCACACGCATAGGAAAAAATAAGCAAACAATAAAGAAAGAAAAGTAAGAAGAGATACTCAAATTACTACTACCATTATAAAATGTATTAATATTAGTTTGCCGAACGCTGCTTTAAAAACTAACGGACCTGCAAAGCGTAATATCTTATTATTAGATTCACGGTTCGAAACCAGTGTTGTTAATTTAGCGCCTTTCGCTCTATATTTAGCGCGTTTCAACTACCGAAAAGTCGCAGTTTTTCCCTTTAGCGCTTTTTTAAAAAACACGCTAGGTTAGCGCTTTTCTGCAATTTTTTTTAAGAAATAGAAAGTCACTGAATTCAATAAACTCATTAAAAATTACGTTGTTCCAGGTAACATTTGTGCAAAAATTAATAAGAAAATAGTGTTTTTGAAACTTATCTTAAATATAAGGGCCCATTTTTCAAGACTGATTAGTTATTTTAAATAAAATAGAAAAAAATTATATATTTTAAAGAAGGCTAGAAATTTTAAATATTTAGTTACAATACTAAGCTTTTAAGTTGTTATTTTTAGATCTTATAAAGATTCTAATGGAACCAATTCATTCTATGGGAAGCAACTTCTGTTTCAATCTGTCTTCTTTAGGAATGAGCTTCCCCGTGTTTTCTAATAAATGGCCAGTTCCGTTAAGTCGTAGTTTGGTTTCCTCAGAGTGTGTCCAATTCATATCCATTTCCTTCTTATAATTACTTTCGTTACAAGAACTTGCTGTGTTCTTGTTTCTGGCCAGAATAAATCAAAATGCACCGCAGACAAAATAATAGATGCATTCAATAACTCGCAACCATAATTCACACACGAGTTAAACATGTTAATTTTCGTTTTTGGAAAGATATGTAGAGAATAGGGTGATCGATTATTCGACTTTTTTCAAAAACCGGTTTTCGAATAATTTTAAAAGTAGCAATTTTTAAAAAATCGGTTTTCGGTTAATAATTATTCAAATAACCGATTCTTTTATTTAAATAAAATTGTTCTTAATTCTTGAAGCACATATGTAGCTGGACCACGTCGTTTTATAAATAGGCAGAATTTTACGGAAAGTTTAAAATTAAAGTGGCAATCAATACCTATAATAATTCTAATAATCTCATAAAAACTATGCCAAAACAATGTGCTGAGGTCATAAAAAACAAAATTATTACACAAAATTCTAAAAGTTGCTTAAGTTTCGAGCAGATACTTAAGGAGCTAATTTGGTTTCTGTTGTTGTATTACTTGGTAGAGAATGGAATTCAAAGTTTGTTATTATAGTTATAATTTAGGTGCCTAGGATAACAAAAATTAAATGTCTTACTTTGAATAAATAAATTAGTAATAGACGAGCACTTAATTGCCTTGACAAGAAAAGTTGCTTAGGTTTCGGAAAGCTCTGTATATAAATTCATGCACTACGTATTTAATAGTGTGTGTATCACTGTGGTATGTTAGATAAGACATCCACCTTCCAACGAAGAAGTCGTCGGTTCAATCCCAGTCCATACTATCTGAAAATTCTCAACAGCGATATCACCGCACTACATTAGCGACTAGTTATGTGTATTTACGCTGTGAAAAACTTCAATAACTAATATATTTGCCGTTCGGAGCCATCGTTTGTGGGTCGCTTTCAATGAGTATAGTTGATTATTCTCCATATAAAAAATCAATATTTATTTACAGAAGATGAGTGAAAGTTATTGTTATTCAAGTCTGCATATACAAAAATAATAACTAAAATCATACAAATAGTTAAACGGTGAGCATATTTGCAATAAAAAAATATACGAACGTATAAAAATTATACTTATATAAATTAAGTAAATTAACCGGTTTATTCGGTATTCGAAAAATGATTATTTTGTAAAAGCCGTATTCGACAAAACCAAAAAAACCGGTTAAAACCGGTCGAATAATAACCGTCCGATCTCCCTAGTAGAGAACGCCCTATAACAATTAGTCGGCCAAAAGATTGGCTGCCTAGATTCAATCTGTTCTGAATATTAACCCCAGAATCTTCAGATGTCTTGAGGATACTGCCGAATAAAAGGCATATCTCCCAAATTTCTGCATTCAATTCGAAAGATCGTTGTGTTATTAGCGTTGTGTTGTTGATCGTTATGTTGATTTGCATAATATTGGTTTTGGAGATGTTTATCCGCAAGCCCGCTCAATGTAATTCCGCCTGTATATAATCCAGCTTTCACTGCATGTCGCAATGTCTGTGAGACAGGAGATAGATGTTGTATGCATATTTCAGGTTTTCTAACTTTGTGTTAAGTCCCTAGGTTATACCACGGTGCAATTAACAATCGAGGACAACGATAAACAGTAGTGGAGAAAGAACAAAATCTTGTTTAGCACCAGCTCTGAAAGGTATTGTCTTAATATTACAACTGTACCCAAAAATGGAAAAAAAGTTTTTAAGCTGTTGTTTTGTTCTAAATCGTATTTAATTTTACTTTTTAAGCAATCGTTCATATTATCTTTGTAAAAATAGAAATTTAAATAATTTAATTATTTTTTTTACAAATTTAGTATATTTTTTGTTTTTAAATAGTTTTAACGCTTTGTTACAGCGCGTTTTTATCGCAAATAGTTACATAAATTATAATTTAGTGCCTTTTGAATGTAAGGTCTGCGCATTTTTATCATAAAAAGTTGGCAACACTGTTCGAAACCGTCTTTGATGTAATTTCTATTCTCGTATAACATAGCATTGTTTGCTCGTTTTATATGGGGTCCGCCATCTAACGTTTTTTTTTTCAACCAGTGCTTATTTCGTGAATGGTAACACTTAGCTCATGTCTGATTTGATAGGTAATTAGTTTTGTCCTTCCGCTGAACGAATATGGTTGTGTATACGCTTGAACAACGCTGGGAATCTGGGCCTGCGATCGACTTACAGAAGATGCAGATTTTGCGAAAAAAATCATCTTTTCAGATGTAGCTCATTTTGATCTTGGCGGGTATGTAAACAGCAAAATTGTCGCATTTGGGGCACAGAAAACCTGCACGCATACATTGAAAAGCCGATACATCCAAGACGAGTCACTGTTTGGTGCGGATTTTGGTCCAGATGCATAATTGGGCCATTTTTCTTCGAAAATGAGCAAGGAGTGGCCGTTACAGTCAATGGCGATCGTTATCGGGCCATGTTGAACGAATTTTTGTTTACAAAAATTGAAGAGGAGGATATTAGCAACATTTGGTTTCAACAGGACGGCGCTACGTGCCACACAGCCGAAGCTACACTCGATGTTTTCCGCCCTGTTTATGAAGATCGAATTATGAGCCGCAGAGCTGATGTCGTTTGGCCACCTCGAAGCTGTGATTTGACACCGTTGGACTATTATTTGTGAGGTGCCGTCAAAGATAAGTGTTACGCCAACAAGCCAGAGACAATTGACGCTTTACAGGACAATATTCGTGAAGCCATTGGCGAAATACAGAAATTTGAGAAAATATTCAGTAGTTTTTTTTTATAGCATTTTCAAAAAAAAATTTATTTGGCTGACCCTTTATTTCAACTCGCTCACAAAAGAAAAGAAAATAAAAATACCTCTTTCTCATGCTTACTAGTATGCAGTGTTGCTTGTGTCACAACAGAATTTTATGTAACCAAATTTCATTGAAAAATTAACCAAAAATAACCAAAATTTTAGTACAAAAAAACATTATTGTGGCATCCAATTATTACTGGTGAATTAAAATTGATCCATTACGACAACCCGAAGTGCATGCTCGAAAAATGCTCGAAATATTCGACTTGCCTTAAAACGTTATATTCCATCGGGACAGATATTACAAGACCAGTTTAAACTAATTAGTAGTTCGAAAGTTTTGTCTCACCCGCCTTATATGTAGCCCACAACTTGTCCGTCTGACTGACATTTGTTTTGATCGAAATACACTGTATTTTAAACTAAGTATGCGAAATTGGCTAGATTCGTTCTTAGCCTCAAAAAATGAGCATTCTTTTGGTGTGCAGTCCATTTGTTTCCAAATATATGAAAAGGGTCATAGCTAAAGCTAGTCAATATTTTGGATAAACTTTTTTTGTACCAATGTACCACAGCCTAAACCTAAGCAAAAGTTCGTTTCAAACATTAAAATTAATCATTGATTTAATTTTTTACTTCGAAAGAAAAACCAAAATGGAAAAAATGTTCATATCTACATATCGAAGAAAAAGAAAAAAAAAAACAATTTTGGTTAGAAATAATCAAAACGGCAATATTGATAGTATGCTTACACCAGATTTAGGCAAAGAGCTGCTCTTCTCTTTTATTTTCACTCGGACGTAGTCACACGCATAGGCAAAAAATAAACAAAGAAAAGTAAAGAGAAAACGAGTGGAAAAATACAGTTCAATTGGCCTGAAACTCTGAAATTACCACCACAACTGTAAGATGCATTAATATTATACTCCTGACCACGGCATTCGATAATAACATCACCTTCGAACGCTTGGCAAACATTTCTCTGATAAAACATTTGAAAACGACTATGGAAGCAAAACAAAAAAGAGTTCAGAGAGTTTCCCCGCTGCTCAGTTTGTGGCAGCAAATCTTTCGATCTCGAACGTATGTAGCGAACCTACATATATCTAAAGCGAATTACTTTGCTTTGCTCTCTTCTGCTTTTGACGTCACTTTTGCTTTTGCATTTTTTTCACCGCATTAAAACATTTTTGTTCGGCAAAAACAAATTTTTTGTTTCGAAAATTCTTCGCCAACAGCGAACAATCGCTTGTTGCGAATCTCAGGTGAAGTGGGTTACTGGTGTATGTACGACAGTGTTGTTCATAAATAAAAATGTAGTTGTGTTTGTGAGAACATGAAAACTTCTCTATGAAAATTGAGTTGAATGGGTAACTGGAAGCGTTGTCAAATCAGTGCTTTTAGCACTGTTCTTAGTGCTTTTCAGAATTTTTCGAGTTAGTGCTTTTTTTCTAATTTTAGTGCCTTTTTCTTTTTGGAGGCATCAAGTCATTAATTCAAATGGTAACAAAAACTTTTTCAAGAAAAATTAAAAATGCTTATATATTTGTTACAATGGATGAGCTGTGTGAAGGTTGAAGAATGAATGCTTAAATTCCTTAGTACATGTATGTCAGCAAAAATACAAAACTTCTTCAAAATTTTGATTTCTATGTTAAAAGTTTGCAACATCGATTTGCAAAATCGTCCTATATGTCTCTACTAGTACAGAATTCAACTTGCGCTGCATGTCGTTAAGAAACAAGCGTCTTTAGAGTTTTTCAACTTTATTTTAAGTTTTAGGTTATTTTGGACCCTTTGTGGCTTTTTGTAACACACATTCAAAGGCAAGGTTGAAAGGGAAGTTGATATAGCATAATACAGATTGTACATTAATTGTGTACAATCAATCAACAATGTCGACGATTTTCCTAGGACTTTTCGGTGTCAATAAACTTATTGAAATGTATAAAAGAAATATTAATAAATGAACGCCACTAAAGCGGTCTGCTCTGCTTATTTGTTACGTGGCACTATTTGTAAGGTAGCAATATTCAAGTGCACACATTTTTCAAACTTAAAAATAATTTTGCATATCTTGAAAATGGTAATAGTAGAAGTTTTTGAATTTGGTCTAAGTGACTTAATTACCAATACAGTGAATACGGCATTGGATAGCACCTCCCATTTTTGTATCAAATACATACATAAGTTCAATATGTGCAAATTAAATAAATTAGTTATTGTTATGTTTGAATTATTATTAAAAAAAAAAAACAGAAAATGTACCAAATGTTATCAAACTTTTATTAAGATGGAATAAACACATAAATATTAAAAAATTCTTCTATATACCATACCATTCATATAGGATTTAGTTATCCTGTGCGCTTAACCACTCAACACTTCGATGAAACAATAATTGGTTTTATTGTAGGGAGAACGGATAGTTATTATTCGACGGTTTTAACCGGTTTTTTGTTATTGTTGAAGACGGTTTTTTCAAAATCTTCATTTTTCAAATATCGAATAAACCGGTTTATTTAACACAAATAACCGGTTAATTTAAATAAGTATAATTTTTATACGTTTGTATATTTTTTATTGCAAATATACTCATCGCTTACCTATTTGTGTAAATTAAGTTATTATTTTTGTATATACAATGTTTAATGTTTTTGTATTGACAACCTTGAACGTCTCACAAAGAATGTGAAAACCAAGGTAGATCGAAAAAGATATGCACACTTGTGAGCTACAATAACTTTTTCTTATCTTCCGTATTAATAAAAATTAATTAATTTATATGGAGAATGATCAACTAGACTCATTGAAAGCGACCCACAAACGCCGGCTCCGAACGGCATATATATCAGTTAGTGAAGTTTTTCACAGCGTAAGTACTAGGGAGATAGATTCTTCGACTTCTTTCAAAATCCGGTTTTCGAATAATACGAAAGTACTGAAAGTTGCTTAAGTCAGGTACTGAAAGAGCTAATATCGTTTTTGTTGTTGTATTACTTGGCAGAGAATTGAATTAAAAGTTTGTTATTATAGTTATGATTTAGATGCCTAAGATAACAAAAATTCAATGTTTTACTTTGAATAAATCTATTAGTAATATACGAGTCCTTAATTGCCTCGACAAGAAAAGTTGCTTAGGTTTTGAACAGCGCTATATGTAAATTCATGCACTACGTATATAATAGTGTGCGTGTCACTCTGGTATGTCAGGTAAGACACCAATTTTACAAACAAGAAGTCGACGTTTCAATCCCAGGCCACAGCTTCTGAAAATTTTCAATATCGATATCACCGCACAATATTAGCGACTGGTTATGTGAATGAATTCGGCGACTGTGGTGCATCCCATGGATCCTTAATTTTCATCGATTTTCTCTAGTTCGTAACGTCCATGATAAAGCCTTTTGGTGCCTTTGTAGGGATCCAAGAAGTTTCAACTTCAAACCGCTACCAAATTGGTCACGCTTAATGGCGACCAAATCTTGGGGGATTATATTCCTTTTCGGGCACTCTATTTTTATTAAATGAAATCTTATTCTCGCGTTAAATCTTCTGAATATTCTCTTTCACCCTTTTTCTTATGGCATCGCGTTCTTCGTTTAACTCTTCTATTCCTTCCTTTTCTAAAAGCCGTCTAATATTCACTAATTCTTATCTTCAAAGCAGTCAGAACGTAAATGGTAGGCTTCTAGGTGGTGTGCTTTTAATTGCCTTTTGAACCTTGTGAACATGTCTATAGCAGTGCTGTGAATTTTTAAGCATTACTTTGTCAGCATGTGGACTACTTGGCCGTTTCCCCGCGGTACTCCTGTGGGGATTACTAAGTGTTGTATCCTTTCCTCAGTGCAATAGTTTTCAAAACCTAATCCAAAATCCAAATGTGCAAACAATAGCGTTGAAGTGAAATACTATATGTATGATATTTATTCTCACTTGGCCACTGAAAAAAATAGTAAAAACAACGAAGTTTTATTGATTTGATTGCTTGCCAAAGCTTATCCTGAATATGTTCCACCGATCTCAATGTGCGATGGATTATTTATGCAGTTCAGAAGTAATGATTTTGACATGAAAATGGATGACCTTCCTTCATACAGGCATTACTGTATGAAGATTATTTTCAAACTCAGCTACTCAAGATGGAAAAAATTTTAGCGGCATCCAATCATTACTAACGATAATAAATAGATCTATTAGGACAACGCTCGACCAAATTTTCCAAGGTCAGTTGAATTTAGAAAATAGTTTCAACCAGAAAATAGTTTAATTCAGACCTTGCCCATCAGACTACCATTTGTTTCGATCAGAGTACTCTTCACTTTATAAGAAATTGGCTTGATTCGTTCTTGGCTTTAAAAAAATGTACAGTTTTTTAGTACAAAATCCATATGTTACCAAAAGGATGGGAAAGGCCATAGCATACTCACAACAAAAGGCCAAAGTTTGCCAAAAATCCCGTTTTAAAAGTGATAAACTCAATAAGAACCTGGATAATAAACGTTAAAAGAAATCATTATCTTTATTTTCTTACTTCAAGAAAATGTAACCAAAATGTAAAAAAGAAAAAGAAAACAATTTTCGTTAAAAATAACCAAAATGGCAACACTGCATGAGAGTAAAAATTAAGAAAGCAAGCATCAAAGGCTGATTTTAATATTAGAACCAGGCCTGCCATATTTGCCGATTTATCGGCACTTTGCCGATTTTTTGCCTTAAAATTAATAAATTTTGCCGATTTTTGCTCCAAAAGTGCAAATTTTTGAGAAAATCTAAAAACACTGCAACTTTATTTGCTTTAGTAAAATTTACAATTTTGGAGAACACTGAAATACTTGCTACATATGTATGTATATAGCCAAATATTTTTCACTCAATGCATAATCGGACACAGTAACGTTTGAATACTTAAAATACAATAATCGGCCAATTAGTAACAATTTTCATATCCTTTGTAATCTAGAACAAACAGAAAGCTTCTTAGAATTTATTTTGAAGAATGATTCAGCAATGCATATTGCCGAGATGGAACAGCTCCGTGTTGTTGTTGATAACCAAACTTAATCTATATTACACATCAATTCTTCTTTTGTTCCTTTTTTGTATTGGTAGTAGTTTTTTTAATAATATAAGGTCCGCCAAATAAATTTCTTTTTTGAAAATGCTATAAAAAAAAACTACTGAATATTTTCTCAAATTTCATTTTTTATTTGAAAGTACAATCCTTCCGGTTAATAATGGAAAATAATTTCATTCAAATGGCTGTGAAACGCTTATATTATTTTTACACATCTGGCATAACATACGTAACTTTTTATAAAGGACACGTAAACGAAAAATATAAAATTGGCTTTTAATTTTGTTAATTACTGTCTCGTGAAATTGGTGACGAAGACTCTCTTGAAATGAGCGCACTATGAAAAATGTGATGTAATGATTGTTTGGTAACACGATTTCATTATCGTGATTGTTAAGACGTTTAATTCGGCCGCTGCATCGTATTATTCCATAACTGTCCAAGTATACATTTAAGGGGCATAACTTACTTTTTTTTCGATGTTATTTCCGTACTTGAGTGCAACAATTTCTTGGTGAAACTCGCTTTGTTGTGCTACTATAAATAGGAAGCGCTGTGCCTGCTGATTCATGTCAAATCTAACTTCGTTCATGCCAGTCACTTGTTGTTTAACATTTTTTAATTTCACCAAGTACAAAATAGAGGTTGATACAGCACGATACAACCTTTTCCAGTTTGAAAAGTATTCTATGTTTAAGTAATTAAAATTATGAATCCTCCTGTTGATTATTAAAACATATCGCCTCATTTCAGAAGTATCAGTCGGACCTAATTCGTCACATTTGGGCTATTGAATAGGTGCTTCGCGCAAGAAATCGGGATCATCGAATCATAAAGACATACCCTTTTGTGTAGTTATTTTCGTAGCGAGATCGGCTGGATTTGTTTTGGTTGGCACCCACCTCCATTTGCTAATATTTGTATGCTCCAAAATTTCACCTACTCGGTGCATAACAAATTGTTGTAAATTCCTCGAGTCTATGCGTAGCCACTGAAGGATTGTTTGTGAATCCGACCACCAATAGCTTGCAGTTATGGGTAAACGGCGAATTTGTTTAATTTTGTTTCATAACCTTTCGCCGATAAGTGCCGCATGTAGCTTTATTCTGGGTGTTGACATCGGTTTTAGTGGTGCTACTTTTGATTTGGCTGCAACAAGGGAGACTGTGGCTATGACTTTGTGTTTAATGAGAATGTAATAAGCAGCGGCGCAGGCATATTCACCCGCATCGACAAGCGTATGGAGCTCAACTTTATCGACCTCACAAAGCACAGGAGAATAACAACGTGGGATTTTCACATTTTTTATAAGGGTGACAGTAGTTTTCCGTTGACGCCATTTTGCTTCTAAAATTCAATACTTGAATGCCAAATGTCTTGCAGTAAGATTTTAAGTCCGATTGTATGCACGACAGAAAACCCAACGGATCAAAGATAGACATAAGCACCTGGAGGCATTCTCGTTTCGTTGGGGCAATGTTCTCATCGATTAAGTTACGGCGTAGACGTGCAAATCTGCAAATATATTTAAAAACGTCATTAACAGGGTCCCAATACATATCTAATACTTCCTCAGTTATTCACTGTCAATCAAGTCATTCACGTAATGATATTTTTTGACTGATTCTACAGCACGAGCGAACTGTGAATTAAATTGGTTTGCGTTGGTGTCACGAACGTAGTGGGCTATGCAGGGTGCACGATTCACGCCAAAGGTGAGTGCATGCATGACATATTTGCTGGGCTGATATAACTCGTTACCTTGTCCCACCATAGGAATCGCTGTGCATGCATATCACTCTCCTGTACGTTTATTCTATGGAATATTTCAGCAATCTCTCTACATATTGCGATTCTTCCTACACGGAAAGCTTAAAGAACTTCTACTAATGGGTTAGGTAGGTCTGGACCACCGAGCAAAATATTGTTTAAAGAAGCACCGTTGGATTTAGCTGCGGCATCCCACACCAGGCGTACTTTATTCGGCTTATTAGGATTTAGTGTTATAAAAATAGGCAAATACCACACTTTGTCTGTCTGAGGACTTAATTTTTGTCTTTAGGACTTAATTTTTGTAATAAATTGTCTATTTGCATTTGCTGTTGAAGCAGTGGCCTTTTAGCGATTTTATTGTGCAAGCAAATCGACCGTCGTAGGGCATTATCAAAGCGTTCAGGTAATTGTATTTTTCCATATCAGACTAACCTCGTATTGCTCGTTTATTTGCTTACATGTGGATTTTAACGTTTCTAAAGCCTGTACGTCGTCTGCAGATTGATAGACGGTGCTGTTGTTTCCAGACGAAAATAACTTTTTACTGCTTCATGAAGTTCGTCATAGTGCTTCTGACAAGCACGGGTATGGATATTTAGTATATACTTGGTTGAATTGTTAGTCTCGCCCCTTTGTATGGTCCATCCGAGGCGCATTTTAGTTGCTATAGGTTGTTGCCAGCTGCCTTCACAGACTTTAATTGGAACAGCAAGTTTCCAGATATTCGCGCCGATCAAGATCATGAGCCCTGCGTTAGTGTAAGATTGTATTGCGAGCCCTTTTAAGTACGGGAACTTTTTGGCCATTTCTATCATGTTGAGAGATTGGGACAGTAACTCTAAATGCTTAACAGTATGTACGTTTGAAAGAGTAAGCTTTGCGTTGTTAAAAATATTGGAAACCTTTAGGGACGTTCTCACGGAATTGTTTTCTACGCGAGTGATACCACCCGACCACTGCAAACAAAGGGGGTTTGGTGCGCCTTCTGTATGAAGATCGCCGAATTACTCTGATCCACTAAAGTGACTGATGAACCTTCGTCTAAAAATGCAAAAGTGTTAATGATATTACCTTTAAGATGGATACGAATTGTCAATATACGGAATAATAATAATAACAAATAATAATAATAACAAATAATAATAATAACAAATAATAATATTAACAAATAATAATAACAAATAATAATAATAACAAATAATAATAATAACAAATAATAATAATAACAATAATAATAATAACAAATAATAATAATAACAAAAAATAATAATAACAAATAATAATAATAACAAATAATAATATAAACAAATAATAATAACAAATAATAATAATAACAAATAATAATAACAAATAATAATAATAACAAATAACAATAATAACAAATAATAATAATAACAAATAATAATAATAACAAATAATAATAATAACAAATAACGGTGTGTGTTGAGTCCAACATTTCGCTGTATATTATTATTATTTCATTCATACCTACGTTCAACTGGTCATTAGATTCGTTATGTAGCAAAGGGTGATGTTTGTACCCGCAGCTTGAGACACCACATTCTTTAATCTTTGCACATTTACTTTGTGTTGGTCAAGACACTGCCGGCACAGATGGTTAAATTTTACGATATCCCATTTCTTTTTTAATTGTAAATTCCTAAACTTGTCACACTGTTCAAGTTTGTGAGTGTCTAGCTTACAAGCACTACACATTTTACATTTTGAACTTGTGTATGTGTATTAACAGCTGCAGCTCCATTGCTGATAATTTGTGTTACGACTTTGCTAGCTAACTCAGCAATTTGGTAAAGCCAGGTACTCAATGCTTTTACTATTGGAATTTTTTCATCCCTTTGATACATAGCCCAATTAAGTTTATGTTGATTTGGAAGCTGATCTGCAAACTCTTTTACCAGCATTGGGTTATTGAGGTGATTCCATTGTAGCACAAATATTTTGTACGCTTAGAGCGAATTCTATAATTGTTTCGAGCTTATCCCGAGGACATGGCATAGCTCTTGCTTTACTTATCGCACGCTCTAAAATGTGCACTGGTCGGCCGAAGCAAAGACGAAGGGTATTTACAATATCGGGCACAAGTGCTGGTAAAAGCAATTTGCTTTTCACTATATCCCTTGCTTTTCCCTTCGGGCTGTGTTGGAGACACGTTAAATTTTCTGCGTTAGAGAAACCTCCGTTAGCCGTACTATTCTGAAAACTATTAATAATAATTGTCCAATCCTCAGGATCGCCGTTAAATGTAGGCAATGCACGTGGTATTGAATGTCTAGCTGCCAGTTGTGAAGGTGTTGGGATAAATTCTTCAAAGCGAAAGGGTTGTTCGTTGGTTATGAGGCTACTTACGGACGGAAACTGCGTCGAGCCTTGATTATTTACGTTGAATTTAAGCGAATTAGTATTTTCCAAAGGTTGGACATCACTTTGTGACAATATTCTATACTTTCGTCCCAAAAATTCTTCTTAAATTTTTCGTTTTTTTTGTAGACGTTGTAGCTGTTGTTATATTCGCTTCCGTTAGGTGTCGTATACATGGGTACGGCTGTGTTAAATACTGTTGCTGGTTGTCTGGGAAACATTCTTACTGCATTTGCAGATGTAGCCAATATATTTGTTCGCCTGTTGTACTTATAATTGGGGGTGGCATAATTGATGACGAAGTTGGATTTGTCTGAAATGACAAGCTGTGTAAGGTAATGCCTGCGGCATTTACCATAGCCGTTGTTGTGGCCGCTGATGCTGTAAAAATTGGAGACGAAGATGCGCTTGGAAGAGTGCCGGGTCCTATTGTTTGATTTGGAGCAGCAATGGCAGATGACGGGGGTTCGCATAGTTCGCAGTTCCAGCTATAGTCAACCACATTGCTATCTACTCCGGCACAGGAATAGTGATACCACTTGTTACATTTATCGCACATAACCATTTCTTCGTTGTCCAGTCGGTCACATTTCCTGCAGTTATGATTCGTTCCATTATTTCCGCTATTCATATTTTAATATATTTATGAAATATGAATTGTAACCGCACTTAAAATTTTAAAGAATTGTTGGTCTACGACGGGCAAAAGTTAATTTTAAGAGCGCCTTCTTAAAAAAAAAACTTATGAAATGAATATACAATGATGTTTAATTTTTTATAAATTCATTTATTAGGTTTTCACAAATTTCTTTCTTATTAAAAAGGAAAGATTTGCTTTAAAATTTTTGTCTCGTCTTTCGATGTTCACAACAGACTCTAATAATTATTTTTTTTTCTTTTGCCTTTACTTTAAGCCTGTTGCTAAAATTTCTAAGTGACGGGTGGAAAAATATCCGTTATGACCGCTATATGTATACTATGTGCGTACATACATTGACAAGCACATGCGTTTGTACATGCATACATACATACATATTTCCATTGCAAATATGTGAAGTTTAAACATTAGAAGAGAGCTGTTTACATAATTTTAAACTTTACATTATAGGAGAATCATTTATATAATTTTAAATTGAATTTAGATGATTGGATATAAAACAGACAATTGTATATAAATATAGATAATCGTATATATGAAATGTCTTTAACCTATTGTGGGCGGCGGCAACACACAGTGTGCAAACACAGTGTACACAGTGAGGACACCAATTACAACTCTAAAAGCGAAAAGCAGCTGTTTTTCTTTGTCTACAACAATTTACAACTCAGCTGGAGTAAAAAAAGCAACATTATTTTCTATAAGAAAATAAAGCAGTGCGAAAAGCATAATATATATATATATGTTTTTTCGTATGTGTATGCAAAAAAAGGAGGAAATAAAATTTAATGTAGTAATGGATTGGTTGTGATTTTTTTTAAGATATACACAATTTTCTGTTTTATTTAATGAAATAGATATACTTTTTTTCAACTAATAAAGGTAAGTAAAAAATGTGGAATAAAATTTAACATTAATTTTAACAAAAACATTGTCAGAATACAATAATAAAGCAAAATAAAATATTTTACAGCTCAGTTCGAAAAAAAGAGATTGCTGTATTTTGTTAATATATACTATCTCGTGTATCCCTACTGAGTTGTAAAATTTGTTGTATGTTTGTTGTTATTTTTGTTGGTGTGTCGTCGCTGTGTACACTGTGGTGCAAAGTTTGATTTGCCTTCGGCAAATTCGAGTAAAAAAAATTTTTTTTACTCTATTTTTTTATATATTTGTGCGTGATCAATTTTAGTACCCCGGTTATATCATTTTTAAATTGAAGAGGAGAAAATACAAACTCATTTAAACCGTGAATTCTATTTTTTTTAATTGTACTGCATTTTATTTTTTCCTTTTTCGTCTCCTGCAAAAGTGATATTAATCTTTTTTAATTGTTCCCGATTATCATTGTGTTGTTGTTGTTTTTTTTTTGTTTCTTTTTGTTTTGATTCGCGCTCATTTACATAAATCTCTGTTAATATAAATCTCTTTTTGCTTAGTGCTGCAACTTTTGTTTGTACAAATAATCGATTAGTTAATTGATTATTTACTCAATTTATTTTTTTATTCGTGTAACATTTTTTAATAAATTTAATTTACTAAAAATTAGTTTGAAATTAAATTATATTAAATTTTAATTTTTCTAAAATTAATTTTTCCCTCATTCAAATAAAATCTCTTTTGCCGAAAGTTATTTTATTTTATTTTACCTGGATCGAGTACCCGTTTTTTATATTGCAGTACTAATTTTGTGTTGCTTTTTCATACCTCTTTTTTGGTATTTATTTTGATTTTTAACCCCCCATATATAGTTTTATTGTATATTATTATAATATTAGCCCCCATATACTTTTTTAATTTTTAACCTCATTTTTTATTTTTTTATTTTGAAATATAAATATATCGCGCTATTTTCTTTCTTTTATAATATCGAATATTTCGCGACTGAATTCGATTTGAGAGTCACTATTATTTGATACTTTCTCTTCATTTTCTCGATTTATTTTTATTTTTTATTGTCAAAATTTCCCCATATTTCCTACGATCGAAAATGTAAATGACTACTTTCATTCGTGGAAATTAAGGCCCGATATATGGCCTCTTACGGTACATACATTCGTGGAATTTCAACGATAACTGATCATTTCGAACGTTTGAAATTGGTTAGTCGAACTGAAATAGGTTCGGCTCCCGTAATGAACTTACTCCCTGTGATACCCCGATATTTTACGGTGATTACAAGAACTGGCCGTCGTTTCGCGACATGTTCTCAGCCTTATATGGTAACAACTCCCGTATAACTCTTGTACAAAAATTTTAATAGTTGTTGCAGAAAAGTGCTAAAGATGCTCACGACATAATCCAAATGGTACCGTTCACCAATAATGGCTATGCAATTGCATGGAAAAGATTGGTAGACACGTATGAGAACAAAGGGGCTTTTATAAACGAATAGATTCAGACTCTTTTGAGTATCAAACCCATTCCCAATGAATCAGGTCCGAACTTTAAGAACCTGCAACGCACCATAAACGATTGCGTAACTAATTTGTCTTTGCTTGAGCTCACCCCTGAAGTATTTTACTATGTGATATTGGTATATATTTGCTCCACAAAACTACCCGAGAATACTCTGTCTCTGGGAGCAGTCAAAGAAACATTCCCAGGAATCTTCCAAGTGGGAGGATATGGATGCACTCTTGACAGCTCGGTTCAAAACCCTAGAAACGATATCTGACATTAGACAGTCTTATCTCCAACCCGTCCTAATCCAGGACAAAACCCCTAGTACTGTCAATTTCCAAAGGAATTTCAACTTTGGCCCCCCGAGAAAACCGTCAGATGACTCGAACAAGATTCAGAGTTTTGCGACAAAGACTGGTATGTCGTTGTTTTCACTGCCAGGGAACGCACCCATTAAGATTCTGTCTTTCGTTTCTGAATCAGAATGTTGATGAAAGAATATCAACAGCAAAGAGACTTAAATGTTGCTCGAACTGTCTGGAAACTTCACATGCTTTTAAGGAGTGTAAGAGTATTCATGTTTGCTCTTTATGTAAACTGAAGCATCACTCTTTGTTTCATATGTTGGGTCGAACAGTTCTACCTGTAATACACTCCAGCTCTCTATAGCTTCTGTTATGACTCGACTTGCATCTCCCCCTCGTGAATCAAATTCAACTCCAGCTAACGATCAACCCCCGTTGAATTTTAACCCATCAACATCTGAGCGGCTCAGAATCATCTTCCCTACTTCCACAGTCCTTTTGGGTACGACAATTTGTGTTGCGCATATTGATAAAATAAGATGTACGGCTTGAGAGCTGGTTGACCCTGGATCTCAAGGTACCTTCATCTCAAGCAAGTTGCAAAGGAAGCTTGCTATCCCAACTATTTCTGTGCCTGCCACTAAAGTGACTGGCATGAGGGATCGTTTAGCTGGTAAATCATTTACTATGTGCGTTCTTACAGTCGGTTCTCCGACTGACCCCGAATTTAAGCTCGAAATTTGCGCATACGTAGTTGAAAAAATTACCGGTCGGTTGCCCTCGTGTTCAATATCAGAGTTGATAACCCCTAGTTTTCCAGATATTACTATGAGCGACGTCATGTGTACTCCTGTAGATATACTTTTTGGAGGAAATGTATATCCGTAAATATTAAGTACGGATGTGAAAATACATCCGAATAACAACCGTTATCGGTTGGATATTTACTGGTGAAGTTCCTATGTCTCAACTCCCGCACTCTATTTCATCGTTTTACACCCATGTTGAAGTAAACACTCAACTGGCCCGTTTTTGTGAGCTTGCAGAAGTTCCAAAAGTCACTCGACTTACCGAAAATGTGTCGCTATGTTTTTAATACGGATACCGAGAAGATGTGTCGCCAATTATTAATTCGTCCTGATCGAGCCCAGTACCACTGGATTTCGTACTGCAAGGATCCTGTAGCTGAAGTGTTGGACTATGAGCTTAATACGGTCACGTTCGGAGTGAACTGTGCACGGTATATAGCAATTTGTACCCTTTTACAATTGGCCAACGATTGTGAATCCCAGAGTCAACGACATACTAGCTGGCTCTCATGTGCTAGAACAGGCTTTTAAGAGTCGCATTGAAGAAATACAAATTTTTAACTCAGTTACTTTCGTAATGCGAAAATGGAAAACTAATTCTCTACGCATCTTAGAAGTTTTACCCCCTGAGAATCTGCTTGATGCAGACTTCTTAAAATTTTCAGATGCCAGAATTATTGAACGCCTGGGCTTGCGTTTTGAATTGACTTCGCAGCCATACCAGGATCTGTTCAGTAAACGTGTCGTCTTGTCTGAGATAGCGAAACTATTTAACCCCGCCAGTTGGCTCTCCTCCGATGTGATAATAATTTTTCCGCATCACATATGTAAAGACTAGACAGATTGGGACGAAAGTTTGACACCCCAATGGCGAACATTTTTGAGCGAGTATCCAGCACGCGGCCTCTTAGAAGTTCATATGTTTGACATACTTGAACGAGTTACAGATTTACCCCATTCAATGCGACTCATATCGTATTGTTTCAGGTGCGTACAGTACTTCATACCCCGAAAATGCTTGTATGACACTTTAGATTTATCCCAGTCGGTTGTGAAGTTCACCCAAGGTCGTCTGTTTCTTGTATGTCAACGAACTTTTACCCCTGAATACTGTCGCACCCAGTCCACCAGAACAGCTTCTGGCCTATGGCGAGCATGTTCTCCTACTTCATTCGAAACCCCACTAATTTTGTATTTTTTTTTTTATCTTTTGTATCTTTTTGTATCTTTTTTAGCTAAACACGTCGCCGACGTCGGAACACACCAAATCGTGGCTATTACCCCGGACTACAGCATATATAGTGTTTTGAATTGTAAAATTAATTGTACTCTTTTTAACTATTTGAATTTAACCCGTTATTACCCACGCAATCCTTAGCCGTCCTTGTCGAAATGTTGCAAGGGGGCGGGAATTTTAAGCGCATAGTGTGAACGTCCTTTTGCTATTGTTAATAATTTTACCTATGTTTTCGTCAAGTTTTGTATCTCGCGCTTTAATGTTGCTTTTATCTCTTTTTGTAAACTCACCTACTTTGTAAACCCTAAAACGTGCGGTACGTACAAATATTGTTGAGAAAACACCCGAATTAATAAATAATAATTTATATATTAAAAACCCAACTAACCCCGTTTTTTAGTTTTCTATTCCCATATTTTCGGAGAGAATTTTTCAAGGAAAAAATATTGTATCTACATATGATCAGTTACATACTTTAGGTTTTGTGTATGGGACATCAGAAATAAATAAATAAATTACATAAATTTCTGGGTTCAACATAAATTTCAGATCAACGAAAGCTTTGTGACACCTGACGTGTGTTTAAGATCGTTATCTTGATAGAATTCGCTGTTGCTGGCTATACTCAATTTCCCTGCACTTTGCTTTACATATTTTTCTCGAATATTGAGACAAGCAAATGTCATCATTGTACTAACAATAAAATGCAATTTGTTTGTATAAATTTTGTTTTCTTTTGTTATATTTATATTATTTTATATATTATAAACATTGCTGAATTGTTCTGTTTTGTTAGTTTTGGTTAATAGAAATATCATTCGCGTATTTAAAATGGGAAATTTTAATTTGCCGATTTTATTTTTTATATATGCCGATATTTAAGCAAAATTATCTGGCACCCCTGATTACAACCCACACAGCACAATTTTGCATATATGAGATGCACACCATGGCTGTCAGATGAAAATTGCAGAAAATCGTCTGTTTTCCGATAATTCTTAAAAATATCGTCATTTCAGTTTCTAAAAATCATCAAAGAAATCTTATCAAAAAAACAAGCATGTTTTTAGTATTTTGAAATTTGTAAAGTACATACATACATACAAAAAATAACACATTTTTAATGCGTTCTTATTGCCGTTTAGGAAAGAATACATCATTTGCCAAATCGATTAACTTCACTTTTAGAATTTTATTAGATAGTAATGCCAGAACACTGTATTAACTCAATATTATATTATATTCAAAATAAGTTTCTGCAATAGTAACTTGTAATAATACTAAACGAAAAAATGATTTATAATTTTATTTTATTTTTATTTTTTATAGCGGAAATCACACTTTGTTGAGTTACTTTTTTTGCAAATGAAAAATATTAAAACAAATAAATAATATATATTTTTTGAAAATTTTGTCAAAAAAAAAATATTTTTCAATATTTTGTATATTTTACACCTACCCTGTCTTCACATGATTTTTTATACGGTATCGTTTGGAATTTGTCTACCGTGTAAAAACAAGTTTTAATTGTTTTGGTTATATAAACAAAATAAAAAACATGGCTGTTCAAGAACAGCTAACTAACATGCTTTTTTGTGTAACAAATATACACAAAATGTAGCAGATATGCTTGGTTTGCTACGTTTGCAAGACTTGCAGGGCCTGTTTGCAACAAAGAGTGATTTCCACCTATATTTTAATGCTAGTTTTATAAAAGTTTTAAAACTATTTTTTGATTTTTTAATTGCTTTCTTTAAAATTTATTTTTTTACTTTCAATTCTTTTCACTAATTTTTTTATATATTAACAACCGTTACCTTTTTTGTTTAGTTGAAATTTTTGGTATGAAGTCACTGTAATTGAATAAATCATACAAAAAAAAAAAAAAAAAAAAAAAAAAAAACAGTTTTTAGCTTAAAAAACTCATGCGCATATTTCTTTATCTATATATAAATCATAAAAAGTAAGCTAGCTAACTAACTATTTTTAACAAATTAAAAAATCTGTATGAATAATGAATACGACTATGCAAATGAATGTAGGGAAAAACCATATTAATTTTGTTGTTGTGCAAACGAAAATATATTAATCTACATCGAATATTTGGTGTCTTTAATCGTTACATGTACACATGGTATATAATAATATTATAAGTACATACTTTAATTATTTGTTCAGTTATGTTAAAAAATTCTAAATATAAATTTTTCTTTTAGAAATAAGTTCATAAAAATCTAATGTGTAATTATTTATATATATTATTATTTTCAATTTTATAAATAAAAAATACTAAGCTTAATTAGAATATTACAAAAAATACTTAAGTTAAAATTTTATTTTTGTTCATTTATCAAGTATACATATGTACATGTAATTTTATTTTTGTATAAAAATTTAAAATTCAAATTTTGTTTTTGTATATACATATATGTATACTTAATAAATTACAAAAATAAATTGTCATTAAGTTGAATAAATAAACTAATTGATAAAATTAAAATAATTAATAAAAATAAATTATAAAGTTATTATTTGGATGATTTCGCACTTTCTTGTGTTTAGAACTGCTTTTCTCACAGACCAAAGGCAATGCTTTATAAAAAGTACTACTAAAAGAAAGTCTAATACCTCTAGCCTATGGCAAAGACAATTATGATCAAAATATCCTAGAGTCGACCATCTGCACAATTCAATAAAAAATAATTTTATACCAACTCTTCGTGGCTCATCATTAAAATTTTTTTGGAATATAACATGCTTTTTAAAGGCATCCATGAATTTATATCATTTAATCTCTAGTAATTCTTTAAGCATATAAAAAGTTCACTTCGATGTTTAGAAGAGAAGAGTTATCAAAAACGTCTTCCACAAAATAATCTGCATAAATATTGTTACGTTTTTACCTTTTTATAAACGTGTATTTATGAGTTCGTAGATGGTAGTTAAAATAAAATAAATCTTGTGTTTTGTTTTAATTAAAAATCTTTTATTCGACACAGTTTTGTGCAACCTTTTTACAAGCAATAACAATTTTTATTCTTAATTACTCTTTCTGCTTACAACTTTGTAAACAACGACAATTACTCAACAGATCTTTCTACTTAAAGATTTTCCAACCCGATCGTAGTTACAGCTTAGGTTCGATCACAACCTTTTCAACCAGAGGTTATCCACACTTAACTCTCTTTACTGATTTAGCTCCAACTAAACTGTTTATTTCCTTCACGATTCACTTCACGAGTTTACACCTTATAAACTCTCTTCAGACAAACTGTACTCGCTGAGTTTACTTTACTTAAACTGCAACTTATTCGCATCGATGTGCTTTTTATATGGCTGAGTAAACAACACAAAGCTCTTGAACCTCTCGATATTTCAGGTAGATTCCATTTATTTCCTTTTATCTCTTTTTAGTTCTTTTGCGTATGTAAACATCTACCTCTTTCAGCTCTTAGTATTTGTTGCACGTATAGTTGTTCTTGCAGCTTTTGTTTATTTATTTTAGCGAAGTAATAAACGCAGAGGTTCCCAATCTTCGCTTCGACTTAATTCGTTATGTTCATTAGACTTTTTCAAAATCGGTATTAATTTCCAATGCTACAATTTTCATTGTCTCATCTTGTTTTGATTCACAGTGACTGGATGAGATCGACTGAACAATTTTGGAGACCTTAAGTTTTGTCAAAATGTTATTAAGTTCAACTACAGGAGGGTTGTTATTATTACTTCCTTTTTGTCGCAATACTGAAAAAGTATTTTCAAATTTTTTCCAATTGTCCCGATTAAGAGCATTTGTCATAATAAAGTAAAAGTTAAAGTTTCTTAAAGTTTCTTTTAAAATAAAAGAAATAAGTTTAGGATGAGCTTCATCCCACTTAGAAAGGAGGCACGTTACGTTTCATCAATAAACTCCATCCTGTCCAAATATTCAAGGAATGTTTGTATAAATCTATGACTGTCATTGTTGACTTGAAGAGCAGATTGGTAAAAAATATCCGCATAGAGTAAGCCGCTATCAAAGCAATGAAATATTTTATCAACTTTTTCTATAAACTCTGCTGTTAATATGTTGAGGTTTCGATTATGGTCTTACTGACAGCGGAAACTATTCTACTAAAAACTTGTATTGCAAAATTGACTTACATTTTTTCAAAAGTATTGGGAAAAATGTGTTGCCGTGTTAATTTTGTGCTCATTTTAGTTTTTGCATTTGTATCGTACAATTCTTTAATTACTTGGAAAACTGTCATTTCTATCTGATGTTTTTAGACCACTTCATCGCAAGGAAATGTAATTTTTTTGACTCTTCCACTAAAAATGCATACCTTATTCAAAACGTTACATTTTTTAAGGAAATTCTTTAAAAACCTATTTTAAAAATAACTTTAAATGCTACTTGTTTGATTTTTCATTAAAAACTACATTTTGTGAAGCGCACATTCAATTTGGTAATGTTCTCTGTATTTCTATCCGTACAAAACAAAACAAGTGGATAAAAAACAATTCTTGTAAAAACTTCTAAAATATTAAAATTAGCAATCGAAAAAGCAATCAAAAAAACTTGTGTTTCCTAACACACATACAAACTTACATATATTAAATACATACATATATTTATATTTTGTTATTATACTCTTACGTGTTTATTTAATGATCATAAAATCGTAATTCTTTTTGGCTGTGTTTCCTTTCACTTCCCCCCATCAAGAAACGTAGAGAAAAAATATTTTTGCCTTGTATAACATGCACATTCTATATATTATATATTCTTTGATACAATTTACATACATACATACATCTGTGCAAATAATCAAAGTGAACGCGAATGTGACCGGTTGAGTAAAAAAAGGGTAAAAATATGTATTTATTGTTATCTAATTAAATTATATCGATTTGCACCGAATTAAAATGTAGTAATGTTATATATTTCTATCTTTGTCTGTATGTACCAACAAAATTGCTATGAAACCTAGTTGAAGTATTAAATCGGCTCACTTGAGTTTTAATTGTATGCCTCGTTGTATTACCACATATTGGTCTTCGTGGCTTCTGTCTGGCAACAGTTAGCAATTCAGTACTTCTAATGAAGGCTAGGATTAGTAAAAGGAAGTAGTACTTATCGTCGATTCTCCTCCTAACAAATACTGTAACCTCAATTTGTCGAGTTCTGGGTAGTGCTAAAAAAGGTGTTCCGTAGACTCCTCCTCCTCTTCATCATTTCAATTTCAGCAAAGATAATTATATGGAATTCCCATTCTTTCAGTATGTCTGCTAACAGCCCAATGATCAGTAACAACTAGGATATCCAGATATTTAATTGACAAAAAGGGTACATACTCGTAAATGAGTACTAAAATTAATAAAAAAAGGACATTATTTTTTAAATCAAAACACCTTAAAAATGCATTAAATAGCATGGAATAACAATTAATACATCGAAGAATATACAAAATCGATCATATGCAATAGTAATTCTATCGAACACTTAGCCAGAAAGTTATTGAGGTTAATATTGGCCAAAAAAGCGAAAACATTTCTTTTTATGTCCACATTTCTTAAAAAATGATTTAAAACAAAAAATAGTGTAAAAAATGATAAGATATTTTAATATAAAAATTTGAAAAAATGAACAATATGAACAATAAACACAAATATTTCTATAAAATAGTGATTACGCTTTTTCCGTTTAATATTTTCCTCTATGTGACCGTACATGTAGTTAAAATTTAAGACAATTTTACTACATATAAATTTTGAAGCCACATTGCTCTATCAATCTTAAATTAATAAGAGTCGAAAATAAGGTGCCATATGGGCTCCAAAACAGCGTCGTAAATATGTATTTTATCGGGATGTTTCAAGCTGCTTTTTTTTTCTGGGCTAAAAAACTTCTATTTTTTTTATTAAAAACGTCTAACACAAAAAAAGTACGAAAAGCTGAAAAAGTACTTTACCATACTTTTGAAGGTGTTACGCAGAAAGCACTACATTGATTACTAAAAAGTACGTCTGGCTACCCTAGTAACAACCCAAACCAGGTTCCTCGGATGTACTCCAGGCAGCCTCAACAGCTGATCTATTCTTCGGTAACCTAAATGTAAGCAGATCCTTCTGGTCTCATACGCGGTGGACTCATTGCCGCATCATGTGATCGATGTCAATTGATCCGTTCGGATCCAAAGTGGTATCAACCTCAGCGTTACCGTTGTAACACTAAAGTATCACTTTTGAACCTTCTTCATGACACATTTTATGACCCTTTTATTAATGTAGGGATACATGACCCTTTTTGAAAATGAGTAAAGTTCAAAAATTCTTCACAAAAAATCTCAGTGCTTTTATATACATATGTATGTGGTATATATACAAAACATACATGAATTTTATTAACATATATACAAAAATTGCATTTTATATTATTATTACAACTGACTTTTATGCAAATGTCATAATCTATTTTTTTATATATAAAATTTGACAATTGTGTAAAATTAACTGATGATCAACTGTGATTATGCCCTCATTAATGTATGTGTTTCGCCTTAAGTTTTGACAGCAAGAAGCTTTTATATATTTTTTTAGTAGATTTTCATTTAATTTTGTAGTTTCGCGTGCCATCCATATACACATATGTTCATATTTGCAACAAAATAAAGGCAAATGGACAAGTAAATATTACATTTCAAAATAACTAATGATATTAACTTACGTATAAAAATATATTTGCTTGTGGTTAAATCAAAAAGAATAGATGAGCAGCAGGCTTCATTAAGCAATATGGAAAACCATAAGAAAACTGCCTAACATATGTAATCGCTGGTATTAAAATTGTATGTTGAAGAATTTTGGAGTAAAGTCGTTTTGAGCGATGAAAGTAGGAATATTATATTTAAGTGTGATGAAAACAAAAAGTTAAAAAAAACTAAAAGTTCCGATATCAAAACTTGACTTGATGTCTTCATTCTACTTATTAGTCACCTGACATAAGTCCTACAGACAATTAATTTGATAAATTGGATAACATAGTACCATAAAAGTGCAATTTAAAACAAATAAGGCTGTAAGACTGCTCTTCCTAAAGGATATCACAATAATTCAACTGAATTTATAATTAAAAAAATTGTTTTTAAATATAATGATTAAATATGGTTCTACATAATATAAATTAACAATAAAACAATTTTTAAATTTTTTTTGGGATAATTAGTTACCTAATGCTGCAGAACATGTATACTTTTTTGTGTGCAGAAAATTGAAATTATTATTTTTCTTTAAGCTTAAAGGATATGTTATGCAAAGGCCCATATAATTTTGTTTTATTTTTCACGTAGATTTACATTATATCTTTTTTGAAAGTCCAAACCTAATAGTTCTATGTAACATCCAGTTTTCGAGGTGATATTTATATTTTCCTGTGCGACTGTAGGTTCAAAGTTATATGAATTCGTTACATACACATATATTTACTTTGCCTCCTAGTAGCGCTTCCACTAAAAAAATTTATCAAAACTATCACTGATTAAAAATTAACTTAAAAACAAACTTAAAATACAAACTTGTGAATCAATGCTTTCCTATCTCGTTTTGCTATAATCGGGGCTGGAAAAATGGACTCCAAGTAAAGATTTAATTACAAAATATATAATAGGTATTTCTAAAATGTGATAACCATTATCAAATTTTTTTGTAAAGATAACTTCTTTCTTTCTGATATGACTAATATTTTAATGTATCTGTGAATAGTGTTTTTTATTTCAAGACTAATTTATAATTTAAGTGTGCATAATTACTTTTATTTTAATTTAATGTATTTAATTAGCTGTTAAAATTATTATTTTTTAATTAAAATAAATCTTATTTTTTGTGCACAAAAAACTTGACCCTATTTTACTTCAAAATACCATTTTTTTGACATATTTTTTTCTCAAATACCCTTTTTATGACCCTTTCTAGAAATTTTCAACGGCAACACTGATCAACCTACTTAAGTACATCCGACATGCAGTTATCTTTTTTGTCCACCCGAACCCAATTAAGGGTAACCGTCGAATGTCTCGTTATGTAATCCAGAGACACTCGGAATTCATGAAAAATTCCCGATATTTTATGCACATTTTATGAATATCCCGTAATATCGGTCAAGCAGCCTTGTCTTCTTTCCATATTGGAAATCGGTTAATATGGTATTAAGCCAAGTTGTTAACTTATAAGTGAATAAAGGTAAGAAAAACCGGTTTTCTACCCATGACTCATAATTTTAAGGTGTTTTGAATGTTGCAGAAAACCAATATTATATCTCACATATTTTAACTAATATTATTTTTATCTTATAGCGTCATCGAGTTGCCATTAGTACTAAAAACAAAAAATTGAAAATGCTGAAACAAAGGAATGAAAAAAATGTAGAAATAGGGAAACATTTATGAGTGTATCAAATCTGTAAGGGGAGTACTACGGTATTTTTTAAGTTAAATAGAAGAAAAAAAAATACGATCGTATCAACTTTCCCATCATTGATAAACGCGCATATAAACAGTGTTGCCAACTTTTTATGATTAAAACGCGCAGAATTCCTACTCAAAAGGCGCTAAATTATAATATATGTAACTATTTGTAATCAAAACGCGATGTAAAAAAGCGAAAACTATACCAAAATTTAAAAAAAAATATTTCAATTCAATTTTTACGAAGATTTTTTAATAATTTAAACGATTGCTTCAAAAATAAAATTGAAAACGACTTAGAACAAAACAACAACTTAAATAATTTTTTTTTTCGGTTCAGGTGTAACATAAAGATAATACCTTTCAGACCTGATGTTAGACAAGGTTGTGTTCTTTCTCCACTGGTGTTTAACGTTTTCTTCGATTGTGTGTTGCAACGTGGTATAACCTTGGACTTAACACAAAGTTGGAAGACCTGGATTACGCAGACGACATCTATCTCCTGGCTCACAGACATTGCTAAATGCAAGGAAAGCTGAATTCTATACAGGCAGAAGCATACAGAGCGGGTTTGCAGATAAATATCTCTAAAACCAAAATTATGTGTATCAACGCTAATAACACAACGACCTTTCGAACTGGAAACAGAAATTTGGAAGATGTCCCATAATTTTGCTATCTCGGTAATATCCTCATATGTCCGGCAGTTCAGTACTGATATTTGAAACAGACTTAATTTAACCAGTCAATGTTTTGGCCGACTGAATGCTATGTTGGGGTCTCCACATATCTATCCAAAAACGAAAGTTAACATTTTTATTTCGTGTGTGAAGTCTTTTGTAAGGTTGCAAGTTATGGAATGCGGCTGTGATTGATGTCATTCCATTCAAACTGCTGACTACAGCGAATTTCGAAAATATTCTGACCAGAAATAAGATCACATCAAGCTCCTGTAATGAAAAAAAGTCTGCACTATAAGAAAATTTTTGAAAAATTATAGAGCACGCTTCAATATTATTGATTTTGTAACGTTGTTTGTTTCTCATCTAAAAAAGTAAAAATGTAGTTACATTGTCATTTATGGTGACGATATGTTTGTTTAAGTGACGAATAATTTTCAAAAATTTGTAAACATATTGTTTGCAGGTGCAATTATCTTGAAATTCATGCAATGTCTTTCAGGAAAACTTATAGGCCACCTTAAAAGTTTAATATTTGACTCGAATGCTATAAAATGGGAAAAAGTGTAAAAAATTCTAAAAAAGATAAGAGTTAAAATAATAATTAATGTAGGAATACCGAAGCACGCCAGGGTTAAGCTAGAAATAAAATAAAATGACAAATATATTAGAAAAGTGTTGCAATATTTTTAAAGATAAAAACACGTAGGCAAAAGTAACGTTGAAATGACCAACGTTGTTTTAAAAGATAACTGTTAGGTACGAACATGACCAGATATCTGTTTTTACAAATTACGGACATGAGAACAGCAATCTTTTTTTTAATTATATCTTTCTTGAAAGCGAGCACGAAGTTTTGCTTTCTCTTTTTATTTACCCCGTCATCATAAAGAACCTAATTTTTTTTGTCAATTTCATATATACTGAGTGCAACATCCTTGAATATTTATACGGCTATATGCAAAAAAAACCTAAAGATAGATTTGTAGTGCACGTTAGTTACCACCAGTAATTTGTTTAAAAAATCAGGTTTTCTGTTAATGTGCAGATTTTGCAGTTTTTAACGTTTTAGTTTTTACTTTCAATTTTGTTATTTTAATTACAATTTCTAAAGTAAGAATTTCACCATATTTGGTTAATATATGTAACTGTGGTAAAGTTTATTCGTCCCTTTTTTAATGCGACAATGTAATTATCCCTTTCTTGACCACTGATCATAAAGAAATAGGGAGTTCAAACAGTGTGTGATACTCATATTTATGCCAAAGAAAGTTTCGTTTTTTTAACTGCGTAAATAATACTAATAATACTCATTCGTACGTACTTACGTAATAATATGATTCCTTTGTCCTTTTACCCAAAAAAAATTATACTTCTAATAAGACTACGCAAATTAAAAATGTTTTAGCCTCACTTATATATATATATATATATATATATATATATATATATAATATATATATATATATATATAATATATATATATATATATATATATATATATATAATATATATAGATATAATATATATAATATATATATATATATATATATATAGATATAGAACTTTAAGAATATATATATATATATATATATATATATATATATATATATATATATATATATAGATATATAACGTGTTTTTTATAGAGGTATAGAACTTTAAGAATTCTACCAAATTACTTCTTTAACTTTCTCTTAGTAAATTCCGAAACTGTGGTCAGGGCAACTCGCACGACTCCCACATTATACATATATAACGTGTTTTTATAGAGGTATAGAACTTTAAGTTAGCATTACTTCTCAAGGTTCTGTGCGGAAAACGTATCGCGCATTACGTCCATTTTATCGTCGACAAAATCGTCCATCAGAGTAGTTAATTCGATTAACCATGGAACGTTTTCGCACCACGTTTACTCTTATTGATCACTCGCATCCCCACAGACGCTGTACGGTGCGTACAGAAGAAGCTATTGCTGCTGTAGAGCGTAGCATTGAGGAAGACCAGAATGAGTCCATTCGCCATCGAGCACATGAATTGGATCTGTGTCCATCCACTTTATGTAAGATTTTGGGTAAGGATCTTGGTTTGCATGCCCACAAAATCCAACTAGTGCAAAATCCAACTATCATTAAGTAAGTCGTAGATTCGTCGAATGGACCCAAAAGAAGATTGCCGTTGATCCCTACTTTCATAAGCGAATTTTGTTTAGCGGTGAAGCTCACTTTTGTTTGAATGGCTACGTCAACAAACAAAACTGCCGCATTTGGATTGAAGGTAATCTTCAAGTGTATGTGGGAACACCGTTACATCCAGAAAAACTGACTGTCTGGTGCGCTTTATGGGCTGGTGGAATCATTGGTCCGTACTTTTTCAAAAACGATGGTGGCCAGAACGTTACAGTCAATGGTGATCGGCATAGAGCCATGATTACTAATTTTTTCATTCCTGAATTGAATAACCATGATGTCCAGGAGATGTGGTTTCAACAAGACGGCGCAACATGTCACACAGCTCGTGCCACAATAGATTTATTGAAAGACACGTTTGGTGACTGACCGCCTAATTTCACGTCTTGGACCCGTGAATTGGCCTCCAAGATCTTGTGATTTAACACCGCTTGACTACTTTATGAGGGGCTATTTAAAGTCGTTGGTCTATGCGGTAAAGCCACAAACGCTTGACATTTGGAAGACAACATTCGCCGTGTTATTGCCTATATACGGCCACAAAAGTTGGAAAAAGTCATCGAAAATTGGACGTCCAGATTGGACTACATCCGCGCCAGCCGTTTGCGGTCATATGCCAGAAATCATATTTAAAATGTAATGCCACAAGATTATCTTTCGGAAAAATAAAATTCATGTGAATAGAATCGTTTTATTGTAACTTAAAGTTCTATACCTCTATAAAAAACACACTTTACAGGCATTCAAAGTACGTGTATCAATGGGAATGAAAAATATTGAAAGCACATTAAGTACTCCTCTGTATAATAAGTACTTATATGACGTACGTGTATGCATGAATAAAAGAAATGTTATGCTGCTTTTGCATCAATGTTTGTGTTTGTGTTTGTGTTTTTTTTTTTTTTTTTTTTTTTTGACAGGCCCAAGAACCAATCGAAGACAAAAAATTCCTAGAATTTTTTATATGACAATTAAAAAAAAATAATAATAATAATTGAAGGGCTATAGCATTTGTTGTTGTATTTTTTAATTCCCATTGCAAATGATTTTTTTTTAAAGAAGCCTTTAAAGAACACTACTTGCGCTAAAAGTCATTAAAAAACTTGAGCGTAATATTAGAAAAATCATTTTTTCCTATTTCATGGAAAAACAGTGTCGCACATAAAATATATGTTCAAAGGCACATATACAAACACTTAATAAGAATTTTTACGATCTTTCACTTATGACAAATTTCCAAAAATTATTATATACTTACACGGAAGGATCAAAATCAAAAAATGTTCTACAAAAATATGGGGCAATCAAAATGTGAGCAATCCCCAAAATTAGACAAATAAATAATAAAGCGGAGTTTTAACTTTTTCATTAGCATTTGAACTTTTGAAGTGCACGATACAAGTCTTAATAATGGAGAATTGTGACGGAATTTTAAAGAAAATAACTGAAGGACTATACAAAGTGCTACGAATAACTGGAAAAATGTGATATGGAATTGTTTTCTTTAAATTGAAAAGGAAGATGGATCTATTTTGCAAGAGAGAGTATACTGCTAAAAGTACCGAACGATTTTAAATTTGTCAAGAATCGAACATTAAATTTAATTAAGCATGAGTGCGTTCATTCACAGCCTCATGACAGTACACCAATTCAAATAAATACCGAAATGAGAAATGCTTGCTTTGAAGCATTCATGGATTTTACTATTGAAGACTGTCGTTTTTTCAATAGCGTTGAAGGGTCCGGTTTTCGTTAATTAATTCAAAAGTGTCCACAAATTGGTGGAAAATATGGTGAAAATGTTGACTTAGACAGCTTCATTCACAGCGCAAAGACATTATAACGAAAAATCCAATTGATAGCCACAGAGAAAAAAATAAATAAAATCACATACAGAATCTTATTACCAATGGTGGGACTGCAGTTACAATTGATATGTGGATATGTGAAGCAGCACATCCTGGAAACAATTTTGAAGAGCAGTTGTCCTAAAAGGTGGAATTTGAATTTCGCAATGTTTGAGTCAATTTGTGAAAATTACGCAAAGATCAATGAAGTTCTTGCGGATAATGTTTAAAGGTGGAGTATGTTAAATTTTAATTATTCCGTGCACCAAGGTTTAGTAGAGATTTGCAAGGACTTCTAAATAATTAATAAAATAATAAAATAAAAATGATTTTCCTTGTCCAAAATAATGAAGAAGCTTAAGTCGCTGCTCTAAAGATTAATAATAATGTCACACTTGGAGAAAAAAAAGTTCAAATTTAACTATTTTACATAAAGCAGCATTGGTTTTATATCCTCCTGCATTATCTTTATAGTCAAATGAAATAAGAAATGTAAAAGAATTTTGCATCGAAAAACTAAGCTCATACTGAAGTTCTGACAGAATTTTCTCACACATGTCAGTTAACACCAGCAATACAATATTAAAGACACACATACGTTAGCAGTATCTGGATCTCCGATAAGTACTTCATCAGAAGTTTTCCAGCCATCTTCTCCAGAGCCAGCTACTTGAAATTTAAGATTTTTTTTCCAAGTTTAATAAACACGTGAGTCGCTACACTGGAAACAGAAAGAGATGAAGTTGAATTTTCTAAACTAGCTATGATAATATTGTCTATTCCTGCTAGTAGCGCAGCATACGAACGCGTTTTTTCCTTAGCCGGAAATATTATTACAGAAAAAAGCAATCGGTTGGAATTAGGGAGATCGGACGGTTATTGTTCGCACGATTTAATTAATTTATATTAATTTTTTAATTTATATAAGTATAATTTTATACGTTTGTATATTTTTTTATTGAAAATATGCTCATCGTTTAACTATTTGTATAATTTTTTTTGTATATATGACAACCTTGAACGTCCCAAAAAACTTGAACATCTTGAAAACCAAGGCAGATCGAAAAAGATATACACTCTTGAGCAAAAATAGCCTTTTATCATCTTTTGTAAATGAATTATAATTTTTATATATGGAGAATGATCAACTAGACTTATTGAAAGCCCACAAACCCACAAACGACTATTTCGAATGGCAGATATATTAGTTAGTGAAGTTTTTTACGGCTTAAATACACATAACCAGTCGCCAATAATGTTGCGAGGTGATATCGATGTTGAAAATTTTCAGATGGTGTGGCCTGGGATTGAACCGACGACTTCTTGGTGGGTTCATACCTTACATACCACAGTGACACACACACCATTAAATAAGTGCTGCATAATTTTAAAATTCACATACAGTGCTGCTCGAAATCTAAGCAAATTTTCTTGTAGAGGCAATTAAGGACTCATATATCACTAATAGATTTATTCAAAGTAAAATATTGAATTTTTGTTATCTTAGGCACCAAAATTATAACTATAATAACAAACCTTTAATTCCATTCTCTACCAAAAACGAAATTAGTTCCTTGAGTAGCTGTTCGAAACATAAGCATTTTTCAGTACTTTGTGTAATAAACTGTTTTTTATGGCCTCCGCACACCGTTTTGGCATAGTTTTTATTAGATTTGTTAGAATTATTGTTAGTATTGTTTGCCATTTTAATATTAAGCTCTCCATCAGCTTCTGCTTATTTCTTTTTATATAGACCAGCACCCAGGGGATTGCCCTTACTCATGCAGTGCATTGTGCTGGTACTAGGAAAATAGGTTGTTGGAAGGAGGACAGAGGGAGTAGTGTTTATGGACGTTAGATTTAAATTTACTCATGTCGTACGTGGCAGGAAATACTTTCGCTGGAAGATTACTCCACAACCGAACAGTGCGACCAAAGAACGAATTCTCCCTATAATGCGTTGTGCGATTTACTGGACAATCAACTACAAAGGGATGCGCTCTACGAGAAATACGAGTACTACGTAAAAATATATGATTTTTTGGGAATTAATTCCTTAATTTCGTTAGAACATATTCCGTTATAGTACCGATATAACAATGAAACAAACGCCACATTGCGACGGTGCTCCAATGAATCGATAGAGTTGGCTACCCTACCGTCATTGAGCACTGCTTCAGGACCAGTACTGGTATACCATCCGGCCCAGAAGTCTTGTTAACGTTGAGATTTGCAAGGACCCTTTTTACAGCACGAGCTCAAAAGAATATGTTAGGTATAGTTACTGATACTCTTTCAAGTTCGGGCAGTGGTTGAACGCTCTCCGGCAAGTGAGAATTACTTGCAAACATTTCGGCCAAAAGGTTTGCCTTTTCAACCGGGTTCGTGAATGAGTGATCATTCCTTATAAGAGCAGGCACCGAACTAGCGTTGTTCCTCAGCCTTTTAATGAATGACCAAAAGTTTTTACTTCCCCGCGGAAAAGTAAGAACTTTAGCACAAAGGCGCTGCTCGTATAAAGCCTTTTCGCGTCTAAGTACTGCAGCACATGAACTGCGGCCTGTTTGCGAAGCAAATCATTATGCTTCCTTCTTGGATCTGACTGCCAATTTACACGTCAAAATGCCCAAAAAATCGTTGAGCTCAGCCCAACGAGCATCTTCGTAGTTAAAAATAGAGCGTTCCGTAGCCGTGGGTGGAACCTCGCGAAGAGCGGTGGACAAGAATGAAGCAGAAACTGTGCAATGATCCGAATTTCCGAGAGGTGCAAGAACCTCAACTACATACTTTTCAGGATGTGTAGTGAGGAAAAGGTCGAAGGTATTGTTCTGGTACCCATTTAAACACGATATATGTGTAGGTTCATTCACTAATTGCGCAAGATGATTGTGCGCGGCAAATAACTCAACGTATTGCCTTCTGGAGTTGTACGGCCTGAATGGCGTAACCAAGACGAATTATGAACATTGAAATCACCAGCAACAACAATTTCACTGTTCGGATAATTCGGAAGGATATTGAGATATTGAGTCGGAAAGAGAGTCGAAGCCAGATGTGGTAACCTCTCTTCCCGCGTTTGGGCTTCTATACAAAAACCCGAAGTGCAAAAGATGTGCCCTGATTCTGAACTTAACCCATAGACAGTTAAATTCCGCATCATACATGCCAAGAGGTTGCTGGTATTGGTACTAAATTCATTGCGAATGTACATAGAAAGACCCCTATGAAAATTAAAAAGGGACAAAAGATGATACCCAGGGTTATTATTAAAACGACGTGCTCCAGCTCTGCGCTTCAAGAATTAGAAACAATTTTATTTAAATAAAATAACCAGTTAACCGGTTACTCGATTTATTATTAACCGAAAACCGGTTTTTTAAAAAGTGCTACTTTTGGAATTATTCGAAAACCGATTTTTGAAAAAGGTCGAATAATCGATCTCCCTAGTTGGAAACCAAAACAATAGAAAATATCATGTTTTTAAATTCTTTGTATAACGAAAATAATGTAAATTTGTTCATTGTTTTTATAGCTAAGCATTATTATAAGTAAGTATATATTTTAATAAACTAAATTATCTAAAAATCAAACATGTAAGTTTTTTAATGAATTTAATAAGAAATTCTGTTTGCCCTAATTTTGTAAATTTGATCGAAATTCAACATAGGCCTTAAAAGAGTTGCCTTTAGCCGTACAATAATGAAGTATTTAAATAATTATTAAATAAAAGCTTAAGCATACAAATATTTGTAAGAGAATTATTTTATCATATGAATTTTTAATGACGTTAATTTTATCAGAGCTTTTTTTATCAGTTTTTATTTTTTAATTTTTAACTAAAGCCCGTTGAAAATGTTTTGAAAATAGTCCACATATGTATTAGCTTCACTAAAATGTCAATATAACATTCTTATTAACTGTATCACAGCGATTTCGAAAGGTTTTATTTTGTAGAAATATACTATATGTATACTCTGTGTATACTCGAGTATAAATATACACATACCCAACTATAAATATACTCATACACTTTACACTTATAAGTGCGGGTATGACAAGCACTTCACTTCACTTGTAGTTATTTAAGTTGCGTTGGCTTTGATATTTTGTGTATGTGTATCGTTTTTTTTAACATACATGTTTGGGCACCAATACCTCAAAAGTACACAAAACCATACTTTTGTCATTCTCTGGTTCATACATACATATGTACCAAAAGAAATAAAGGTATTATACTGATATCAACAGAGCATTATACAAATACCATCGAAGAAACATAAAAGCGGAAGATGAGCCAGGTAAAGTAACCAGACTGAACGCTGCTAAAAAACTCAATCAAATTATTGATTATAACCGAAGTAAAGCTGGAGTTGACACAATGGACCAGATGTTATTATATTATAACTGTAAACTAGAAGCCAACGTTGGCCATTGGCCAAGTTTTACAATATGTTCGGCATATCCGGTTTGGCTTCGTTTTTTTATAATTTATAAGAACATGGTAAAACTATAAAGCAAACAGATCGTCGTCGACGATTTCTTGTCAAATTATTGAATCAGATGGTGCTGCTACGATGTACCTTAATGAATAACCCTTATACATACATACGTATAAAAATGTAATATTAATAATAAATTTTTCAGGGTCAACCACAAAAATCCTGTGAAGAACCAACCTCATCGCAGTTGGAAACAGTACCTTTTCCAACTTCTTCGAAAAATTACCGGCCATTGTGCGTTAAGTGCAATATAACAACGAAAACTAAGCGCAAAACTCGTTTCAGCTGTGGTAAATGTGAAAAAGCAATGTGCCTACGGCATAGTAAAGAAGCTAAAAACTACATTTGTGACGATTGTCATATAGAATAATATTAAAAAAATAAAAAAAATTGTTATAATAATCTCGTACAGTTTAAAAAATATATATGTATATGGTATTTGTCTAATATAAACTATACTTATTTATTTTTTTTAATTAGTTTTTTTTAGCTATTCTCATTGTGATCTGGCTAGAAGAGAAGAACTTAGTGGGAAAAAGTTATCGATAATCTAACCTTAGGATTATCAAAAATAATTTAATAAAAAAATAGTTTTAAAAGGAAAGGATTCTAAAATTGCGGCGAGGATGATATAGTTGGTGCATAAATTTCTATATAACATATATGTATGTATCATTTATATTTCCGCATATAAAATTTTCCTTTTATATCTTTTTAAATAATGCATACCTCCGGTTGTCTTAAGTACAGTCAATAGCACCAATAATTTCCGAGAAGTTTCTTTAAACTTTCTTGCAAATTTCGCCTCTTGTTGAGCTGATGGTGATATTTTTATTTCATCTTTGGCATGTTTTGAGAATGCTCTTGCAATTTTGGCTCAAATTCTACTAACAGCAGATTGTGATAGACTATGCAGGTCTCCAGCATCGTCTTGAAACTAAATATATACATGTCTTTTAAGTTTATACTGTTTTATTCTTAAAAGATTCACGATTTTTATAACTGTTTTTTAAACGATATTTATGTGTTTTTAAATTCCTTATCTGTAATGTTTTAATTCTGGTTTTATAAATTCTTGACAGTACAGCATTGGCCATATCGACAATAGTTCCTACATATATAAAACATTAAACAAACTGGCTTTTCATTTAAACACAAATAAACTTTCCTAGCCTTTCTACCAGCTCAAGTGTATCCATTTATGTACCAAAAAAGCTGTTAAATTGGTTTTTAAATAAAATTTAAAAAATATATTTTTTTTAATTTATATTATTTTTTTAATTTTTAACCAAATATTTATAACATACATAAATGTCACTTTAAAGTACTCTTAAAGTAGATAGCTTCCTACTTTAAAATTTTTAAAGTTAACGTAGGTTTTACAAAGGGAATTTAATCTTATAATCGTTTTTGCATACAACATTAAGAAATTTTGCTTAACAAAGGTTTAACAAGCTTTGGTATAAGCTAGCATTCTTTTTATGAGCAATAAAGTATATAGGATTAGGTCGCAGTATATGAAGAAGCATCCGATATCATAAGAGAACCTCCTTGGAAATTTATGAAAAAACGAGACTCACAATTCCGGTGAATATCTGTCCAATATTTTTAAATACCATCGAGACCATCTAAATTAATTTTTTTCTTCGCTAAACACCACAAATTGAATTTCTCATTCAAAATTTATGCTTTTCTGCAAATCGACGTATAGCAGTTTATGGCGCTGATGAAGTTTAGGTTGTGGCACACGTTTAAAATATTTCAGATATCGGTAATTATTAAAATTTGTTGAACTCTTCGTATGGACAACGGAACGTTTGATGTTAGGCCTATCAGAGAATATTTTGGTTAGCTATGGGAAATATTGTTTACACTATTTTCCAACAGGATAACGCAGCAGTTTAAAATGTTTTTTTGGATAAAAACATTAATGTGATGGAATGGTTGTCTATAAGTCCTGATTTAGACTCCATAGAGAATATTTGGGCCATTCTGTCACAACGCGTTTATACTAGTGGCCCCTAGCTTGGGACTTTAAAGGATTTGAGAACATGCGTTATTGAAAAATGTAATGTTTGCCACTTTGAAGGTTTTGAAATCTAGTCGAATCTATGCGAAGACGATTTAATAATGTCAATATAGCCAACGGTGGTAAAATAAAACATTAGACTATAAGACAGTTTAAAAAAATATTGATAATTAATATTATTAGTACGCTATACTTATTTCGTTGGAAAAAATATAATTTTTTAATTATAATAAGATAAAGTTATTCAATAGATTAGTTTTATAAATATCTACAGTAGCTAAAATCCGGTGTGTTTCGCTACCCCCATCTTAATTATGATCTTAAATGTTATAACAGCTATATCTTTTACCTTTTTTCCACTTTTTGTAACCTTCAAGTCCAAATCCAAACAATTGAGATAGCCTATAGTTCTTTCCAGAAATAGTGTAGAATCCATCGTTTAGCTTTTTACAGTCTTCAAACAAATACACATTTTTTTGTATACCATATAAGATACATACATACATATATAGATAGCTTTTATTCAGGCTTGTGGAGCGGTTGCATCATTGGCCCAACCATTACGTTCAATGAGACACCTATCGCAACATGATAACCGATTTTTTTTTGCTCGCTCCTCATAGTATTGATGTGAACGATGTTTGGTTTCAAGAGGATGGTGCAACCTCCCACACATCTCATGCCACAATCGATTTATTGCGTCAAGCTTTTGCTGGCTGTTTAATTAGCTGAAATGGTGATATCAGTTGGCCGTCAAGAAGCTGCAATTTGACACCGTTGATCTATTTTCCGACAAACCAGAGACAATTGAGTATGTGAAGGCCAACATTCGTAATGCCATTGCCGAGATACGACCCCATACACTCGAAAATTGGTCTGATCGAATGTGGTACTGTGAGACCAGCCGCGGCATGAAAGGTATCATGCCATCTTTTCTAATTGCCTGTGGTTTTCGACTGATGATATTGACTATAGAGTTATTCAGATCAAATTCAGAAGCTTTTGTTTTAACCGTTCTAAAGATATTGTAGCATGATTTTAAAGTCATCAATACCGACATTGCACGTTTTTATTTCCACCGCCAACATACAAATATCATACATCACACTGTATTAACGGCGACCACTTGACACAATGTAGTTGACCGTCGCTGCGACGCATGCCCCATTGGTATACACACAAGCGACGATCATTTGACACTTTAAAAGTTGTTACAAGTTTGTGACAATTGTTACTGGAAAAGTGCTCAAAAACGGGAAAGCATCAGAAGAGAGTGAGAAATTGAGACACAAAAAAATTATTGCAAATTCTTGCTGGTAAAATTTTTACTTGCATGAATTATTCAAACAGCTGTTTTGTGCTTATGTTTACAAACCAATTTAAAAAAAATTCGAAATTTAAGGAGTTGTAAGTTAAAGTACATTTTTAAAGCGATAAAATGTATAGAAAACAATGTTGTGATTAAATTAGATGATGTTGCAGCAAATGGAGGTAATTTCTATAAATTAAAATACTTTCTTTTAAAAAAATTAATAACTAATAAGCTTTAATATGTTTGACAGTAAGTACTTACAATTTAAGCAACAGTAAACTCCTGGAGAGCCTTTGGTATTTTTGGATTCATCGAGTGATACGGAAAGTGATAACGATGCTGAAATGGTTGAAGTGCGACCTGGACGAACATTGACCATGAATTTTAACAAATTAAAAGAATACAAAATATTATTCGAAAAAGAATCTATAAACCTATATATTACAGCACTATTTTAGCTTACAAGTTTTGGCTGGTTAAATGTTCATTTACTTTTGAGCATTTTTGAGAAAAATTGTGCAAAAAATTTTTTTACTCTCTCGTTGCAAGTTTCTGCAAGTAAAGTTAAGCTGGATTCAACCATTGTTTCGGAACTAAATGCTTGTTTTTATTTTTTTGAAAGTTTGCTCTGAAACGATTGACCCACTTCGAACAATTGTTCTGGAAAAACAAGGGTACCATATGAAATATTTTTGTAAACGAGGTGAGTTAGTTTTACAATTTGGCAGTACAGTAGCAGATGATTGCAATTTGCTTGTTTTCTTTGTGTCACTCTATATTAATTATTTTGTAATAAACAAATTGTAAATTAATTGCTTTTAGCTGTTTTATACCTTCTACGCATTCGCTTCCTACAATTAATTAAACACAACTTGTTGAATGGTTTTGATAATCATCTACAAAATTTAACTTACATCCCATTCCAATAGAGGCTGCTATTGTTAACCACACACCTTGCTTTATATGATTATTTTTGTAACTTTTGTTACTCATATCATACAAGCATTAACTGCCCGGCTTTTTTATTTCTGAAATAAGCTTCAGTGCAATTGATTCATATAACTCTATGTTAATATTATTTAAATTTTATTTTTAATATAACAAACAAACAATGCAGGACAAGTGATATGTATTGTATTATACATACATACGTATGTACATATAATATGATGTGGCAGCTCATTTCAACTTTGCTTGCAAAATTGAAGTAGCTGGCAGCACAGTTCAATTGTTTCGGAACAAAAATTAAAATAAAACCAATTCTGAGATTGTTCCGAAGTAATTTAACTCTCTTTCGCTCTCTCTCTCTCTCAAAAATAGAAACGTCAAACTACATATTAAAAAAATGGTTTCAGAACAAAAATTTTGGGTGAATCCAGCTTTATTGAACAAAACTTTTGTTATGACGCTGGTTGTTTATGTTCGTGAATGGTACAGCAGTCTATGTTGTTGTATCACTACACTTATGTCCGCGAGAAATTATGTTTTTTTTCCAGTGAGCAATAGACGCGTGTCATATTGCACCCACTTGTTCCACTAAACACATAAACGTATATAAATACTTTTATATACACACACGTAATATGTAAATTAATATAGAAACACACAAACATATGGATTTTATATAGGAATATAGGGGTTGATATGGGATTGTCAAATCAACCAAAAATTAGTATAAAAGGCGAAATATTACTCCAATTAGAGCTCTACTTAAAAAAAGCTCAGTGAAAGTAAAATTAAATAAAAAATATTTTAAAACTAAAACTAAAAAAAACTATATGACGATCCTGCCATATCATGGAGTGCTTAATACTTTAAAAAGCACACAGTATTAAGGTATACGTAGAGCCTTAAAATTAAAAAATTTGAGTCATAAAATTAAATAAGGGCACCCAATTTTTTAAACAAATAAATAAATATAATAAAATACATTTTTGTCCTGGTGGATCAGTCAAAACGATCTACCAGTTGCGTTGAAGACGAAGTTACTATATGGAAAAGCAGAGACGAATCTCGCGCAGAAAACATGATGAAAAAGGTTTTATTATGGTTTCGAGCAATAAAAAGACCGCATCACATCCGCCAGACAAATCCATCTAAAGAAGCTTCCTGCAATTCCAGGAAGGACAACAACTAAAAAAAATTTTTTTAACAAAAAATAATATGTGTATTAAAAAAATATAGAGCTAACTTATATAAAGGGTCCGCCATCTAACGTTTTGTTTTCAACTAGTGCTTATTTCGTGAATGGTAACACTTAGCTCATGTCTGATTTGACAGGTAATTAGTTTTATCCTTCCACTGAACGAATATGGTTGTGTGTACGCTTGAAAAACGCTGGGAAATATTGCGACATTACTTTGAAAATCATGGTAATTTTGCAGAATCAAAAATCCTCTTTTCAGATGAAGCTCATTTTGATCTTGGCGGGTATGTAAACAAGCAAATTGTCGCATTTGAGGCACAGAAAACCCGCACGCAAATATGGAAAAGCCGATACACCCAAGACGAGTCACTGTTTGGTGCGGATTTTGGTCCAGAGGCATAATTGGGCCATTTTTCTTCGAAAATGAGCAAGGAGTGGCCGTTACAGTCAATGGCGATCGTTATCGGGCCATGTTGAACGAATTTTCGTTCACAAAAATTGAAGAGGATGATATTAGCAACATTTGCTTTCAACAGGACGGCGCTACGTGCGACACTGCCGAAGCTACACTCGAGGTTTTGCACCCTGTTTTTGAAGATCGCATTATCAGCCGCAGAGCTGATGTCGTTTGGCCACCTCGGAGCTGCGATTTAACACCGTTGGACTATTATTTGTGGGGTGCCGTCAAAGATAAGTGTTACGCCAACAAGCCAGAGCAAAAAAATTTATTTGGCAAACCCTATACATTAATAACTATACACACAATTCTTGTTCTTGTAAGGTGCATTAAAAATGAATAGAAAAAAGATTAGGGCCAGAAATGGGGTTGTGCTTTTCAACGAAGGGAATTTAACCATAAAACAGGATATAAAGGAAGTAGCCAGTAGCATGATATCGTTAATAAAGCAGACATAGAATGGGAAACAATTATGATGATAAGGTATTTTGAAAGGAAGGAAAAAGAAAATAAAAATTAATTAGGAAAATATACAGAACTCAATTTTTAAAAATGTGTCAATCACACACAAAATTAGATAGGCCCGCAGCCAATATATTAAACAAAGTAGAAATAGCCAATGATAAGATAAATTTAAGAACAACTGAGGTCTGTTTAGTAATAATAACAGTTATAATAGGGCCGAATTTTATGTTACGTCTTTATTTAATGCATAACAAGAGAATGAAGAAAAAATATTGAAGTGGAGTAGACAATCTAGACAGAATATAAATAGATAAATGGGAATTAATCCAATGAATTATTTATTCAGAAAGAGATAAATTTAAACAGTCATATACATGTATTCACAATAATGTATACATTAGAGAAGAAACAGTAAGATGACATTTAGTTGCATTGACAGGTTCATTGGAAACTATTAGAGAAATAATTGGGAGAAATTTAAAGAAATTTAGTGAAGAGCATAAGAAGGAAGTGCTAGACATTTACTGGAATTTGAAGGATCAACTAGTAAAAATATTAGATAAATATAAAATATTAAAAGAAGTACTTTACGAAATTAAGGAACCCATAAAAATTGACGTTAATGTCGTACTTACTAACTAATCTGTGAAACAACTTGAAATGCTAACAGATGAGGCTTCCAAAAGCATTAGTTCCAAATGTTACAAGCAACAGTTGAATTCCTAAATATGGCCTACAGGCTTATACCAGACTTCCATGATAGGCCTGAGAATTTACGTTCATTTTTAGATTCTCTGCAGTTAGTAAAATCTTTAGAAGTTACAGACGGTAATGTGGCAGTATCATTGATAAAAACAAAGATTAAAGGAACCACGAGAAATCTTATTGGCACAGAAACTTCGATCGATGAAATAATAACTAAACTCACCACGTTGGTGAAAGGAGAATCGGTTGAAATACTGTCCGCTAAATTAATGAACGTCAGACAAAATAGCAAGACAGCAAATGCATTCTGTAGTGAAATATAAATAATTGCAAAGTCATTGGAAAATGCGTACATATCCGATGGATTGTCATGCGAATTAGCTAATAAATATTCTACCCAAACTGCTGTAAAAGCAATGACCAAAAACTGTAGTATTGGTAAGGTAAAACTTATCATGGAAGGAGGCCAATCTATTAACATGAATGAAGCTGTTAGCAAATTTGTAAATAGTTGCACAGAAGCAACGGTACTATATTTCGGGCAATGACTAAACCGAAATAATTTCCACAGATACAACAGGCAATTTCTTGGAAGATACACTTTTCCACAAGCCAATAACAATACAAGAACCCAATGGTAATAGAAGCCAACAAAGGCAAAATAATACGCGTAGAAATAGAAACTACGTTAGAACAACTAGATTCAATGCAGGTTCGAAAAACTCGAACCGTTCCCTAATATAAATAATAAAATATACAACCTTAACCTAAGCTTGAGTTTCGCCGTTGACATAGAGATTAACAAAACTAACAGTTTTATTAGATTTTTGGTAGATACAGGTGCAAAACCAATTTTTTTAAATTACACTAAATAAAACAACGACTATACCTGGAATAGGATAGTGTGGAATCAATCAAGTTTTCTTTGATGTGAGAATTAATAATTTTCTGGTACCACACACTTTTCAAGTAGTGTAGAATGATTTTGCTATACCATGTGATGGAATCATAGGTATGGATTTCATCAAAAGATATCATTGTGTTTTGGATTTTAATGAGGAGAATGATTTCCTTGTCTTCAGACCATCAAATTTGTCACATGCAATAGAAATACCTTTAATTAATAACAGTAGCAAATTCACATTACCACCAAGACCAGAGGTAATTCGCCAAATTAAATTCGAAAATTTTAATAATGAAATACTAATACCGAATCAGGAGATATCTTTAGGTGTATTGATACCAAACACACTGGTAAAATCCAATAAATCTTTTATACGTTTTTTAAATACTAACAACAAAATACTTATAATAAAACAAACATAACATAAGAAGAAAAGTTGAGAGTGAGCGATAAAAACCCAGTATACACTAAAAACTATCGTATACCTGAATCTCACAAATAAGAAATAAATAAACATGTTAAAAAATTGATAGATGATAACATAATAGAACCTTTTCGGAACATAACAGTCCAATTATGTTAGTACCCAAAACATCCCTTCCACGATCAAAAAAAAAAGATGTCGACTTGTGGTATATTACAGGCAAATAAATAAAAAACTGGTATCCGATAAATTTCCATTGCCTAGAATCGATAATATACTAGATCAACTTGGCAGAGCAAAGTATTTTCATGTTTAGATTTAATGTCAGGTTTTCATTAAATAGGATTAGAAAAAAATTATAGAGACTTAACGTCTTTCTTAACAATAAAAACTGCACCAAACTCATTCCAAAGAATGATGCCTCTTGAATTTAGTGGTCTCAAACCACACCAGGCATTTCTGTATATTGATGATTTGGTTGTATTGGGATGTTCCGAGAAGCATATGCTTTCTAACTTAAAAGATGTTTTCGACATCTCAAGTTGCATCCTAAAAAATTTTCATTCTTCATGAGAGAAGTAACATATCTTGGCCACAAGTGTATTGATGAGGGAATACTACCAGATGATAGAAATATTTGGTTATTAAACATTATACGACGCCTAAAAACGCGGATAGTGCCAAGAGGTTTGTCGCCTTTTGTAACTATTACCGAAGGTTTATAAAAAACTTCTCTGAGTATTCAAGACATCTTACACGACTGTCTAGGAAGGGAGTGTCTTTTGAGTAGGCAAAAGATTGTGATTTCGCATTTCATTATTTAAAGAAAGCATTAATGAGTCCAACCTTGCTTCAATACCCCGTTTTCACAAAAGAATTTTACATAACAACTGATGCAAGTTAGCATGCATGTGGAGCAGTCTTAACACAAGAGCATGAAGGCAAACAGCTACCAATAGCTAAAAATTATTAACCAAGGGAGAGAGTAAGTCAATTATTGAACAAGAACTTACTGCCATACATTGGGCTATCACACATTTTAGGCCATATATTTATTAAAAACATTTCTTGGTCAGAACCGGCCATAGACCGCTTTCTTATTTGTTTTCAATGAATAATCTCAGTTCCAAACTGACAAGAATGAGGCTGGATCTGGAGGAATATGACTTCACAGTTGAGTATCTTAGAGGAGAAGATAATTATATAGCAGACTCGTTGTCGCGTATTGCGATACAAGATTTCAACGAAAGGCACAAAAAGGTATCATGCGTATTAAGGGTAACAACAAGATCGATGACTAACAAGAAAAAAGGTAGTAATACATCAAATAATCAACATAAACAAATAAAGTTTGTAGGAGTGCTTGGGGTAATCGTAAAAAATAAAATATTTACTCGAGATTTAAAGAATTAAAAAAACAGAAAGAGTTAGTTTCTTCTTTAATAATATTTATTGGGTAGGTAAAACAAACGCCCCCCTTGCAAGATTGCAACAACAAGAGGGTACGAGAGTTACGTGGTCAAGATTTTAGTGAAAAATTCAATTTAAATGGGGATAATACAAGAACATATATAAACAATAAGAAATAAGTTGAAGGCTAAAAATAATTACTATTAGAAAAGTTTCATTATTTCCAGTTAGGCACACTGATGACGATGGAGCTTGGTTGTGGGTTGCGCTTTTCTTTTTCGCCTTACGGTTGGTGGGTTTTCCGCTTTCTTCACGAATCCGATTTTCCACGTTGGCCCTTTGGACTACTGTTTCCTATAGTTTCTAAGAGGGTAAAATATTAGAAGTGGATTTTCAAAGTTTCGTCAAAGATCAAAAGTAGGTATCAGTATAGCCGCAATACCACGACTAGCTAAAATCAGCAGGGTTATGATTACATTCTACTTGATTCCAATTGTCAGTGCTTACCTGGTCCAGGATAAACGAAACTCGATTTGCCACAAAAGTTGGCCAATGGCACGGGGGTTTTTGAAGCCAGGACAGAACTATATTCGAACCTGTCCAATCGAAGGCATCCAAATTGGCTTCTTTCAAAGTGAATTCACCATTTTGCCAATAGAGTTGTATAAAAGAGCTCTAAAACGGGGTAAAGTTTCAATTTTCATAGGCGCAACTTTTGCTTTAGTAACGAGCAAATGGGTGATAACTTCGCGAGATGCGGTTAGGACTCGACTATACAGAATGGCAGCATATGCTGCCTCAGAAGCATCACAAATGCATATTGAGGGTTAAAATTAACCCAACGGGGGATGTTAATCCGTTCGATGAAAAAGTAATCATCGACAAAATCACGCTATCTGTTTTACATCATGGGTTTCAAACATTCGTCTCAATCGGTTCGGTCTTTCGAAATTTGTTGCGTAAGAATTTCTGCAACTATTATATTAGGGGTCAAATGGTGTGGATATTTGAGACAAGACAGAACATTTGGTGACTAGAAAAATCGGGCGCTGAACTTGGCTTGAAAAAAAATGCATCAATGCTCGCATTCCAACGTAAACCCAGAAGTTTAGCGGCACTGGCTTCTGACAATTTCAAAAAAATATGGAATCTAATAGGTGTTTGGAGAGTATAACAGGCCAGTGTGCAAAATATTATCTAAAGAGTGGCATAAAGCATAAAAAAGACGACACAAATATCGGAGTTTTCCAATAATTTAGATAGTTAACAATTGGCAGAAGGCAACTTTACAAAGTGGACCAAGACATAAAAATCTATCGGGTTTGGATTCAAGTGGTAACTATATGCTTGGTCCTATAAGCAGTGCAGCGATAGAGCTGCTCACAAAAATTGTGTCCTAGGCAACAATTCTTTGGACTGAGGGATATTGCCAGTCGCAATCCAACCAAAAACTGTTCTCTGAGCGATTAAAAAATTTTTGGGATCCTTTCTAACTTCAGAAAGCATAATCTGAGGGTATATGTTAGCACCCAATAGCAAGTCCATATGAGCACATTTTAAATCTGCAAATGGGAGAGCGGGTGTATTGAAGTCAACAAAACTTGCTAACGAACAAGTGGGTAATCGACCAGTGAGTCTATGAACGACAGAAGCCCTCGTGGACAATTTAAATTCAGGATTAACGGGAGATCTCAAAGAAATAACACAAACTTTAGCAGATTTTGCTGTAACTGCGCCATTAAGGCCAACAACAGTTGCAGCAGGTGTCGAAAAGGTTGGAAGATTGAGCTCTTGTTGGAGCTTTTTAGAAATAAAAGTGGCCTGAGATGCCGGATCTACCAGAGCTCTGGCAGAAAATACTTCATAGCTCAATCCTACATTAACCTTGCTAGTTCCCAACGAAACTGTTGTAAGTGAGGGGTGGTCTGTATCCGTGTTTTGTTAGGGGTAGATTGTACTCGAGTGGAGAATGGAGTGGACTATATTCGAGTGGAGTAAAGGGTGGACTGTATTCTGGTTGAGAAATTCTGAAAGAAACGAGCAGCAGCGGATGTCGACGGTCTATCATCGCTATCATTTTCCCTAAGTGTAGGTGGCCTTGGTGTTTCCGAAGGACGGTCAGTGGTAAGTGGATTAAAAGGGTTATTTCCAATCATTGGTCCATCCCGGGTAGAAGATTTGATACTGTGGAGTAGCAAATGATGCCTCTGCTTACAAATATGACAAACATAAGAGCTCTGACATCTACTTAAGTCATGGGAAACGGCCAAGCAATTTATGCAACATTTGTGCCTTGTAACAGATTCTAACCGGTCATTAACCGACATTCTCAGAAAATTCGAGCACAAACGAATAGGGTGATTTTCATTACAAATCGGACATTTCCTCTGGGGTATAGTATGGAAGACAGTTGTTCTCAATTTTCGGGTATTATGTGAGTCGACTTGGATATTATTTCGAGCAGTAGCCTGGGTAAAGTTATGGCCAATCATGTCCGAAGCGAATTCCAAAGTCCGATATCTAGCAGTTAGAAACTTGTCCATTTGGCTCCACTTCGGTAAATCCGAGCAGGGTTCCTAAGATTGCTCCCAAAGTCCTAGGGTATGTTCAGGCAATTTGGTCGAACAGATATAAACGAAAATTATATTCCAATTGCTAGTTTCTATTCCTAGAAACGACAAATTCGAAATACAATCATTGATTGTTCGTTGTAAACCTTTGATAAAGTGGCGAGATTCTTCAGATACTGAAGGCAGGTAAAAAGGGTTTTAAGTTGAGAATTAACTAGAACTCGTTTGTTCTCATATCTATCAACGAGGTTCTACCAAGCCATGTCGAAGCCATCATTTGTCATGGGGCAAGTGTGAATTATATCTCGGGCCTCACCTTCAGTTTTCTGCAAAAAATAATAATACATCCTTCGTATATTGCCGTTATGAGGGTTAGTCCCATACAAGGTCGAAAACATCCCTCAATGTTGGCCAAGATGCATAGTCCCCGGAAAAGGTTGGGGTGTCACAAGGGGGAAGTTGAACTGAGATAGAATTATTAACCGGGGTAGGAAGTTTGGTCTTGAAACCATCAATGAAGCCCTCAATAAATGATATACCCTTGAAATATATCGTATAGCCAGACGAATACTTGGCCTTAGCGTTCTCTGCCGATACCTTGGTATGCTCGGCATTTTCCAACAAGTCCTCGTAACTATCATGAAAGACTTCTCACAAACGGGTCATGTCCTGCTGATGGGTACCTAAGGTGTGAACGGTATGTTCTTCACGCAGGATAGCCTGAATAAAATTAAAATCAACCAAACGGGTATAATTTTTATTTAAATTCTTTAAGGCAGCTATTAAAAACAGGGGTTTAAAAGAAGAAAATCAAAATTGCTTGCCAAAAAAAAAAAAAAAAAAAAAACTAAAAAGGAGGTTAAAAAAATTGCAAAAAACTAATAAATAAACTCAGATTCTCTAATCTACTAATTTGCAAAAAAAGGGATAAAACGAGAAAATTTTGAAAGAAAAATCCATTATATATATAAAAATATATCAAAATATTATCATATATAATTATAATAAATAATTATATATTATTGTGATAATAAAAACCACTTTTTGATTAAAATATTTTTTCGGTCTAATAGTGGTGTAAGAATATATAGTACTTCGAAATATCAAACAAGTGTAAAAGTATTAATAGTGACAATTTTACGCAACCTAAAAAGATAATCTCAATTTAAATATTTTATTTTTAAGGGGTCGAACCGTTTCGATTTGACCAAAATGTAGGGGTGATTGGGGTAATTGTAAAAAAATAAAATATTTACTCGAAATTTAAAGAATTAAAAAAAAAGTGTTAGTTTCTTCCTTAATAATATTTATTGGGTAGGTAAAACAAACGTACCTTTCAATTTGGGGGTTGTTCGGGTAATAACTACAATAGTAACAATAAATGTCTTCTTCTTTAATATTATACATCTAATTCATAGTTGTAGTTAATGAAAATCTTACTTAAAATCTAAACAGATTTCTACTTAAAAATATGACGTCAAGAAATCTTATAAACTAAAAATTTTTCCTAATAAATGTTATATTAAGAAAGGAAAATCTATATTTGCTAGCATAAAAATTGATCATTTGTTTACTATAGAGAATGATGAATTTTATCAATTTTTCTCTTGGCTCAAAAACGTAGCCTGTAAACTTAATATATAAAATAAATGCGAAAAAATTTTTTAATATATCTCGGTTAGTAAATTTAAAGATATGAACAATAAAATATTAAATAAAGTAAAGATAGCACTATTAAGCAAGGTGACCGTAATTTATAATAGAAATGCCAAGGCAATTCTTAACATAATGATGAAATATCATGATGGCCCTATTGAAGGAGGTCATTGCGGAATAAACAGACTCGTAGAAAAAAAAAGTATTACTACTGGAGAAATATGACAAAAGACATAGCTAAATACGTAAAATCTTGTCACAAGTGCCAAATAACAAAAACAACCAAACATATAAAAAGTCCAAACATTCTTTCAGACACACCCAACAAACCTCTCGATACGGTGTACGTAGACACAATTGGACCATTTCCAATATCCATAAGTGGGCATGAATATGCAATCACACTTATATGTGATTTAATTAAATATTTAGTAACGATACCATTACCTGACAAGCCAGCAAAAGTCCGATGAAGAAGATAATTTCAGACATGGGTACAGAATACAAAAACTGTATACTAACTGAATTTTGTAGCCTATTGAAAATCGAAAAATTGACATCAACAGCACATCACCACCAGACTTTGGGTACAATAGAAGGAAGTCACAGAACTTTTAATGAATATGAGCGTACACATATTTCAGTGGAGAAAAGCGATTGGGATGAATGGCTGAGTTATTTTACTTACTGTTTTAACACAACACCATCAACAGCACATAACTACTGTCCGTTTGAATTAGTTAGAGATGGTCGTTAGAATAATAAAGCTGGGTTTGGATATGCTTATTTCATCAAAACAGATTTCGATTAAATCAAAAAATAAATGTTATTCAATTAGACGCGCAGACTAGCAGTCGGATCTAGAGAGGAAGCATTCAGGAATTACTGATTTGCTACGCAAACAGGCGAGATCTTCGTGTGCCGCAGTACTTAGGCGTGTTAAGGATCTTCTAGCCTGCCGGAGAGTCTTCAACCACTGCCCGCAATCGAATATGTATTAGTAACTATGCCTAGTATATACTTTCGAGCCTGTGCTTAAAAAGGGTTCTTGCAAATCTCAACGTAAACAAGCCTTCTGGGCCGGATGGCATACCAGTACAGCACATCCTGCTGGACGGCTGCTAATGTAAGGCCAATTCCTAAAAAGGAACGCCCAGTTGTAGTCTGTTCCGGACTCTCCAAGGTTATGGAGAATATGATTATTCACCAGCTTGTGAAATGTTTGGAATCCAGCAATTTGTTAAGCGATCGTAAATACGGATTCCGCAAGGGCTGAGTGTTGAAAGAAGCATTCAAGTGCCTCAGTTTTTTAAGACGGTGCAAGAAATATTTCACTCCATCTGACCTTTTCAATATTTACGTGTCCTATATCCGACCCAAGATGGAATAGAACTCTCATGTATGGGCCGGTGCTTCAAAGTTTATTTTGGAGCTTCTCGACCGCGTACAAGAGATAGCGAAGGTGCTTATTATTGTCGGTAGTGTAGACGACTCTATTTATTCGTTAGAGCATTTTCGTAATGTGGCGTGTGTTTCATTGTTCTATCGTTACTATAACGGAATGTGTTCTGGCGAAATAAGAGATTTAATTCTGATAATCACATATTTTCTTGTAATACTCGTTTTTGACGTAGAGCTCATCCGTTTGTAGTTGATTGTCCAACGAATCGCACAACGCATTCTTCAGTCATGCAGTTCGTTTGTAGAATGGTCTTCGAGCGAAAGTTTTTCTTGGCACTTACGATATGGGTAAAGTCAAATCAAACGTACATAAACACTACTCCCTCTATCCTCCTCCCCATAACCTATTTTCCTAGTACCAACACAATAAGTATGGGTCATCGCCTGAGTGCTGGTCTCAAGTTAAAAAAAGGGAAAATGCAATACATACATACAATAATACGTTTATTACTAAAGTACAATTTCTTTTTTTTTTTTCGTAAATAAACTTTAAACAACTGTGATATAAAATACCACAAAGTGAAATAGCTGGCTTTTGTAACAAGAACTTTATTATCTAACGTGATTTTTTTTGGGTCAACTTTTGAAACCGCTGTTAAGAATTTTTCGCTACAAAATTTTCAAAACCTTGGCTTTTGTTTAGAAAAACAAAGAAGAACCCTTTATTCTGCATATTAAAAAAATTTGTTTTATAAGTATGTATATTTAACAATTTGTTTTAAAGCTTATGTACATATGTTATTTGATGGCCCAATTCATTATTCATTAACACAAAGGTTGTCCAAAATTGAGGTATAAGTTTAATTTTGCTACCACTTTTTTTCTAACTGTAATTTATATTCTAAATTTTTATTCCAAATACATTCCGGTTAGTTAATATGGAACGAAGGAACAACGTGTTTTCATTACTAAAACAATTTTTGAAAATAGCAAAATTTTTGAGACATAATTAGGAAATTTTTTTAACAAAAATAATCTTTACCGACAAAGCCCATTTTTAGCTCAATGGCTACGTCAACAAGCAGAGTTGCCGCGTTTGGTGTGAAGAGAATTCAAACGATATCTTAGAGCAACCATTACATCCACAAAAAATTTACGGTTTAGTGTGGTTTGTTGTCCGGAGGATTCATCAGACCTTATTTTTTCAGAAACGAAAATGGAAATGCGATTACGGTTAATGGAATTAGCTACAGGGAAATGATCCAAAGCTTTTTGTGGTTTAAAGTCTGCCGACCCAGTAAGCGGAAGGTCACTTCACCGACATAATTTTTTATTTTTAAGCCTTTTTTTACTAAAATTAAAATAAAAATGCTACCTCAATTTTGGACACCCTTTATTTGTTGTATAAAAAATGCAATAAATTTATATAAAATTTACAGTAAGTACATACATATAATTTACACACTATGTTTTTTTAAATACTCGTATAAATAATTAAATTATATTATAACAAATATTTTTTATGTATGTACTTTTACTTTTCATTTTTTATAATTGGTATTAAATAAAAAATTTAGACCCAGTAACGTAAACGCTATAAAACATCACTTTGACTTTTTGATATTGAAGTTTCGATTTGATCGATGCGCCTGAAAGATGGCAGGTATGAACCACTTGTTTGGGTAAGAATTGAATTATTAGAAGAGCTCTGGAAAATTAATTTATATTATTTGATTTTAAATACTAAATCTACAAACTAGAATAGCTCACCTTTTTTTGACGATATGATCGACCACGAACCCTTGTTGTATTTCGCCGGACAGGATTATTGGTAGTGGCCTTTTGTGAAAGCCGTACTGAACTAAAGGTACTACCCCGGAGACCGCGACGTATATGCAGGGAAGATGTTCCAGTAGCTATAAACATAATACATATATAATATTGGGGATTGAATTTATCTTTTTATTATTATTGGGTAATATATAAAGTATCTCGGCTTATATGTGGTAAACTATCGAACTAAATCAAGCTTTACCGAAATCAATTTTATTCAAAATGTGACACTAAATAAAATCTTTCTAAAGCATATTTTAGAACTCAAAGTTTTATTATATAGGAGACTATAACTAAAAAAATATTTTTAAATTTCCGTTTTCTGTATATAATAAATATGCCTGATTTTTACCTTGCCAAAACATTGAAACAGTTCAACATTTATAAATATATACAGTGTCGGATAGCGGTAAAATTAGTTCTTAATTAATATTTTACTATTTAAACAGGTTCCCGATCTTATTATCTTCCACGTACAGTTAGTCGTTGTATCTTTTAAGCTACACTGGTCACTAACTTGAAAAATTTAATTTCACTTAATTTTTATTGCCTATGTATGTATTTTCATTAATAACTTTGTCTTTAGAAGTAAAATAGCGACACTTAGTACATAGCAAAAATTATTGTTTGCAACTTCCCTCACAAATATATCATAGACAACATTTTTCATCAATAATATATATACCTCATACTGCAAAAATGAAAAAAGTTTTCTTTGGTTTACATATCTCCGAACTGAAACCATGTAGCCCAAAACGGAAAACAGGTCCTCAATAATAATAATAATAATTATTATTATTATATAATTATTATTATTATAATAATAATAATAATAATAATAATAATAATAATAATAATAATAATAATAATAATAATAATTATTATTATTATTATTATTATTATTATTATTATTATTATTATTATTATTATTATTATTATTATTATTATTATTATTATTATTATTATTATTATTATTATTATTATTATTATTATTATTATTATTATTATTATTATTATTATTATTATTATTATTATTATTATTATTATTATTATTATTATTATTATTATTATTATTATTATTATTATTATTATTATTATTATTATTATTATTATTATTATTATTATTATTATTATTATTATTATTATTATTATTATTATTATTATTATTATTATTATTATTATTATTATTATTATTATTATTATTATTATTATTATTATTATTATTATTATTATTATTATTATTATTATTATTATTATTATTATTATTATTATTATTATTATTATTATTATTATTATTATTATTATTATTATTATTATTATTATTATTATTATTATTATTATTATTATTATTATTATTATTATTATTATTATTATTATTATTATTATTATTATTATTATTATTATTATTATTATTATTATTATTATTATTATTATTATTATTATTATTATTATTATTATTATTATTATTATTATTATTATTATTATTATTATTATTATTATTATTATTATTATTATTATTATTATTATTATTATTATTATTATTATTATTATTATTATTATTATTATTATTATTATTATTATTATTATTATTATTATTATTATTATTATTATTATTATTATTATTATTATTATTATTATTATTATTATTATTATTATTATTATTATTATTATTATTATTATTATTATTATTATTATTATTATTATTATTATTATTATTATTATTATTATTATTATTATTATTATTATTATTATTATTATTATTATTATTATTATTATTATTATTATTATTATTATTATTATTATTATTATTATTATTATTATTATTATTATTATTATTATTATTATTATTATTATTATTATTATTATTATTATTATTATTATTATTATTATTATTATTATTATTATTATTATTATTATTATTATTATTATTATTATTATTATTATTATTATTATTATTATTATTATTATTATTATTATTATTATTATTATTATTATTATTATTATTATTATTATTATTATTATTATTATTATTATTATTATTATTATTATTATTATTATTATTATTATTATTATTATTATTATTATTATTATTATTATTATTATTATTATTATTATTATTATTATTATTATTATTATTATTATTATTATTATTTATTATTATTATTATTATTATTATTATTATTATTATTATTATTATTATTATTATTATTATTATTATTATTATTATTATTATTATTATTATTATTATTATTATTATTATTATTATTATTATTATTATTATTATTATTATTATTATTATTATTATTATTATTATTATTATTATTATTATTATTATTATTATTATTATTATTATTATTATTATTATTATTATTATTATTATTATTATTATTATTATTATTATTATTATTATTATTATTATTATTATTATTATTATTATTATTATTATTATTATTATTATTATTATTATTATTATTATTATTATTATTATTATTATTATTATTATTATTATTATTATTATTATTATTATTATTATTATTATTATTATTATTATTATTATTATTATTATTATTATTATTATTATTATTATTATTATTATTATTATTATTATTATTATTATTATTATTATTATTATTATTATTATTATTATTATTATTATTATTATTATTATTATTATTATTATTATTATTATTATTATTATTATTATTATTATTATTATTATTATTATTATTATTATTATTATTATTATTATTATTATTATTATTATTATTATTATTATTATTATTATTATTATTATTATTATTATTATTATTATTATTATTATTATTATTATTATTATTATTATTATTATTATTATTATTATTATTATTATTATTATTATTATTATTATTATTATTATTATTATTATTATTATTATTATTATTATTATTATTATTATTATTATTATTATTATTATTATTATTATTATTATTATTATTATTATTATTATTATTATTATTATTATTATTATTATTATTATTATTATTATTATTATTATTATTATTATTATTATTATTATTATTATTATTATTATTATTATTATTATTATTATTATTATTATTATTATTATTATTATTATTATTATTATTATTATTATTATTATTATTATTATTATTATTATTATTATTATTATTATTATTATTATTATTATTATTATTATTATTATTATTATTATTATTATTATTATTATTATTATTATTATTATTATTATTATTATTATTATTATTATTATTATTATTATTATTATTATTATTATTATTATTATTATTATTATTATTATTATTATTATTATTATTATTATTATTATTATTATTATTATTATTATTATTATTATTATTATTATTATTATTATTATTATTATTATTATTATTATTATTATTATTATTATTATTATTATTATTATTATTATTATTATTATTATTATTATTATTATTATTATTATTATTATTATTATTATTATTATTATTATTATTATTATTATTATTATTATTATTATTATTATTATTATTATTATTATTATTATTATTATTATTATTATTATTATTATTATTATTATTATTATTATTATTATTATTATTATTATTATTATTATTATTATTATTATTATTATTATTATTATTATTATTATTATTATTATTATTATTATTATTATTATTATTATTATTATTATTATTATTAATATTAAAAAAATCGTACACTTATATAAATTTTGAATTAAAGCATAAAAAATAAAAAAATATTGGTGTGAAATGTAGACGTTCAAGAGTGTAACTTAAAGTATTGTCAAAACAAATAAATGAGAGAAGGAATGTAACAAATATTGTATGATTTTGCTATTGCATGCACACTATACTCTACTTATAAACAGTTGTTTATTGTATTGCATTGAATGTTATAAATTTTTTTCCTGCTCTGAAATAACTGTTGTAACCATAAATATTTTTAAAATATTATTGGTCAAGCAAATATACAAGCAAAAACTGTTAATACACAAAGATATTGCACTCAGTACATATGAAATCGACAAAAAATTTTGAGCTTGTGATGAGGTGGGTAAGTAAAGGGCGTAAGCAAAAACTTTGTATTTATATTCAAGGCATGCATAGGTGCAACTGTTCGTACTTATTGTTTTAATTTTCAGTTAATTTAGTTATTAAACGATTTGTATAACTACTAGTTCACATTTTTCTAATTTATATTATTTCCAATTTATCTTTTCTGTTTCACAAACAAGTATTGAATGACGAAAAAATCTATTTGATTTTTTTTTTACTAAAACGGCGCCTTGTCCGGGTTTTCCATAGAAATAAAATACATAACATTCTATATGTTCTTATTATTCAAATATTGTTTACCCATAGCCATAAAAAACTTTTGCCAAAGTCCGGAAAATGCAAGTCTGTTACCTAATAATGAAGTGCATTATACAGTACGAAAAAGACAGCAAATTTTTTTTTTTGTGGAATTTTCGCAACCATCAAAATTTCCATATTATTAGGATATTTTTTAATATCAAGAATCATAAAAATTTATCCCTTTACTGTTAATGCTTGGTAAAGGCCGCAAAATACACCTGTTACCAATGCATTACAGAGTTTTTTTACCTATGTACTCGTACATAAGCATGTACTAGAGTAGAGAAGTATCGTGATATAGAGAATAAGCTGAAACACATACCTACGTACATATTCACGTACATACGTATGCATGATTTAACTTATTCTCTTTTTCGCGATTATACTCTACACTAGCAATCTCCGAAGGAGAACAAGAATAACTTACTCTCTTTTGTTGGAAGTATAACAATTTTCAATCTAATTTTTGTGCTGCAAACTAAATGCATGGCAGTGCAACATATTTATAAATATACAGGCTTTAGATTTGCTGAGCTGCTGTAAGAAAATATTGTTACGGAAATAAGAAATGCCTAAAAATAAGATACACAACCCACATCAGTGCTTTTAGAGCTGTATCATGTGAGTTTAGAATATTGGTTTGTGTCAAGGCTGTCTATGTGTACTTATTTGTGTATTTGGTAGCATTGCCAATTCGAACATTTTTTGGTAACACTATCTTAAATTTTGAAAATTAACGGACGTATAGAAGATTTGAGAGGGTTTAGGACTCTCTCAGAGCTTTCTAAACTGTAGGAATTTACGTATATAAGGGCCGCTGCTTTGCCCACGTCAATCATTTATAGTTTGGCAGTCATTGTGTAAAGTTCCAATAGTCAATAAATAAAGTTTTGTTAAGGTGTAAAAAAAAATGTTGAGTAAATTTGTGTATTAAGTGCAAGATAAATAAGTTCGATACTCTACAAATAATTCACTGTATAAAGTTGGTGTGGAAATAAATAGACTAAAATAAAACAATATGAATAATAGTGGAATAAAAAAAAATATTGTATCTAATAAAGGTAAAATTTTCAATAATAAAACAGGTAAAAACAAATATCGATAAATAGCTGTTAATCATCAATCCAGTATAGCAATATTTGTCAGAATCAGATAATAAATATATATGGTAAAGGGTTAGGTAATCACATTCAATGTCACGTTTCGTTATAAAAGATTATAGTTGTTGTTAAATACCAGATACTTTCGCGAAGGGTAGTCATCTTGTCGCGATGCGAAGGCTCACGTGTAAGGACCCATGAGTCTGAGCTGACAGATTCTCCCATACAAGTGACTCATGGCGAGCACTATACTAAGAACTACCGCACCTCTGTCTGATAACGTCTGTTTGTTTTCCCCTATGGGGCGGCTATCAGACGTTACCTTCTTGATGAATTTTGTCCAATCCTTGGTCAACAAGTAGGTATGGTTCCTTATATCCTTTGGATTCCTCCTTCCATCATCGAATTGTTCGAAATCCACCAGCGTCTGTTTACATATTGGCCGGCTCGGTGGTCTATCTGTTCCCAGAGGAACGGCAGTTATCTATAACATGGCGGTTATGTATAAAATGCACTTCTGTTCTGTCCGCGATGAGTACAGAAAAATCGAGCCCCATGTATCCGGTCGTAGGCCTCATAATCGCCGGCGAGCCTAATACCACGATGACGTCCTCGGGTCGTGGAGAATGCTATCAAGGGCCAGATTAGTTTGATGGAGACAATAGAAGAGGCTAGTTTGCATGCTACTGGTATCGAACCAAAAGCAGGAGGAAGTAAAGGGACACCTGGACATTCTAAATGTGCAAAATCTGCTCCGAAAAGGAGTAGTGGCAGAGAGATGTCTCTGGATCCTAAGGCAATCACCTCTAAAGCTGCCTTGGCTCGCGCCGGAAAAGGACTGGAGAAACCCCTTTCTACGGGCCCTGCACAATCGGCAGGTAACACAGTGCCTATTGTGAACAAGGAAAACGCGAACAAGGCTTCCAAATGTCACCACCTCTGCCAGGGAAGGAAATGCGAACAAGTCTTCAATTTCTGGATCTGTGCTCTCAGACAAGAAGACGTCCCATAGGCACATAACACCCGCCAGAAGGGCCTTCCTGAAGTGACATGCTGCTGAGCGCTTCATGGATAAATTGGGCAAGAATCAACCATAATTCCTAACTTCTGAGAGACTTGCTTCCCTCAACTGGGCCAAATCGTATTTGGCCGAACAGTCTAAGCAACCCCCTCTGGCGTCAAATGGAGCGCCTAAACGGTATCGTTCGGAAGAGTAGGAGCAAAGGTGGGGCCAATAGCTCGAAAATAAACATCCAAAGCCCCAGACATCAATGGATAGGTCTTATAGTGAGGCGGCCAATGGTTACCTCATACGGGCTATCATTGAGCTACGCTGATTGCTCAATTTCCGAGAAAACTGGGAATTAGTGCAGAAGAAACTGATGGGCGTGTTAAGCTGATGGCCTGCTCGAACGAGCAATCGGTTTTGATTCTAAAGCAAGCGATCGCTCTTTTGGAAGGCTTCTTGGAGAGTGCTAGACTCGACGTGGTGTCTCTTGATGAGATTCCACGTCGGCCTAGGATCATTGCCCGAATCCTCGACAAGCAATCCGATAAGAAGAAAATCCTACGTTGTGGAAACCCTGACATACTTTCACATGATTGGATGGTTGCCAGGTTGTCTCCGCATCGGACAAGGGTTCTCTGCCACCTTTATGGAAGAAAGGTAAAATGATCTGCTATGGATTTAAGTCGATCCTTCTACAGGTCTATCGGGGAGACAGAAAAAAGCCGGTTCAGACCGAAAAGGACTCTGCTTCGGAGGATATGTCTTGCGACGAAACCACTAGTTCTTTCGCCCAAGAAGACACAGTCTTAGGTGATCTTGTTGATCGAATGCACGAACTGTTTGACAAGGACGCCTTCTTGGACTCTGACAAAGACGACGTCAACATCACAATCATCCCATGAGAAAACAATGGTGAAGGTAACTCAGTTTAACCTTCGCCATTCCAACGCAGCTTTGGCTGCGCTGCTCCTCCGTATGGTTGAGAGTGGAGCTGACACTGGTTCAGAAATCCTGGATAGTTGGCGTTAGGGTCTGTAGAGAACTATAAGCTGCTACATGTTACGGGGTCAGGTAAGATCAGGTCGTGCATTGTGGCAAGCAAGAATCTAAGTATCTTCATTCTATCTGATTACAGTGATGAGGATAATGAGGATACGATAGCGGCGTCATGGGAGACCGGATCTGGCACAATTTTTGTGGTCTCCAGTTATATGCCCCACGATCATGGCGGACCTCCCCGAATGGCAAGGTTCGTGGCTTGACAAACACGGCGGTAATGAGCAATACCCCGCTTGTTATTGTGGCTGACGCCAACGCACACCGTACTGCTTGGGGAAGTTCCGACACGAACGCAAGAGGTGAGCCTCTTTTTGATTTTATCCTGCTACAAAAAATAGATTAGATATAATGAATACCGGCAGGGACCTACCTTTGGGGTTTCGAGCAGAAGGGAGGTTCTTGATGTGAAGCTAGAAAGTTTCAGGCACTCAGATTTGGTTAGGATCTCGAGGGAGTGCTCGTTCTCTGACAATCTGCATATTGATTTCAAAATTGCGGTCAGCCCGTGTGGGAGGGTCGCCGGCTATTTAATGAGGCTATAAGAGTGGGCGCGACTGGTCCACTTATAGATCCTCATGGAATAGATTTAAGAACCATATTAGAAGCGCAAATCTTGGGGACCCCTCTGCAGCAGTGTAAAAGGACACTCCCAGATGAGCCGGCTGCGAAAAATCTTGACATCGTCACCGGCGGTCCTTGCTTTAATTCAGAAGCCAAAAGCGAACAGAAGCCTTTGCGGGGGGCAGTTTTCCTATGGGGGAGCGTCACGAGAGTCCTACGTTCCAATCACGGAAAGGGGGCTGAGATGGGAGTTGAGTAACTTTGCCCCGTACAAATCTCCTGGCACGAATGAAATTATTTCTGCCGATCTTCATAATAATGCTGATTTGGTGATTCCTTGGCTAATGGTTATTTATATGGCATGCTTTGCATGGCCTTATATTCCTGAGCCTTGGAACGTATGCAGGGTGGTATTTATTCCGAAGGGGAGTAAAACCTCCCATACGGGTCCAAAGGACTTCAGACCCATCAGCCTGTATTCTTTCCTTCTGACGATTTTGGAAGGTTGGTCGACTTTTTCTGCGCCCCAACATGTCGACACGGGGGGCAAATCTGTTGAGACTGCGCTTTACTCGCTTGTATATTGAAAATGCCCTCAAACACAGGGAGTATGCTCTAGTGGCATTCCTGGATATAGAGGGGGCCTTTAACAGTGTGACACCGTATGCGATTAGGTCGGCTCTGGTGGCACGTTGCACTGTACACTTGTCGTAGGGCCGTTGGAAAGTCCTAGAGTCTAAGTCCTAGAAATTCCAATTGAATTTTTATGTATGGTGCGATTGTATAGTGGAGGTCTCTTGAGAAATCCACATATCACAGGATCTTTGACAGGGTTCTACGGAGTGATGCACTGATATTTACAGGTGCGCTCAGGTCCAGGCCTTGGTTGTGCCAATGAACTGGCTTCCAGTGGACCTAATGGCTAGGCAGATGGCGATCATATCTGCGATAAGGTTGAAGATGGCAGGGAAATAGTCTGACGGGATCTACGGGCATGCGTCCATCTTTAGGTTTTTGGATACGATCCCTGATGAGATAGATTACTATACACCCAAACCCTTCCTGGATAGAATGTTCTCCAAGTGCATCTCACCAGAGCTGGTAATTGGACCCGGTCCTGTTGAGGCATACACGGATGGATCAAAATCCTCGGAAGGGGTTGGGTTTTTTGTTTGTTAAGTTGGTACATCTATTGTTGATATTCCAGCTAAATCTTAGCGCCAGAGCTTGACATTTCCAAAAGTTACGTAGCCAAGAGTACATCTATCTCAATATGTGTTAGTACAATTTTGACCGTGTTCAGGACGCATAAGATATGATTTGCGAGGATGAATCCGATCCCATATTCATCAAAAGGATCATTACTGGAGACGGGGCGTGGGTTTATGAGTATGACATGCAATCCAGACATCAAGCAAGTGAATGGCGTTCACCAAATGAGCCGAGACCAAGAAAACCACGTCGCTTTCAGTCAAAAAAGAAGGCAATTCTTACGGTTTTCATGGATTACAACAGTGTAGTGTATCGGGAATTTTTGTCAGAAGGCCAGACATTAAATAAAGAGTATTATTTGGGCGTTATGCGACATTTGCGTGAAGCAATTCACCGAAAGACACACAACTGTGGGCAGAAAACTCGTGGATTTTGAACCATGATAACGCACCGTCGTACAGTGCCATTATTATTCGATATGTTTTAACGAAAAATGCAACAAATACCATCCAACAGCCACCGCATTCACCTGGTTTGGCTCCTTGTGAATTCTTTCTGTTCAATTCCGTTAAAAAACTATTACGAAAATGCGTTGCAGCAGCCGTTCCTAATATTGTAAAAAATCCTCAAAACACATATTGAAATAGATGTGCTCTTGGCTACGTAGCCTTTGCAAATGTCAAACTATGACGGTAAGATTTAGCGGGAATATCAATAACAGATGTACCAACTTAACAAAAAAAAAAAAAAAAAAAAAAATTAATAAAATAAATTCGGAACGATAGGACCGCCACACGTGGGTTATTCTGAAAACTTTTTGATCAGAGTAGTAGATACATACTTTTAATTCGCTGACTAATCTTGTGGCTAAAAGCTGGGACTGCGTTTTATTTTTCTAATTATATAGGGCTCATCACTATGAATCAACTTTAATTAGAACCATTTTGTAGTTAGTTTTTTCATGAGTTGCTTTACTAAAAAGCTTAATCACTCCGTCAATTTATAACGGATTTACGAACCTTAAGTCTCATTTTATTCATAACTTGATATAATATATTAATTAGTTTATAAATAGTGCGCAAAAACGTTTCTAATTTTTAAATTTTTTTTAGAAAATTGGATGAAAAATGTGTTTGCTTGAGAAATGCATCCAGACTCCATAAGGCTATCTTAACGACATATACATCATTTAAAATGCCTGTTTCTCTTCTTTCCAAATCCGGAAACGATTTAAAATTGGTAATATTCAGCTAAGTTATTAACTTATAAGTGCACGAAGGTTCGAAAAACCGATATATACCCAGAAATAGAGATTTCAGAGGTGTTTCGAAAATTCCAAAAAAGATCATTGTTCTACTCGATAGCGCCTATCAGAAAAGTGGTATAATTTCCCAGGTATTTTAACTTAGTTCTTTTTTGTCGCACCGTGTTATTATTTTAAATTAGTGAAAATATTTAGGATTTCTTCTGTACGATTTTAAGTGAAGCATTGATATTGCACGCTCTGACAGTTTCAAATAATTTTTTTAATTTTTAGATAGGATAAATTCCAATTGTGTCTACCATATTTTGCGATATTGATAGCACACACAATATAAAAAGAGCAATTTAAATAATTTCCAAGCATATGTAAATGGCCTGCAATAAATGGTTATTTTTTCAAAACCATATTTTACGATTTTAAGTGACATACACTGTACATACTCGTACCTGATATTGCAAAAATTGTTTTTAAAACCATAATTAATTAATTACCATAATTCGCAGATGTAAATAAGTATATATGTATGTATGTACATATATAATATGTGCTTTAAGTGTTATTAGTCTTGTCAATATGCAAATAAATATATGTACATATATATATGAACTATAATTTTTACTTTTCTAGCTTCTAGTATATTAATAAAGTCCATTTTTAAAAGAAAAAAATTTAAAAGATATTATTTTTTTTCCAACTTTGCACACGAATTTTATTTGATGTATCTCACAGCATACAAGCAGTATTTTTTCAAATAGTTAATATTTTTTTTTAAACTAAATTCTATAGTATTTTACACAATAAAAATTTTTTTCGTAAAATTCAGAAAGCTTGGGCATATAAGGGAAATATGAAGACATACAAAAATACTAAAATTAGACATTTTATACAATAATATGCATGCTTAAGCCGAAACCCACACTCAAAGTGGGACTGTAAATTTTTCTTATTAATAACACTTTCCATTGCTTGCAATCAGAGGTTAAGGACGTCTTGGTATACTTTCAAACAAGATTGTATAAACTTTGGGTTCAATATAGTACCATTCTTCTACTACGTCTTGCTTCAAAGCGGCAATCCTTTTTGGTCTTTGTTTGGCTATTCTCTTTTTTAATGTGCCCGCAAATGTTCGACAACGTTTAAGCTCTGAGACAGGAAAAGAGTTTTCATTACTTTTAGGCGCTTATATAGTGCCAATTTCGTGAAATCCAAGACTTACTATCCTGATAGAATACGAAATCATCTTTTATTTCAAGATTTTTGGTGCTCTGCTTAACCTTTTCTTTTCAAATATTAACGTAATAATTGGATTCCACTCTATACTACAAAACCTAAGGTCTTGAATATAATTGTAATTATAAATCTTAAAACTAACCGCAATGAAATTTATAAAACCTATTTTTACGAAAATGAATTGATACCAAAGTGTATAAAAGTTCTGTTCACAAATGTATTCACTTCTACTATAGAAGTGTCAATGCTAGGAGATTTATAATGGATAAATTACAAATTATAATGAACATCAACAATGAACATTGCTAACTCTCGAACAAGGACATCTATCTGTCAATGTTAAATTTAAATTACATTACCTGAATCCTATGCAGAAAACTTCGATATAACGAGCTTCGTTATAACGATTTTTTGTTGAGTCCCATGAAAAAACCTCTTTGATGTTGTTTTTCATACAAAAATGCATTATTGCACATTTGGGACATAGAAAACCCGCGCGCATACATTGTAAAGCCAATACACGCAAAACGTGGCCGTTAGAGTCAATGGCGGTCGTTATGGGGCCATGTTGAACGAATTTTCGTTAAACAAAAATTGAAGAGGAGGATATTATCAACATTTGGTTTCAACAGAACGGCGCTACGTGCCACACAGTCGAAGCTGCACTCGATGTTTTGCGCCCTGTTTTTGAAGATCGCATAATCAGCCGCAGAGCTGATGTCGTTTGGCCACCTCGTAGCTGCGATTTGACACCGTTGGACTATTATTTGTGGGGTGCCGTCAAAGATAAGCCAGAGACAATTGACGTTTTAAAGGACAATATTCGTAAAGCCATTGGTGGAATACAGCTGCACACAATCGATAATGTGCTTAAAAATTGGACCGATCGTGTAGGCTACTACATGGCCAGCCGAGGCAGCCATTTGAATGAAATTATTTTCCATTATTAACCGGAAGGATTATACTTTCAAATAGAAAAAGAAATTTGAGAAAATGTTCACTAGTTTTTTTTATAGCATTTAAAAAAAAAATATTTGGCGGACCCTTTACAATGAAATATAAATGTGGTTTCCGGTGCATATGAAAGCCTCTATGTAGCAAAGTATTCATTCAAAAGGCTCTATACAATGAAGTCAGAATAAAAAAGGCTAAAATAAGAAAGTCCCGTTAAATATTGATGATTGCGTTCAAAACTTGCATAAATAAACAAAATTTTAAAAAAATCCAAGTGATTCATCTTTTACACAGTTTGTGAACTAAATGTTTTCAAAGTAGCAAAAAAGCTAAAATCTTATTTTCGTTTGAGAATTCCAACAACAAATTATTAACATGTTTATTTATTTATTTTTTTACATATCCCGGTACTGCACCTCTTAAGGAATTCGAAAAGTCAAATCTTTTAAAATAAACCCAGACATTACAACTCTGATTTCTTTGCTGGAGGGGAGAATTTAATTATGTGCCCTACCATCGGCAATAGTGCTTTCCCTTCCCCTCAGTATTCCTTCCTAAACCTTTGGGTGTGAACCACTTGGAGGGGTTGCAGTTGGATTATTCTGTGGTGAAGGTATAATACTGGCTGCTGAATAATCAACCAGCAGTAACCCATTTCCTTGTCGTACGCATTCAGAGGGGGTTTGTTTGATTTTTGTTTACTCGCGGTTAATCTATATGTTTATTTTTTCTTTTATTTGGTTCAATTTACGTAATGGCAGGACGCTTTCGGATTGATTTCTGCATGTGCGTGGGCTGCAGGCAAACTTTTTCTCCGTGTATGCGCACATTTGTCCCCATAAGCCGGATGTTTTCGCCTTATGTGAGACCCAGGTTTCTGAAAATGCTGATCCACAGGATTTTCATATCCCTGGGTATCACCTTCTGTCCCTTTTTAATTTTCATAGGGGTCTTGCTATGTACATTCGCAATGAAGTTGTGTACCAATGCCAGCAACCTCTTGGCGTGTATGATGCGGAATTTAACTGTCTATGGGCTAAGTTCAGATTCAGGGCACATCTTTTTACTTCGGGTTTTTGTTTGGAGCCCAAACGCGGAAAGAGAGGTTACCATATCTGGCTTCGACTCTCTTTCCGACTCAATATCGAGTATCCTTTCGAATTATCCGACTCAATATCGAGTATCCCTTCGAATTATCCGAACAGTGAAATTGTTGTTGCTGGTGATTTCAATGTTCATAATTGGTCTTGGTTTCGCCATTCAGGCCGTACAACTCCAGAAGGCCAATACGTTGAGTGATTTGTCGCGCACAATCACCTTGCGCAATTAGTGAATGAACATACACATATATCGTGTGTAGATGGGCACCAGAACAATACCCTCGACCTTTTCCTCACTACACACCCTGAAAAGTATATAGTTGAGGTTCTTGCACCTCTCGGAAATTCGGATCATTGCACAGTTTCTGCCTCATTCTCGTCCACCGCTCTTAGCGAGGTTCCACCCATGGCTACGGAGCGCTCTATTTTTAACAACGAGGATGCTCGTTGGGCTGAGCTGAACGATTTTTTTGGGCATTTTAATTGGAAACTTTGTTTCCTTGACTCAAACGTCGATGCCATGGCAGAAATGGTGGTGAATATAATAAGGCTAGGGATGGATATTTTCATCCCATCCAAAAAGCTTTCGATTAAACCCAGAAACAAATCTTGGTTTAATCTGACGTGTAAATTGGCAGTCAGATCCAGAGAGGAAGCATTCAAGAATTGGCGCAATAACAAATGTGCCCACACTGATTTGCTTCGCAAACAGGCTAGATCTCCATGTGCCGCAGTACTTAGACGCGAAAAGGCTTTATACGAGCAGCGCCTTCGTGCTAAAGTTCTTACTTTTCCGCGGTGAAGTAAAAACTTTTGGTCATTCGTTAAAAGGCTGAGGAACAACGCTAGTTCGGTTCCTGCTCTTATAAAGAATGACCACACATTCACGAACCCGGTTGAAAAGGCAAACCTTTTGGCCGAAATGTTTGCAAGTAATTCTCACTTGCCGGAGAGCGTTCAACCACTGCCCGAACTTGAAAGAGTATCAGTAACTATGCCTAGAATATTCTTTCGAGCTCGTGCTGTAAAAAGGGTCCTTGCAAATCTCAACGTTAACAAGTCTTCTGGGCCGGATGGCATACCAGCACTGGTCCTGAAGTAGTGCTCTTCGACGCTTGCGCGTCCATTAGCTCACCTTTTCAGTGTGTCATATCTCGGCGGTATTTTTCCATCTTGCTGGAAGGTTGCTACTGTAACGCCAATCCCCAAAAATGGCGAGGCTAGTAACTCTGAGAACTACCGTCCAATAGAAGTTTGTTCCACTCTCTCCAAGGCTATGTAGAGTATCATTAATCACCACCTTGTGGGATATCTGGAGTCCAACGATTTACTTAGCGATCGTCAGTACGGTTTCCAAAAGGGCCGTTCTACTGGTGACCTGCTGGCGTTGCTCTCGGAGAAGTGGAACAAGTCCATTCATGGTTTTGGCGAGAGTAAGGTTGTGGCTCTGGATATATCAAAGGCGTTTGATAGAGTTTGGCACGAGGCTCTCATTTCGAAACTTAATGCTTTTGGTGTCGGTAGTCACTTCTCTCGATTTATATCGAGCTTTCTCAGAGATCGTTCTATAAGAGTGGTTATAGATGGGGTCTCATCTGACGAGTTCAGGGTAAACTCAGGGGTACCACAAGGCTCTGTTCTTTCTCCTACTCTTAATAATATTTAATATTTCTTAACGACTTTCTTCTTCTCACTTCTAATCCTATCTACTCTTTTGCGGATGACAGCAACATTTGTCAGTCATATACTTTTCATCGTAGACCGAGCCTTTTGGCTCACAAGTGACCTGGTGAAGGTCTCCGAGTGGGGTCGCGCGAACAGGGTCGATTTTAATGTACGTAAGACTCAATGTTGTTTTTTAACATAGAGGCGTGGTGGTGTGCTGTCATCTGTGTCGATGGGTAATGTGGATATTGAGGAATCAGATGCTCTTGATGTTCTGGGCATGAGAATTCACTGTGACGTTCGTTGGAATGATCACATATTTCAAGTGTCGGAAGAAGCATTCAAGTGCCTTGGTATTTTGAGACGGTGCAAGTATTACTTCACTCCATCTGATCTCTTTAATATTTACAAGACCTATATCCGACCCAAAATGGAATACAACTCTCATGTATGGGCCGGTGCTTCAAGGTCTATTTTAGAGCTTCTCGACCGCGTACAGGAGAGGGCAAAGATGCTCATCAATGACGGTAAGGTAGCCAACTCTATCTATTCATTGGGACACCGTCGCAATGTGGCGTGTGTTTCATTGTTCTATCGGTACTATAACGGAATGTGTTCTAACGAAATTAAGGAATTATTTCCTAAAAATCATATATTTTTACGTAGTACTCGTATTTCTCGTAGAGCACATCCCTTTGTAGTTGATTGTCCAGTAAATCGCACAACGCATTATAGGGAGAATTCGTTCTTTGGTCGCACTGTTCGGTTGTGGAGTAATCTTCCAGCGAAAGTATTTCCTGCCACGTACGACATGAGTAAATTTAAATCTAACGTCCATAAACACTACTCCCTCTGTCCTCCTTCCAATAACCTATTTTCTTAGTACCAGCACAATGTACTGCATGAGTAGGGGCCATCCTCTGGTTGCTGGTCTTATATATAAAAAAAAATGATTTTAAAATCAAAAATTATTGAAATTTCTTGATATTATGGACTTAACGAAAAGTTTGGGTTTTTTATGAATGCTATCACTTGGAAACGACGTCATATAGAGTTTAACAATAAAAAACATTAGTCTACAGCAAAAAAAGCCTTTAAATAAAACTATATGAAATATAATGATTTCGATGTGCTGAATTCAAATCCGTTTTCAGTTTTTTCCATTTCCATTTTTTCGCCCAAAATATGGTAGTTACGTCAATATATTTAATCATAACTAGAAACGTGTAGGAATAAAATTTCCTATAAATCACTTGAACACAATTTTTTTTATATTCAACAGTTTCAGAGCTATTCACAACTTAGCTGCGAAAAAAAAATTCGTGCAAAATTAAAACAATTGTTTTTTTCAAAAAGTCATAAAAAATTTTTCAGAATGAAAATTTCACATGTTAAGCACTTATATTAAAGTTTAAAATGTTGAGATTAAAATAAGCTATAAATCATGAAAATCGGTTGGGTATTACTAATTTCACCTGCAATGACCGGTCAAAAGCCCAGTCAGTATCCTCAGGTTGTCTTCGGACACTCCTATACAGGATTCAAATCTTCTCCTGTTATTGTTTCCCAACAAAAGTTTATTCTGTCTCAGACTCGTTTGGCCAGAAAAGAGTACCCGCCTCCCATTATCCTCATTTTTGTTCAGTACGCCTTTTTAGACCCCCATTCCCATTCCACAAAACGGTTTAGGCCCCACCAGTAAAATGGAAGCTCCTTTTCTAGCCAGTTCATCGGCCATTCCGTTCCCCGGAATACTACATGAATCGAGACCCGGCATAAGCTGACCACATTGTCTCTGCCCAGCTGGTTAAATTTCAAAAACTAGCCTTGAGTCATCCTCATAGGAGCCAAGTGCTTGAATGACGGCCTGAGTTTCAGATAGTATGGCTATGTCCTGTCCTCTGTATTTCCTCTACAGGTTAAATTGAGCAATTGCACAATCTCTCAATTGCACAAATTTCCGCCTGGAATATGCTGGTGGTTCCGAATATTCCCTCCTAGGCCCAAACACCTTAGCGCCTGTATCTTTGACCCATCCGTGTACAACAAAACGGTACCTTCTCATAAGGAGTATGCTGTCTCCAAAGTCATACAGTTTCAAGATCCAGTCGACAGGTAGAGAGTAATCGACTACTCGGTTAAGCGGGTTAACATAACCCCCGCATAACCTCGTATCCAACTTATCTCCCATTATCCTTGTCATGGTCTCTATGGCTCTGTTTCTCACTGCTAAATGTAGCGGACTAACGTCCAATAGAACCTCGAGTGTAGCTGTGGGCCAAGTTCTCATTGCTCCAGTTATGCTTTTGCACGCTAACATTTGTAGCTTATTTAGCTCTGCCTGGGCTGTTCCCAAACTCGTTCTTAACTCCCACTCAACGGCCCCATATGTCACAATCGGTCTGAGCATCATGGCATACATCCAGTATTATTATATTTTTTTTATTCTTCTGAGGTTGATGGTGGCTATAGTCATACCTTTAGACAAAATGTATATAAAATTTGCCGCCTAGGTCGATAAGTTGAATATTGTGTGCTTAAAATTAGTCCTGACCATAAAGAGTAACGGCCATATGCAAAAAAATTAACAAAGCTTGTTAAACTTTTGTTAAGCTAAATTCCTTAATGTTGTATACAAAAACTACCTACGTTAAACCTACGTTAACTTTAATAATTTTAAAGTAGAAAACTACCAACTTTAAGAGTACTCTATAGTGAAATTTATGTTATGAATGTTTGGTGAAAAATAATATCAAATACAAATAAAAAATTGTATCTAAAAGCCAATTTTAAAGCTTTTTTAGATTTTTTTTGGTTTATTTTTGTTTAAATGAAAAGCCAGTTTGTTTAAAGTTTTATATATGAACTATTGTCGGTATTGGCCAATATAATACTGCCAAGAATCTATAAAACAAGAATTGATGGTTTCGTCATTCCAGCCGAGGAATTTAAAAATAAACAACGTTTGAAAGAAAATGATGTGTTACTCTCTCAGAAACTCAGATTATGATGGCGTTACGAACATTGTACACTTTATAGACATACATAAGTACGTATATTTAGTTACAAGACGATGCTGGCGACCTTCATAATCTATCACCACCTGCTGTTAGTAGAATTTTTGCCTTGGCGAAACATACCAAAGATAAAATAAAAGTGCCATCATCAGCTGAAGAAGAGGCAAAGTTGACAAGAAAGTTTAAAGAAATTGGAAACTTCTCGGGGACTATTGGTGCTATTGACCGCATTCGTATGTATAAAAATTCTGCTGTTATCCATCAAAACTTTATTACAGTTTTAGTTGTATGTATGCCCTCAGGCACCACAGCAAACAACCAATAACTAATTTTTTGATACTCATCGTTCAACGCTAATTAACTTCGGTAAGCATGACATCCACGTGTTTATTTAACACGACCGCAAGGGGTAAAAAGGTAGAAAATGGAAATTTTATGTAGATAATTTGTAAATAAATGTTTTCATACATTTTCAGCGCGGGATATGATCTTGTACACACCCTGAAAACAAATAAGGTATTTTATAGTTGATTTGCCTTTAAAATAATGGATATATCCAAATCTTCTTAGACTTGTATTCCCTGAAAATTTTCATTTAAATATACACTTGTTGCACGTTTGTCCAATTTTATATTGCTAAGCATATAGGATAACATTCATTAAAAACCCAAACTTTTTTCATAAAAGGGCAAAATTTCAATAATTTCTTATTTTTAAAAACATTTATTATACAGTAAATAAATCAGGTAGAGATCTTTTTTGTTGTTAGCGGTGTATTGTGTGGGTCTATTTTCAAAGTTATGACGTTTTGAAGTCCTCAAGAGCTACTGTAACGGGATGTGTACAGTAATGAGATGTGTATGTTAATAATTTGTTGTTGGAATTCTTAAATTTTTTCTTCATTCAAAGCAATTTTGAATATTTTTCTTTTAAAACTAATTTCTTTATAAAATTTTTTTCCATGACGCACAAAAAACATATTTTTCCTTTAGTGATGTACATAAAATCAAAACAAGCACACAAAGCTCGTTTCTAGTATTTATTATTTCTCTAATAATATTAATTGTCTTAATTTTTTATGATTTGAATAATTTTTGTAATAAATATTGTTACGAAAATAAAAATACAACACTACAGTGTGGGATTTTGGAATATTTTGTGTGACCCTATCAACTTGGCAGTACCACATCGAAATAGAAGATGGTCGATATTTCCTGAAACTTCCAAACTATAGGCAATTAGGTATATAAAGGGCTGCTTTCTCTACACGACAGTTAGTTATCGTTTGGCTGTCGTAAAATAAATACGCGTTAAAGCGGAAATAAAAGTGTTGTATAAACGAATATTAAGTGTTGTATTAAGACAAACAGTATAAAAGTTATTGTGTAGTAAAATAAAAACAACAAAGTAAAGCGATGTTTCTTTTATTTTAACGCAATTTAAACAAACTCAAACGTTTTAAAAAGGTTAAAACGTAAAAATATGTACAACATTTAATAAAATAATAAATGTAATAAAATATGAAACTGATTAAAATTATATTTTTAAATTTTATATTAATTTAGTCTGTTTTGGTTCGATTACTCGTATGTGTAGTATTTGTTTCTTTTTTTGTTGTATCGCTGATATGAAAATGATGAAAAAAAATCATGATTATTATTTTAAAAAGGTTAAAAAGTAACATTGGTGTCGAAAGCTTGATTGCGTATATAAAAATAAAATAAATAAATCAAACGGAGTAAAAATAAAATTTCAAGAGTTAAAAGTGGACAGGCTAAAACGGGAATTAAATAAATTAGAGCTCTCAACAACCGGTAATAAAACCGAACCGTGGCATAGGCACTGATACCTACGAAATTGATGATGAAAATAATTCTGAGAAATTGCAAAACAAGCAGCTTGGACATCAATACAATGCTTGAAGCCATGATGAAACAGATGCAACTTCAAAACCAGAACTTTCTAGCCAGTATTGAAACGACACTTGAAGTAAATTCTAATGAGGTACGAAAAACATTTAGAGCTGATAACGAAAAGCTTTTGTTGCAGGTACAAGAATCCTCTAGGACTGATTACGAAAAACTTATGGAAGCAGTTAATGCTGTGGCGAATACACAAGAAACTTCTAGAGCAAAAATTGAAACAAAACTTGGGGAAATTTCTACTGAGGTACGAGAAATTACTAAACACCTTGAGCACACATTTGAAGGAACAAGGGTAGATGGTATGGAGACAAGAATGGAAAATTTTGAGAAAACTGTTGATGAAACATTAAATGTAATGGAAGAAAAGATCAACAGCCTCCAGCGCCAGAAACCCGAACCAGTACGAATCATACCTGAAGTTTTCAGCAGAATAAAGACACCCTGCTTTGATGGTAGTATGTCTTTGGCAGTATTTAAATTTCAATTCAACACAGTAGCCAGTAAAAATGAATAAAATGATGAAGAGAAGGCTCTAGAATTAATTTTGGCCTTGAAAGGTGCTGCGGCAGAAATTTTAGAAACCATGCCAGCTAGCAGAAACAACTGCAATGAATTAATGGTGACGTTACAGCGTAAATTTTGCGACGAGCACAAACGCGATTTGTACTGCATGGACTTAAGGTACCGAACGCTAAAGGCTAATGTGTCGCTTCAAGCCGTTGCAATGGAAGACGAGAGGTTGGTTATCTATATATCCAGGGGAAAACCATCTACTAGTAGACCATTTGAAGACCGAAGCCTTCGTTAACGGCATACGAAACCCCGATGTTAAGCTAGCTGTATGTGCTACACAAAAGTCTGCTCGCACGATATCACAGCACAAATACACAATGTGCGTAATATGAATATTGTGGCAGATAAAGAGGATGAAATCAATATATTAGAGGAGGTGGTCAAGAGACTTCTAGCTGAGCAGAAATCAAAATAAAATGTTTTAACTGTGGAAAGAGCGAACAGCTACTGGAGAGTCTGCCACCGTCTACGGAAAGATCGAGGTGAAGGTGACTATAGCGAACCTTAGTGTAAGGCATATTTTTATTGTCGCCGATATTGTAGATGAGGTTATCATTGATTCCGACTTTATTATAGTCCATGGCATCAATTTGAATATGGGACAACAGATAATGAGCTGGCGTAATGTAGATATACCTCTTGACGTTGGATACCAGCATCACGTGCACGCCAAAAGATCAGTTGCTGTCAAACAACAAAAACTATCACCTCAGACTGAGTCATTGGACTTGTTATCAGCAAAGGCCATTGACGAAACGAAGTGGTTCTCTACATTGGATCTACAAAGCGGGTATTGGTAGGTAGAGGTAGCAGACAAGGATGAGGAGAAAACTGCTTTCAGTGCGAACGGTGGCTTGTGGCAGTTTAAAGTTATACCATTTGGGCTCTGCCACATTATAGATGCTTCGTGCCTAATGTGGCGAGCGTGACAGCAAGTTTACATGAGCTCACCAAGAAATCTAAGCCGTATCATTGGGGTGAGTCACAGGAAAAGGCGTTCCAGACACTAAAAAACCTATGCTGCACCTGCCACCACCTGTGCTGCACAGGTTTTGGTGTATCCGGTCCCTGGTGAAAAATTCGTCCATGACAGTGATGTCTGTGGATATGATTGATATTGGTGGTGTACTCACAGGTGATCGATGGGATGGAAGGAGTCGTAGGCTACTATAGTCACACGCTGTCAAAGCCTGAACGAAATTATTGTGTGACTGGACTTGAGCTACTGGCAGTGCGGGAATGCATAAAACATTACCATAAGCACATGTATAGCCAACATTTTCTTCTAAGGGCCGATCATTCAGCACTGAGATGGCTGCTGCGATTTAAGAACCGTGAAGGACGATTGGCATGTTGGATTGAGCGCTTCCAAGTTTATGACTTCAGCATTGAACAACGAAGTAGCATAAAGCACGGATATGCTGATGCTCTCTCACGTCGGGCTTGTAATTTGGAATGCAAACATTGTGTGAAAGCTGAGCGGAAGGAATACATCTTACATCCGGCTAACGCAAATAGATGCAAACGAAGATTGGTCAGGAGTACAAAGAAGTGACCCAATATTGACAAAGATTATAGCAGCAAAAGAAGAGGGCAGACGGCCCACCCGCAATGAAATATCAGCAGAAGGTCCTCTTATAAAAGCACAATGGCACAATGGGACAGTTTGAAGTTGATTAATGGGTGCTTATATCGCCATTGGGAAAAAGCAGATGGCAAAACTGTATCCGCACCCTTCGAGCGGATAGCGATGGAGGTAGCAGTTCCTTTTCCTGTGAGTAGTGCCGGAAATCGTTATGTTTTCGTCGTGATGGTTTACTTCAACAAATGGCCAGAAGTGTATGCCATACCCAATCAAGAGGCGAATACCGTTGTAAATGTTTTTGTGAACAACTGGGTATGCCGCTATGGGATTCCAATAGAGCTACATTCCGATCAGGGTAGAAATTTCAAGTCCGCTATATTCAAAGAAATGTGTAAGATATACGGTATTAAGAAGACTCGAACGGCGCCGCTTCACCCACAGTCTGATGAAATGGTGGAACGATTTAATCGCACCCTAGAGGAATACAGCTGTCCATGACCCAACATCGAAATCCCCTGCCAAGATTAGTTTTGGGACTGAGCCAAAACTACCTGGTGACTTAGAGTTTGGTGTTAAGCCTACCACAGAGAGGAATGCCACATATGCTGAAAAATAGGAAAGCCACAATGAACTTCACGAATTTGTGCGCTCACGAATTAAAATGGTCAGCGATAGTGTGAAAGCCAGATATGATCGTGAAGCAAATACGGGTGGCTTCCATGAGGGACAACTGGATCTACTCTACAACTCACAGCGGAAGAAAGATTATCTCCCAAGCTGCAAACTAACTGGGATGGACCTTACAAAGTAGTCAAAAGGTTAAATGATGTGGTATACAGAATACAGAAGAACAATAGCCCGCGATCAAAAATGAAAGTGGTAGATTTAGAACGACTTGCGAGCTATGGGAAAAAGGATAATGAGCCTATACGGGACGAAGAAGCTTAAGCGGGAGGCAGTTTTACGAAAATAAAAATACAATACTGCATTCTGGGAATCTGGTATATTTTGTGTCACCCTGTCAATTTGGCAGCACTGCAACATCGATCTTCTTTACGTTACATTTGAATTAACGGATATGGAAATAGAAGATGGTCGATATATTCTAAAACTTTCAAACTGTAGGTAATTAGGTATATAAAGGGTTACTTTGCCTAAATGTCAGTTAGTTATCGTTTGGCTGTCGTAAGATAAAGACGTGTTAAAGCGGAAAGTAAGTGCTGTATTAAGAAAAACAGTATAAAAGTTATTGTGCAGTAAATTCAAAACTGTAAAACAACAAAATAAAGCGGTGTTTCTTTCATTTTAACGCAATTTAAACGAACTCAAACGTTTTAAAAAGGTTTAAACGTAACAATATGTATAACATATAATAAAATAATAAATGTATTAAAATACGAAACAGATTTAAAAAAAATATAATTTTATATTAATTTAATCTTTTTTGGTTCGATTACTCGTATGTGTAGTATTTGTTTTTGTTTGTATCGCTGATATGAAAATGACGGTATAAAATCATAGTATTGCCAGCATTAAGACTTAAATTGAATAAAGCAATTATTATATATTTATTTAACTTATAACTACAAATTATAAGGTAAAATATATGCAAAGGAGCAATAGCAACATTGTTTAGTTAATGTTATGTGTGAGAGAAAAATAAATAAAATAATTATATTTTATTGCACAGATTTGATTTTTTAAGAAATTTATTTATTAAGTTTATGTTTTCTAGAGAAGGATTGGTACGGGTTTGTATGGGGTTAGAGCTATAGAATATATATTTTTCCTTGTATTAGTAAGTAGAGGACATACACATAGAAGGTGTTGCGGAGTTGTAGGAGAATTTAATATACGAGAACCGTCTGTTTATAAAAATGTATAATCCTTAAGTTTGTCCCTTATGCTAGAAAACATTTTATTGTAATTGGAAGATGGGATGATAGATTTACCGAAATCGTGTAAGGTAAGGTTTATGGATAGAGTATTCAATGCCCAAGGTGGAAGCTGTTTAAGCCTTTGTGTAGGTTTATTCAACGGTATTTGAATGGAATTACAATTTTCAATTATTCTGAAAACTTTGGATGGAATCTTGTAATGATTTATTTTCCTAACAATCTGTCTTAGTGGATTTCCCGCATTGTATAATAAGACACGAAAAAGTTTTGTAGTAGTTTTGTATGTTTAATTCGTAACGTAAATTAGCTATGAGAGTAAAACGTAGCACTCTAAGTGCCACTCTTAAACATGAATTTACCAAAGAAGTTATCCTCCTTATTTGCGATTTTGGAGCACATCCAAAAACCTACAACTCTTAATTTAGTTTGGAAAGAATAAGATATTTAATTACTGAAATTAGGCTGATGGGGTTACAATTCCATTTTCTATTAGATAAACATTTTATAATATTTAGCCGATGTGAGATTGAATCTACATGATCCTTCCAATTGTAGCGTTTATTATGCTTAATTTATTGACCCCAGTAAGGGATATATTTGACGAGCGAATTTGACATGTGAAATTTTTATGGCGAAAAATATGCAAGTATTTACATTTTGTTCTGGATAGACTTGCGCTCGACTACTTGCTCCAATCGTCAATATGATCAAATAGACTATCAAGGTTCAACAAAGAACCAAAAACGTTCTTATTATCAAATTGAAGTCAACGGCGTATGCACAATAGTCAATTTCATATTGTAGTGAAATAATGGAGCATAGTTTGTTGTAAGCTATAACAAAGAGGATCACAGATAAGGGAGATCCCAGTGGGATTCCATTGTGTAGAAAGAAGAGATTAGAATATTGATCGTCGACACGGACTATAATCTTCCTTGTCGTCATAAAATTAGCAATATATCTCATCATACAAGATCAAATTTTCCATTCAGCCAACTGATCAAGTATAGAATGAATACCAATTTTATCTAACGCTTGTTCAGAGTCTAACGACACAATTGTCGCATGCTTACATGAGGAGAGGCAATTAGCAATCTGATATAGTAGAGCATAAATTGTCGATCTTCCCCTTCTAAAACCAAGCTGCCAGTCAAAAATATGGGTCGGTATGACGTAATTTTTGTCTGATCAATACCCCGTTTTAAAACTGGTACCACAATTGTATACAATTGTTATACAATTTCAGAATACGTCTCTTCAAATGAGTAGGTATCGATGGGTAAGATATTCTGTCCATACCAGGGGTTTTACCTTTTAGTTATCCTAAAGTTGAAGTGAACTCAATAAAGCTAATATTGGATTCAGTCCTGATAGCATCCTCCCACGGATCAATCACTCCTAACTTTGATAATGTGGTCCGTTTCCCGATTACAAAATTGTCAGAGAAATTCGAATTCTCAGACCAAAACTTACCAAACTCCCTTTTATATAAAAGTAAGTTGGATTGTACCATGTTCCTTTTGAATAAATGCCAAAACTTGTTTTTTTTCAATTTTAGCTTTTCAAGTTCCTTGTTCCACCATGGAATCCTTTTTAGAACAAATTTAATTCGAAGGATCGAATAATTGGCAGATTGCAATATAATTCTACATATGTTTGCTGTCTCCTTATTTATATTATCAGATACAGGCATATTAATGTAATATTTTGTACAAGGATTCCTAAACTTGGTCCAATTTGCTAGTTTTGTGTTAAATCGTTGCCTATTTATGCTATAATTTACAATATCTGCAGGAAATAATGTAATAATTATTGGAAAGTGATGACTTTACGTAAGTTTCGCTCAGCTTTCCATTGTGCCACGGAGGCAAGAGCTGGTGAACAAAGCGATAGGTCAATATGCGAGAATGTACCATGAGTGTTTAGATGAGTAGGATATTTATCGTTCAAAAGTACCAAGTATGATTTATTGATAAATTTCGCTAATATATTACCTCTCCGACTATTCAAATTAGAATAAAAAATAGGTAAATTCGATGTGAAAATGTTCTTCAGATTCCTCTCGCTAAGATTTCCCGTCGGACTAATATATGAGTTGAATACATTAAATTTATTCCTCGATGTGACTTCAATACAAAGAGTAAAGTCATTCACAACATTCTGTCTATGTTGTATTGATTTGTGTACTAAAATAGCATCACAACCATAATTTGTTGTGGTAGTATTTTTAGAATACAAATTATAGTTTATAGGAATAGGGATGGAATTAGTTGAGTGGAAGTGAGTTTCTTGAATGTATATAATTTTTGGAAAGTAAGATTTGATTAGTATTTGTAATTATATATAATTATAATTAATTTTAATTATAATTAATTATATATAATATTGTGATATATATGATATATAATATTGTTAATATATAATATTGTTAACATAGAAAATTAGGTAAGATTATTTTTGGGTAAGATTATTGGTCGGTTTTCAGGTATTATTTGTGATGAACCACTTAAAAGATCAGTTTCCATTTCTGATAGCGAAATGTCAATGTCGCTAATAATGTCAGAATAACCTGCTATGAGTCTAGTTGAGTCCGTTCGAGGCGGCATGTTTGTGGACATGGTTGGTTTATTTACGGCATTATCTTTGTTTATAGTTGAATATGGAACGCTTTGAGGGCAGTGTCTTTGCTTGTATATTATTGCGGCCTTTTTTTCCTACTCTTTCGAGAGTTGAGATGGCCTGTATTTCTTTTTCTTTTAGAAAAATAGAGAAGCGTTTGTTAAAAGAAGCGTGTTTTGTGTCTTCCAGGTTTTCACTTTTGCAGTTTATGCATGCTGGTTTATGCATGTTAGTGTGAAAGGCGTTAAAGCAATTAGAACAAATTTTTTCATTTTTACATACTTTAGTTGAGTGTCCGTACTGTTGGCAAGTTTTGCATTTTAGTGGTAATGGAATATATGGATGGATTCTGACTTTTTCGTAGCCAATTCCAATATCAGACGGTAAAGTAGTGGAGGCGAGAGTTAGCACTATAAGTCCAGTTTCAGCCAGTCTTCCATCGGTAATTCTTAAAATTTTTATGACATAGATTACATTTTGCGGCTTTATTTCCTCCATAATTTCATTCTCTTCTATTCGCCGTAAGTCATTGGAGTAAATTACACCTTTTGCGAAATTACACTTTTTGCGAAGTTTAACTCGGGATGTTCTTTGATTTCAATTATAATATCTGGGGATAAAAAAGTTAATTGAAGCAGCTTATTTGCTTGAACATATGACTTCGTTTGTATAAGTATGGATCCACTAAGTAATTTTTTGCACTGTAGTACTTCACCGCCGGCAACACTGTCGACCACTTTCTTGATTAAAAATTGGGAAACATTGGAAAGTGAGTCAGGACTATTTTTTTTCTGTCCATTAGAAAGAATTTTTCACCGGATGCTAAAATAGTAAGAACATTTATCTTATCAAAAGTTAGCAGTGGGAATGGACGCCCACCACGATCTGTAGCATAGCACAATTTTATGCCGGATTGCAATAGCTTAAATTGTTTAAAAAAATGATGATAATTACTAATAGTTTAGTATTATATTAATTGAAAAATAAATAAAAGGCAGTGCTTGTGAATTTAATCTTTGTTGGTTTTAAGCAGAACACGTTTAGAATACTATTATCAAAAACGTGAGGTAGGTCTTTACTCAAAGAGAATTTTTTTTGCATATGATCGTTACAGACTTTACGTTCTGTTCGGTAACGAATCATCTATGTTGTTTTGCTAATAGAAAAAATTTATGAGTAGTTAGTTTTTCTGTCCTGTGCCATTCAGTTACGGACGAACATGTTGACATTAGAATAAAAAAAATTTTGAAAGTGATTGTTTTGTGTGAAATTTAATGTAAACTTGGACTTTTTTAAATAAATTTAGAAAAAATATTTAAAAAAATTATTTAAAAAAAGGTTTAAAATGGATGAGAATGCTATGAGCTTTAGTAGGAAATAACGATGTGTTGTATAATTAATTCAATAGGGATTAAAAAATGTCGGATAAAAAGCGTGCATTAATAAAGTGTTTTATAGAGGAATGTTGTATTAAGAGATGGTCATCGCAGCAAGACAGGTTTGTCAAAGAATAGAAAAATGAAAAGATTGCAATTTGAAGACACCCAATTTATGAATGCAGAATCTCGAGAGCCATTAATAGTATCGCCAATAGCAACGCCATAACCACAGAGTAAAAAGAAGAAAAAGAAATCGAGCAGTCTGGCGGGAGTGACCAAATTTTGCAGATGCTAATGGAGACATTTATAAATTTTTGTAAATTCAAGAAGAAAAACAAAAGCAAAAAGATGGCGATGCAATTTATGCCTTTTGCAAAATGATATGTTCAACATTGAATTCCTTAAGGGCATTTAAACAAACCAGAGTTACAAAGCAAATTACAGCCATGCTTACACAGTTTAAACTTGAACCTGAATAAAATATAGAAAATACGCAAAAGTGCACAAATTTTTATGAAACTGATTTTTGTTTATCCATATTTATATTATTATTATTATTATTATTATTATTATTATTATTATTATTATTATTATTATTATTATTATTATTATTATTATTATTATTATTATTATTATTACTAGTATACTTAGTGACAGACACAATTAGCCGCAATCTATGATTTATTTTAATTATGTTGTATGTATATAAATTAGTGTTTTTAAATCAGGACTTGTTAAAAGCAATACGCGGCGTAAATTGATTCTCTTTCTCTCACGCCTATATGTGCTCACACATTAAAAAAGTATCAACAAACTCAAAATAACACTCAGAGAAATGTTTAATTAAATGTTTTTTGGTAAACCCAAATTTGTAGTGCCAACGAATGATGTCATATAAAAATTCATCCCATTTTTATTTATTGTTAAAAAAATTCTTAAATTTATACCAAATATACTTTAATACTTTAAAAATATATTTCTGTTTATACCTCTTTTTTAATTTAAGTTTCTCCAAGTAACAGACAACTCACACACAAACAAAATAAAAAATGTATGTGTTTGACGAGCCATGTTTTAAATTAATCCCCGTATATGTATGTATGTTAAGTATATAAAATGTAAAATGTATGTAAGATAAAATAAGTATTGTATGTATTTTATTTTAAATTTTTCAGACAAATTTTCTTTCGTTTGTACACGAAAAGGTGTTTTCTTTCTATGTGTTAGTAAGAAATTTATAATCGTATTGGTGGACCGATTTAAATAAAAAATAAATGTGTTAGCCTATTAATTATATAGATAACAATTGTTACTTTTTTTATTTAAACCTTTTTAAATGTTTTAAACATTTCAATTGTCCTTCAGAGGATTACAATCTTTGGTTCTCTTTAGAACAGATTCAGACAATGAACTGCTCTTCTCTTTTTTTTACACGTACTGTGACTACGTATGCATATGTCGAAAGTAACCAAAAATATTAACAAAGACAAGTAAAAAAAACAAGTGTATAGTGCAAAGTGGCCGGAATGAGAGACTCTCAAATTACTACCACAATTGTAAATGCATCAGTTTGCCTAATTAATTAATTATAACCATTTAATTGTTGCAAGTACAATTGCTTTACCAAAAATTTTGTCATTAATTTCTTCCGCAAATTTCCAAGGTAGCCAATTTAGCGCCTTTCGCGTTATATTTAACGCGTTTTAACTACACAAAAGTCGCATTGTATCTCTTTAACGTTTTTTTTTAAACGCGCTAGGTAAGCGCTTTTCTATTTGCAATTTTTTGTAAGATTTGAAAGTCACTAAATTCAATAAACTCATTAATTTATATGAACTATGGACTTAAAATGTTTCATGCTGCGAAAATTTTGTTATTCCAGATAATATTTGGAATTTAATCTAATCTGACATAAACAGCTTTTCTTTCAATCTGTCTTCTCTAGGAACGGGCTGGTCTTCAGACTCTTCAGACCAGTTTTGCTAAGTCGTAGTTTGGTTTCCTTAGATTGTGCCCAATCCATATCCATTTCCTTCTCACAAATTTTCTTTACTTGGTGTGATGTTGTTTTTCGTCAGATTATTTTCAAAGTACGCCCTGGACAGCGGTTTATAAATGCCTGAATGGAATTGACATCAATCAAAACCGCATTACATAACTCGCAACCATACAAGAATAGGCTACATACACGAGTTAAAGGCGTTAATTATCGTTTTTGAAAAGATACATATGTGGAGAACGACCTTATAGCATTCAAAAGATTGACTGCCTAAGCTCAATCTTTTTCCAATAGTAGTACCGGACGTTGGACGTCGTGAGGATACTGCCGAAAAAGCAAGAAGATGTAGTACCTCCAAAATTTCTGTTTCCAATCCGAAAGATCGTTGTGTTATTAGCGTTGATTCATATAATTTTGGTTTTGAATCAAGCCCGCAATGTCTGTGAGCCATGAATTCGATATTGTTTGCGTAATTCAGGTCTTTCAACTTTGTATTAAGTCCACAGGTCATACTAGTACTACGTTGCAACACACAATCGAGAACAATGTTAATCAGTAGTGGAGAAAAACATAATCTTATCTAACACCCGCTCTGATAGGTATTTTTTTATGTTACACCGGAACCCAAAATTGAAGAGAAAGGTTTTAAATTGTTGTTTTGTTCTAAGTCGTTTATAATCTTATTTTTTAATTAATCGTTCAAATTATTATAAAATCTTTGTAGAAATGGAAATTTGAATATTAATCTTTCTTACAAATTCAATATATTGTACCTTTTTAAAAACGTGTATGTATGAGTTCGTAGATTGTAGTTAAAATAAAATAAATCTTGGGCTTAGTTTTCAATTACAATCCTTTATTCAACACAGCTTTGTTCACCACTGCTTGCTTGTAACCTTTTTACAAGCAATAAAAATCGTAATACACATTCCACTATCAATTGTCATATAACCCTCTCTAGCATGAATGATTGCTCCCAATTGCTTAAGACTATCGTTTCTCAAAATTCCGTGAAAAGACTTCAACGTAGGAAGAACATAAAACTTAAATCTAGACTCACGCTCACCGTAAAGATCAACTAATGTATGCTCCTCAATCTTTACGTTTCCCGCTACTGATCGAGCCAGGAAAGATTCTTTATTAGGAAAAGTTTCCCTTGGTAGAGATGGTTGTATATAATTCTTTGTCGAGCCGGTATCTATCAAAATATTTAAAATTTGACCACTCTTTGTCTTAAACTTTAGGTATGGCAACGAAGAGTCTGTTAGCCTAAAAAATGTTGGTCATTAAAGTCCACTGTTTGCTCCTCCTGTGTGGCGACCTCTTTAGGAACATCTCGGAAATATCTTTGAATTTGCTCAAACTCAGTATTTAGTGCAAGGAGCATCCGCAGTATGATTCACGTCCATGTGATAGTTTCTCTGCATTTTGTTTCTATTTGACCGGAAAGATGGAGTAACTGGTCTCTTACCATAAAGATCATTAGGTATTCATATAATTCACCTTTTAGAACGTGTGCTCACGTCAATATCCATTGGTTCTGGCCTTTCTTGTGGTTTTGGCATTGACGGACGCGGAGGCGCTAATCTTATCTGCTGAAAATTATTCCCTGCCGAATCATAAATGTTTCGATTTTGATTTCTTTGGAAGCCATTTTGTCGATTAACATTCATGGCTGGCCGAGGCAAGTGAGCCAATTGAGGGTAGAAATTTGATTGCCTCGTACCTTTCCTTTGTACAGGCGGTGGGAATTTTTGAGTCTTATTAGAGATATTTTGGGTGTTATTCGCATAGTTCGTATGGAAATTTTGGTTCTCCAACTTTAAGCACATGTGGAGAGCTTGTGGCAGATCCACTGGCTCTTTCATACCCAAGAGGCGTGGTAAGTCACCTCTAAATCCTCTAACAAAGGTATCGAGAGTCTTATCACGGTAACTCTGCGTAAAAAGCTGCAGGGGTTCGTCGGCCAATTCCATGCAACTTATTTTATTTAAAATCAAAGACAGGTGCAAGTAAACCTGCTGATAGAATTCCTGAACCGTTTTGTTTCCCTGCACCAACGATGTCATTTGGTACTCAAGGGTGCATATATCTCGCTTGTCTGCGTAATGCAACATGAGACATTTTGAAATAGACTTCTAATTCAAAGGGGTGTTGTATGTCTCAAGGGCAACATCTGCGCTACCAACTATTTAATTTCTTATTAAAATTAAAATCCCATAATATTTTAGGGTGCAAGCTATTGGCTCGTAGAGCTGAAAAATTCGATCTACACTTTTTCCAGGAGCTAAACTCTCCTGGGTTTCCTGAAAATTCGCTCAAACAGCATGAGATGGATCTATTGTTTGATCCGAATAATTTGCGAAATTCTGAGACGCACTCAATTGCATCAGTCCTTGGAATTGTGCTTTCAGGACCAGTTGCACTATTCCTGAAGTCAATGCAGTCATCTGTGTCAAGGGTGTACTTGAACCAAATTATTAGGATTAGACATTGTTACTTCAAAAAAGGACTAATTTTCTTTACAAAAGTTATTTTAATTTTTAACTCTAGATTTTGCAAAAATTTGAATTTTAATACATACTTTTTCCTTCTAAATTATTTCCTCTTTTATTTCTTTTCTTCCTTTGAAATAAATTATGTTTCTAATTTTTAACTTTAAATTTTATAAAAAAGTTCATATACAATTTTTTTATTTTTAAAAGAAGTTACTATTTTATTTATTATTATTTTTTATGATGATTTTTTTCTCTGTTATTTGAGGGTCCCGTAGGATTCGCAATAGCTACCTATTTTTTTAATTTTTGTTTAATTAGTTTCTTGTTAAATTTTTTTTTTACATTTTTTATTTAATAGATTTTCTTAAATTTTATTTTTCACTCCCCTTTTTTTGTTATATGTATACTTGCTTACATAAGATTATTTATAATTTTTAAATTCAATTTTCTTAAGAATTAAATTTATCATTTATTCTTTTAATAAAAATTACTATTACATTTTTTTTTTAAATCTATTTTTTTTCTTGAAAATTTTATTCTTATATTTCTTTCTTCTTAACAATAAGAAATGTATTATATTATTTTTCCTTTGTATAAATAAGCTATTAATATATTATATTATAATTCTTAATAAAAAAAGTTTTTCTTACACTATTGCAATGATTTTAGTGGTCATTATGTCTTCCTTCTCTTCTTGGTAGATGAGAGATTTTTCCGACTTCCAGTATTTTAAATCACTTTTCGTTTTGAATTTTAAATTTCGTTGCACTAATAATTTTTCTTCTTACTTTATTTCGGTTACATTGATTTTTTCAGAAAGCATATTTTCCACCGAATTTTATCAATTTAATTTTTATAATTTTATTTAGAAAAGAATTAAATTTCACTAAATATCAATCTCGAAATTTATTTATAAAATAATTTTTAATTTTGTTCTTGTCAATTAAAATCCTTTCTTATGAGAATATTTAATTATTTATCCTCTTTATGAGAATATTTTAATGTTCACTTTTTTAATCCTTTCTTATGAGGATTATTTACCCTCTTTATCAGAATATTTTTAATGTTCACTTTTTTTATTTTATCAAATTAAGTGCTGAGTTTTTATAAATTAAAATTTTATTTTTATTTTTTATGTTTCTTTCCTTTAATTAATTTATAATAATCTGTTTTTCACTTCATTTCCTGTTTCTTTTTCAATTTTTTTTTATAAATTTTTTGTTTTATATTTGTTGTTTTAAATTAATCATTTTAATTTAATTTAATTATAAGTTATTTTACTTGTTTTTTTATTATTATTAAATAATACTTTTTATTTAATATTTAATTTTTTTTGTTTGTCTATTTTATAAAGCTTTTATTTTATATTTTTCTTCTTCCTTTTTTATAATAATGTTAGTTAACATTGTTTTTAGTTATTATTTATTATTACCGTCGCAAGCTTGAGGAGGACGTTCGGCTTTCTTTCGCACGACCCTTTTTGTCCTTAGGGGACTACTACGGATCCTTTGTCAACACTTTAATTTAATTTTGCCGCAGGACCATTATTAAGGGTCCCTACTCGGGCGCCAATTAAAACAAAATTTATTATTTTGTTTTTTTAAAAAAATATTTATTAGGAGCTATGCCCCTTTTTTATCTGTTGATATACAAGTTATAACTGAACTTAAAACTAACAAGTTTTTATATTAAAAACTAATTATTATGGCTCAACATCACCTGATGTAATTGCATGAATTATATTGAAAACGGTGGAAGCCCCCACGATGTATTGTCGTCAGCAAAAAGGTAAAAATGCACCTGCATAGTGATATACTTGTATATACGTCATACATATTGTTACGACTTAACTTATTTAAAACGAGTTCTTTGAGTTCTTTTAAAATTCTTAAAATAAAATAAATTTAATGTTTTACTTTATAGGCTATTATTTTACATACTTTATGTATATACAGCAACTTATATAATTTCCACTTAATACACAATTACACTTTTATTTACGCCTAAACACGACTTTACCTTAACTATTTTAAATTAGAACTTTACACATGGCTTTGAAACTATAACTGAACTGCTAGACGCAGTGTGCTACCTTTTATCCCAAATCATCATCAGTATCGAATAGTTTTGTAGTTACTACAATTAAATTCAAAAGGTAATAAAATCATAATACACAAAAAGGAATCAAGCCAGCAACACCGTTAAACATGCAGTGGTAGCATAAAAGGGGTATTATTTTTCGCTTACTATGATGTATTCGGATTTCCAAATTCTCTTAAAATGTAACCATAAACAGTTTTTTTTTTCCCAAAAATCATATTTCATCATTGGTGAAAAACAGCTGCACACAATCGATAATGTGCTTAAAAATTGGACCGATCGTGTAGGCTATATCATGGCCAGCCGAGGCAGCCATTTTAATGAAATTATTTTCCATTATTAACGGGAAGGATTGTACTTTCAAATAAAAAAATAAATTTGAGAAAATATTCAGTAGTTTTTTATAGCATTTTCAAAAAAAAAAATTATTTGGCGGTCTTTTTATATTTGTGCTTTCGCACTGCTTTATTTTGTTATGGAAAATAATGTTGCTTTTTCTTTCACTCTAGCTGAGTTGTAAATTGTTGTAAACAAAGAAAAACAGCTGATTTCCGCTTTTTGAGCTGTCATCGGTGTCGTTACTGTGTACACTGTGTACTTTACCCTAAGGTTGTTTTGAGCGACTAAAGTAAGATTATTGGTGTGACAAAAAACAAAAGGTTTGGCGAAAAAACAAAGTATTCTGACGTAAAAACTTGATGCCAACGATAGAGCATGGCTTTAGGCAATTTAATTATGGCTTGGAGTTGCATATCGACGGCTGAGATTGACATTTAAGTTTTTATTCATAAGACTGTGGATCGCTTCACATTTTTTAGATTAACTTAACACATTAACTTGAAGGTAATTCAAGGCACTCTGTGAATAGGACTTTTGGAATCTGGTACATGTGCAAAGACAGGGTTACAGTCTCTGAGCAAAAGAACATAGAGTTATTACAGTTGGAAATTTTAAAGAAGTGCCAACATTGGTAAAAATTTTGTTTATCAAATCAAAGCTACATTTTTTTTCCAAATTATGTACGGTGTTTTCCAGAGCAAAAACCTACCAAAAATTTTAGAAAATTGCAACAAACCAACCAAACTACCAAATTGTTTTTAAACAACGAAAACCTACCAATTTTGGTAAGACCAAAACTGCAACGATGGTTTTAGTCATATCTTTGTCTATGTTTTTTTCCAAAGCACTGGAAGAAATTTGCTTTAGTAGTTTAGTAGTTAAGCTTTAATTTAAATGCTTAACATGTAAAATTTTCATCTGAAATTCTTTTATGACTTTTTGAAAAAAACAATTGTTTTAATTTTGCACGAATTTTTTTTTCGCAGCTAAGTTGTGAATAGCTCTGAAACTGTTGAAAATAAAAAAATTGTGTTCAAGTGATTTATAGGAAATTTTATTCCTACACGTTTCTAGTTATGATTACATATATTTTGACGTAACTACCATATTTTGGGCGAAAAATGGAAATGGAAAAAACTGAAAACGGATTTGAATTCAGCACATCGAAATCATTATATTTCATATAGTTTTATTTAAAGGCTTTTTTTGCTGTAGACTAGTGTTTTTTATTGTTAAACTCTATATGACGTCGTTTCCAAGTGATAGCATTCATAAAAAACCCAAACTTTTCATTAAGTCCATAATTTCAAGAAATTTCAATAATTTTTGATTTTAAGATCATTTTTTTTTTTTTTTATATAAGACCAGCAACCAGAGGATGGCCCCTACTCATGCAGTACATTGTGCTGGTACTAAGAAAATAGGTTATTGGAAGGAGGACAGAGGGAGTAGTGTTTATGGACGTTAGATTTAAATTTACTCATGTCGTACGTGGCAGGAAATACTTTCGCTGGAAGATTACTCCACAACCGAACAGTGCGACCAAAGAACGAATTCTCCCTATAATGCGTTGTGCGATTTACTGGACAATCAACTACAAAGGGATGCGCTCTACGAGAAATACGAGTACTACGTAAAAATATATGATTTTTAGGAAATAATTCCTTAATTTCGTTAGAACACATTCCGTTATAGTACCGATAGAACAATGAAACACACGTCACATTGCGACGGTGTTCCAATGAATAGATAGAGTTACCTTACCGTCATTGATGAACATCTTCGCCCTCTCCTGTACGCGGTCGAGAAGCTCTAAAATAGACTTTGAAGCACCGGCCCATACATGAGAGTTGTATTCCATTTTGGGTCGGATATAGGTCTTGTAAATATTAAAGAGATCAGATGGAGTGAAGTAATACTTGCACCATCTCAAAATACCAAGGCACTTGAATGCTTCTTCCGACACTTGAAATATGTGATCATTCCAACGAACGTCACAGTGAATTCTCATGCCCAGAACATCAAGAGCATCTGATTCCTCAATATCCACATTACCCATCGACACACATGACAGCACACCACCACGCCTCTATGTTAAAAAACAACATTAAGTCTTACGTGCATTAAAATCGACCCTGTTCGCGCGACCCCACTCGGAGACCTTCACCAGATCACTTGTCAGCCAAAATGCTCGGTCTACGATGAAAAGTATATGACTGACAAATGTTGCTGTCATCCGCAAAAGAGTAGATAGGATTAGAAGTGAGAAGAAGAAAGTCGTTAAGAAATATTAAATATTATTAAGAGTAGGAGAAAGAACAGAGCCTTGTGGTACCTCTGAGTTTACCCTGAAAAATTGCTCTAATTTTGCGGGAACATTTTTTTCCCAACTAAGTTACGAATAAGTCCGAAACTGTTGAAAATACAAAAAAATTTTGTTTTAAATTTTACACAAACAATTTAAATTTACTATATTTAAATAAATTCTTAGAGAACTTTATACTACTTTCAACTACCAAAAATTTTCTAAAATTCTACCAAAACCGTTCACAGCCTACCAAAAATTTAAAAATAAATTTTTTAAATATAATCGAAATTTATGTTTAGTTATACATATGTAGTAATAATAATAACAAACTCCAGTTTTAAATAATAAACATTAAAATATACATAAAATAACAACAAACATAAAAGCAAAATTTCATTTAAAATAACAGAAGAATGTACGTATGTATATATATGAGGGTGGGTCAAATTTTATGGATGAAAAGAAAAAACTTAAAAGTCGTAAAGTAAAAATAAAATCTACGCGAACTTCTGAGAAACTTTTCAGAAGAAACCATAGGTCTAAAATTAAATCCTATTCTGCGCAAATCGTCTTAAAGATTTTCTGTTTCCATTACTCTATGATATAAACTATACAGCTGTATTAAAAAACACTATCACATCATTCAAAAAATAGCAATTGGTCATAAAATATTGCATTTTACTTTCGAATTCAACATTTTATGTCATGAATACAAACAAGATAAGTTGCTGATACAATATTTACAATACAATGTAGGAAAGACTGCTAGAAATGTATTTAAAACAGATGTAGCAAATAAAATAGAAGTGGACCTAGTGAAAGGAAGTTATATCAGTTATTTAAATATTTTTTACTCCATTCTCGGTAATCTGGTCTGACATTCTATAGTTACTGCCATATTCTTTGCTATAACTCGTCGTGAAACAGTGGTAAGCAGTTGCACACATCAGTCAGTAACAGTGGTAACATTTATTGAAAGCTGTTGTTAATTCAATTCACTGTGTTTTCAAGAAAAAAAATTTACCATCAATAAAAAAATTGATACAGGAGGAAAAACTAACAAAAATGTAAAAAATTGCAACAAACCAACCAAGCTACCAAACTGTTTTTAAAAAACGAAAAACTACCAAGTTTGGTCTAATGGGACCAAAGCAACAACGCTGCCTGAGTGAGAGACTCTCAAATTACTACCCCAATCGCAAAATGCATTAATATTAGTTTGCCTAACGTTGTTGTCTAGTTATAATTGTATCTGTAAGTGGAAGTTAACTAAACACTTTTTACACACAATTAAAAAGAGCAATTTAAAACGATCGATTAGATAATTTTTTTTATAATTTAAATATAAAATATATTTTAGAAATTTTTTATCCGATTTAAAAAATATTACTATTTTTTATTATATAAACTAAAAAGTTAGCTATAACATACTTTCTTAGGTGATAGATAAGCAACTATATAATTCTTAGATCAAATTAAAACAAAAAATTTTGTCAAATCGGCTATAGTGTCACAGGGACAAAAATTATAAAATTGCATTTATTTGATAAATAACTTTATATTCCATATAAGCTTTTTTTTTAGCAATAATTTTGTATATGATATGTAATAATTTATATTTGTAAATAAATACAAATATAATTATATTATTTTTATATACTTAAATTAAAAATACTATTTAAATCTATGTAGTACTTTTTTAATATTATATCAACTTAAGAACTCTCATCACTATTCTGAACACTGACATTTTAAATTTATATAAAATAATAATTTTCAAAAAATAAAGAATTTAAAAAAAATGTTTGTTTTGTTTTTTTTTACATTATCTTTTGACATACGGCACGTTTTCAACGTTTGTTTAACTACACAAACGTACATACGTACGTTAACGTACGTTCCGTTTTTAAGACATCAACGTTTGGCTAACCAGGCCTTTACTCTGAGCGTCAAAATAAATTTTAGCCTTTTAAAAGAAAATAAATTTGTAAATTTCATGTTGCTTTAAAACTGTACTTAAGGCTTTACAAAATTAAAAAAAAAAAATTAAATTCATGCAATAACTACGGAATTGCAATGAAAGACGGAAGTCAAAAAGTAAACAAAATACCATTGCACTATTTTCTCAGTCAATGAGCTATACCCGATTCTGTTTTTAGACTCATTGAAAGAGACCTTTAGTCAGTGTTACCGTTGAAAATTGCGAAAAACTCTATTTGAAAAAAAAGGGTATTTGAGAAAAAAAAGGTCAAAAAAGGGTATTTTAAAGTAAAATAGGGTCAAGTTTCTTGTAAAAAAAAATAAAATTTATTTCAATTAAAAAAAAAAACAAAAACGAAATTTAACAGTTAGTTACATACACTAAACTAAAATAAAAGTAATTATGCATACTTAGATTATAAATTAGTGTTAAAATTAAAAAAACACTTCACAGCTACATTCAAATATTAGTCATATTATCAAAAATAAAGAAGTTACTTTTACAAAAACTCCTGATAATGTTTATCACTTGTTAGATATACCTTTTTTATATTTTGTAATAAATTCTTTACTTCAAGTCCGTTTTTCCAGGCACGATTCGAGCAAATTGAGATAGGAAAGCATTGATTTACAAGTTTATATTTTAAGTTTTTTTGTAAGCTTAGTTTTAATCAGTGTAGTGGAAGTACTACTAGTAGGCAAAGTAAATATTTATGTATGTAACGAATTCATATAAATTTTAATATACAGTCGCACTGGAAAGTTGAAATATCCCTTCGAAGACTGAATTTTACATAGAACCATAAGGTTTGAACTTTCAAGAACGATATAATGTAAATCTGGGCGAAAAATAAAACAAAAGTATATGAGCTTTTGCATAACATATCCTTTCAGCTTAAAGAAAAATAATAAATGGAATTTTCTGCACACAGAAAAGTATACATCTCTGTAGAATTAGGTAACTAATTATCTCCAAAAAATGTTAAAAATTGTTTTATGGCTAATTTATATCTTATAGAGCCATATTTAATTATTAAATTTAAAAACAATTTTTTTTATCGTTGTCTCATTGAATTATTGTGATATCCTTTAGAAAGAAGAGTTGTCTTGCAGCCTTGTTTGTACTAGGCTATCAAATTTATCAAATAAATTGTCTGTTGGACTTATGTCAGGTGACTAATAAGTAGAATGAAGCCGTCAAGTCAGGTTTGAAGTCGGAACTTCTCGTTTTTTAAACTTTTTGTTTTCGTTACACTTAAAAATAATACACCTACTTTCATCGCTCAAAACAACTTTACTCTAAAATTCTTCAACATAAAATTTTAATATAAAAGCTTCTCGCTGTCAAAACTTAAGCTGAAACACATACATAAATCAGGGCATAATCGCAGTTACTCATCAGTTCATTTTACACAATTGTCAAACTTTATATGAAAAAAATAGGTATTCATAGAATATAACAGTTGCATAAAAATCAATTGTTGTAATAATAATATCGAATGCAATTTTTATATATATGTTTACAAAACTCATGCATGTTATGTATATATACAACATACATATATAAAAACTAAGTGTACTGAGAATTTGCGTAAAAAATTTTGGACCTTTATTCATTTTCAAAAACGGTCAAAAAGGGATACTTTAGTTTCACAACGGCAACGCTGCCTACAGTTTAACGCCGGCTCCGAACGGTAAATGCATTATAGAAGTTTTCAATATCGGTAATACTCATAACCAGTTACTAGTTAATGTTATGAGGTGATACCGCTATCGAAATAACTTTTTTTCTTTTTTCAGATGGTCTGGCCTGGTATTGAAGCGAGGACCTTCTGGTTGGTAGACGGGTGCCTTACCTACCATACCACAACAGTATATTTTATTATTGATTATTATTAATTATTTATTGGCTTAAATTGTAAAAGGCAAAAGTAAAAGAACTTTTCGTGGATAGGCTAATTTCAATTGATATTCGTAAACTTGTAATAAAATTTCACAGTAGTAGTAGAACTTTGAAAAAGACTTTGAGAACTTTGAAAAATAATAAACTACCCAAATTTCCCAGACGAAAATTTTAAGTAAATCCCAAATACGGTTCATTGTGTTCGATGTAATGAAAAATACAACAAAAAGCGATGTCAAAATATCAGAAGAAGTTTTAGTTTCATCAGATGCTATCGTAAGTGCCAGTACCACATGCAAATGGCTTCAATGCTAGATTTCACATTAAAAGCCTATTATACCAGCAGTAATTTAGAAGTGACTTTTTGTTTAGATAAAAAATATAAAACCAAAGATGTTTTCGTTTGGAACGATGTCCTATTTAGCGAAGAAATAAAATTTCATAAAAATATGGAGAACCAAAGATGTAGAACTTTAAAAAAAAAATTTTATCCACAACGAAGCCCGGTGGAGGTTTTGGTAATAGCGTAGGAATGTGCGGTGGAAGTTTGGTTTTCATACAAAGTACCATGAATTAAAACTGTAGAGTGCTTAAACATATTCATAAAACTATTTGGTAACCAATGTGAAAAAACTAGCCGTGCAAGGATCTTGATTTTTTAAACAATACAATGATGCTCAGCACACTGCAATAAACTTCCTATTTCACACCTTTAAGTAACAGTACCATCCTTTCTAATACCCGAACTTAAATCCAATTGAACATTTTCGGGAGCATTTTGATCATCAAAATCGAAAAATGACTATTTGTAACAAAAAGGAATCCTTAATAACAGAAGAATGACAGAAAATCTCATCCGATCTTAAAAAAAACCTAGTCTAATTCTCGAAGATTAGATGCTGTTACTTATGCACAAGCAAAAGAAACAAAATACTAAAAAATCTTCTTTAAGAATTGTTTTCTTATACACTTTGCTGAGTATACATTTACGCATATAGATTAAAAAATTATGATGAACACTTTACTTTGCCACTCACAGTATATCAGAACATATAGAAATATCAGTAAAAATATGTATTCATATCAAAAATATGTTTTTTTTTAATGTTTTTTAAAAGTTAGTAGACTTATACCGACTTTGTTAGAAATTTGAAGCCATTTTGGTAGAATTAAAATTTTTTCAGTGGCAACACTGCACACAGGGTAGAGTATCCAATTATTCGGTTTTTAGTTTTGTTCGAGTAAGAATTAATCGATGTTAAACTTTTAAAATTGCTCGATTAATCGAGTAAGGTTTTAATTTTTTCGAATACTCGATCAATTAAAATAATTTCCCAAAAATTTAATCTAATAAAAAACAAACATACATATATTTTATATATGATTTTATGCTTTTTATTTAAAAACGAAAAAACAACAACAACAAATTTAAGCTGAAAACATAAAACAATGATCCATTTGTACTGCCAAACTCATTCGTACTATTAAAAAAACTAAACAAAGTAGGTATGTACTCGTACATATGCATATCAAAAAGTATGTTTAATAATAGTTTTGATATTTCAGTAACATTTTTTAAAATAGACTTTTAAAAATAATACGGAATTTACGTGTTTGCTTCTTAAGCGTTTTTTGTTTTTTTGTTTGTTTGTTTTAATAAAATTTAACGTTGAAAACACCCTTTCACTTAAAGTCGATGTTGGTGATAGCGATAAAAATGCATTAAACAGATTGTCAAGGTTTTTAGATCTTTTCTTTGTTTTATCTAAATAAATGAAATTATCTATTACACTACTACTTTTTATATCAGAGTTTTTTAAAATTTACAATACTCTGTATTGTTTTGTTGAGCTCGCCTGGAAGATTGTTTTCATTTAGATCCAGATCTTCTTCTAAAATATATCATCGGATGCATTTTCATCAGGTTCAATAATCCACAATTGATTGTACAATTTGACTGCAAACTCTTTTGTTTTTGAGCTATATCTTAAAAAGTTATTGCTATTGGGGAACCTTGCTTATTGATGAAAAGCGTAAGTGTGTTAAGAGCTTTAATTCATCTTTCACTTGTTATTGCTTTAAGACAAACAAGTAAATCTTCTGAAAAAGAATTGTTTGCCTTTTCTAAATTGTTGATTAAAAACTTTATTATCCATCTAACTCAATTAGTGTTGCAGAATCTTTACTAAGCTCCTTGATGGCAACATCCAGCTGTTGGAAGGTATTACTCATTGCAGAGAGTAAAAGTATTTCTCTGTGAAAACAGGGAACCCATAACCTGCAAATACATGATTTATACATTTATAAGTGCTAAGAAATTTACGAATCATATTGGCTGAACTCGACTAACGATGTTTAACGTCATGAAAAAGTGGTATTTCTGTTTTTTCTTGAATAAATACAAAGGTTTGTAAATGTTGTTGTTTTTCGGTAGACTTGTTGAAAAATTTGCAACACTTACGTACGCGGCTAACAACACTTCGTATTTCTGTTTTAAGGCCAAACCCCTCATCTATGTCAATTTCGTTTTCTTTTTCAGTTACGTAGCTCAATATTCTCATCATCATCATTTTCACTTTTATCACAGCTTTCCTCTTCATTCACTTCTAGTGTTCAAATAACTTTTTTTGAATAAAATGTATCAACAACTGACAAATGAATAGCATGGTTCAACCATAATTGCGACTCAACCAATATATCGTTTAGTTATTTTACCATTGCGGCAGCACCATCATTAGTAGACCCAACTATATGTTTGTTAAAACTGATACCAAATTCTTAAAGTTTTTTATTTATTGTACAATAAAAATTTGCAGTGTTTCCTCTTTTTTTAATTTCTTCAAGTCCTAAATTGAACAGATTAATGTTACGTTTACATATTTTGTGTATGAAATGTTTGACCACTCGTCTACTACAATGGAAAATCGTACATTATTGTTCATTAATTCGTTTATTTCGTTAGCAAGTTCTTCTTTTTTCTTAGTATAAAAACTATATATCAATTTTCAAATGGTGCTTTCGCTCTGTGGCATTAAAAGGCCTTACGACTTCAAGTAGAATATTATTACTTTAGATTTTTTTAACGAATGCATAGACACAGATCTGCAAACAGTTTCCGCAAGGTACGACTGTGGATGCTTTTTAAAAATTTTTGTCAGCCTATTATTAGTGGCTTTTGCAGAAGTTATTGGTTCTTAACGCAGATGATAAATAAGGGAAGATGTCGTGGAACTTGACCATTTATAAACTTTTGGACAATTGTTTCACTTGGCATTATTTCCATCTTTAGTAAAATATTTCCAAACTAAACTCATTTTAAAAAAGTACAGAAAATGGTACGGATATGTTTGTCTGTATACAAATTCACCTTATTTATTTTTTTGCAAACTAAAACTTGCGTGATGTTAATTTTAGTTACTTCTACAATATTTTACACTCTTAGAATTATTTTGGATTATATTTTTAAAATTATATACAATTTAACATGCACTTTTTACTTGCCATTGTAAAAATCTCGTTGATTTTAAAAACTTTAACTAAAATATTAAACAAACCATTAACAGCTGATATGAAAGTAAACAAAATTCTGTTCGAACTTCTGTAATGAAAACAAAAAGATATATCTCATTTTTAAAAATAATTTTAACGGATAATATAAGCGAAAAACTAAATAAACATAAACATTGCTATTTTAAGCCCTGAATTTTACATATAAAATTTGCTCGATCGATTGGTATATATTGTTCGAGTTATTTGTCACTCGATATTGGCTAAAATCATTATTCGATCAAATAATGCCAAAAAAATCTTCGATTAATCGAACAGCTATTAATCGAATGAATACCCTAATACATAGTAAAGACGCCAAAAAAAAAAAATACACAAGTTGATTGACACAAAATTTTTAGTTTTAAAAATTAACTGTTGATTTTTTATTATATTTTTTTCAAATTAAATTTAGTCAAACTAAGAAATCATCGTTTTTATTTGATTTTGTTACGTTTTAACCTTTTTTAAAACATTTGAGTTCATTTCAATTGCGTTAAAATAAAATACGCTCCACGTTTGTTGTTGTTTTACAGTTTTATTTTATTTACTGCACTATAATTTTTATACACATTCTTAATACAGAAAATTGATATTCACTTATACAACACTTTTTATTTGCGCCAAAACAGACTTTACTTTATGATAGCCAAATGATAACTAACTCACCAACCGCAATATGCCATCTTTTATAGCATTTCATTATTAGTTTCGCATGCTCTAGTACAGACTCAAACCTTCGATCTACGTTAATTCAAATGGTGTAAAATTATAATACACACAAAAGGAATCGAACTGGCAACAGCGTTAGACATGCAGATGGTAGCACTCTTAATTAGTACAGGTCATTATGGCAATTATTAAGCCCTGACACAAGTCAATAAATTTTATAGCTAAAATCTTATAATAAGTACCTGATGAGGTGAATTTAGTCTTCAGCATTTTATTTTTCGTAATAGTATTAAAAATCATCAAACCATATTTTGTTAAAGGGAGACACGCGATCATACAAGTTGTACGAAATGTCAAGTTTCTGTGTAGAAGAGTATCTCCTCTCTTCTAGCGTGTAAACTCAATATGTAATGAGAGCGTACGACATTGAGAGAAAATACGGATGAAAATTTGACAGTCGAACGTCCGACAGTCTTAAAGTGTTATCGTGTAAACTAGCCTTAAAAAGCATCAGATATATGATATAATCATTGGACAAAACAGGAGCTGTTTCCAGTTCTGAATGCAAAATTATTACCAGAATTTTTATAAGTTTCACAATGAAACGCTTTAATTTATTTTAAGAATTCTCTTTTATTTTATAAAAAATTCTTTTTTATTTTATAAAATATTAGAGTGGACTGTACTGTCTAAAGATTGCTAGTCAACTAAAGTAAAAGTTTTATTTTTTACATACATAAGTAAAAAAAGAAAAAAGAAAGAATTAACTGTTTGTCAAAGCTACACAAAATTTGAGCAAAAATATTTCTTACTTTGTAGCAAACAGCTTATACTATAAACAATTACAAAAATATTAATCTATTATGTTGTTGGTGGCAGAAAGAATGCGCTTTGACAAAAAATTACATAAGTTTCAATAGGAAATTTTACATTACAAGCTTTAACAATCATTATTCTGGTAAAGGTGATTGTTTATGTGATTTCTGACTTTCTCATAATTCCAAACTTTTTCCATTACCTAAACATTGTCATTACATGCATGATCTCATTATTAATTGATGACGGTGTTTGTAACTATAGCTCGAGAGTATATTTTACAAACTATTTGAAACGGTATCGTTAAGGATATGAGTATTAGAATCTTAGACAATCGCGATAGGAAAATGACAACAGCCGAATAAACTGCTATTCATAAGTTCATAAAATTAACTAAATTTCATGGGTTTTCCTCTGATTTTTCTATTCGCTGTATAATATTGCTACGAAAATAAAAATACAACACTGTTTGTGGGATTTTGGTATATTTTGTGTCACCGTCAATTTGGCAACACTGCCACATCGATCCTCTTTACATTACAATTGAATTCACGGATATGAAAATAGAAGATGGTCGATATTTCCTGAAGCTTCCAAACTATAGGCAATTAGGTATATACGGAGACTACTTTACCTACACGTCAGTTAGTTATAGTTTGGCTGTCGTAAGATAAAGAGTCAAAAGTGTTAAATTTAGAAAAGACTGTTGACGAAAAATTTGTTGTAATGGATGGAAAAATCAACAGTTTCCAGTGCCAAAAACAAGAACCAGTGCGTTTTATACCAGAGTAGTGATCTGTCGTAGGTGCCGTCAATACGCTTTTCGCTTGTCCGACCATGTTGTTTCTGTGTCAATAAATCTAAACAGTGCAATATTACAAAATAAAATATAACAATGATAAACAATAAAAGTAGACAAAAGTGAACATAAAAACCAATAACAGAACATATATGTATATACATACGTATACCAAAAGTCACAACTCTTGGCGAAACATTAGTTAAATTAAAAATTAAAAAAAATAAAAAGGAAAATATATTTTTACAAGACCAACATAAAGTTATAAACTAACAAAAACTCAACGAAACAATTTCTCAAAAAAGAATTGTGGACATAGACAAAAATGACCAACACTCCTAACGGAGCATACAATAACAATATTAAAATAAATAAATAAAGCAAGAAAATCATCAACAACGAAACAACAAAATATTAATAACAAAACAAATTATTGAAATAAAATAAACAACAAAACACTAACATAAAAAAATAAACACACACTTGACAATAACCAATTCAAATACGGGCAAGATTAAACATCAGCAAAATAAAGGACTGTTTGATCCATAGGAGAAAATTTAATTATGTGCCTAACCATCGGCAATAGTGCTTTCCCTTCCCCTCATTATTCCTTTCCAAACCTTTGGGTGCGAACCACCTGGAGGAGTTGCAGTTTGATTATTCAGTAGTGAAGGTATAACACTGGCTGCTGAATAATCAACCAGCAGTAACCCATTTCCTTGTCGTACGCATCCAGAGGTGGGTTGTTTGATTTTTGTTTACTCGTGGTTAATTTATATATTTATTTTTTCTTTTATTTGGTGGAATTTACGTAATGGAAGGACGCTTTCGGATTGATTTCTGCAATGTGCGTGGGCCACGGGCAAACTTTTTCTCCGTGTATGCGCACATTTGTCTCTATAGGCCGGATGTTTTCGCCTTATGTGAGACCCAGGTTTCTGAAAATGCTGATCCACAGGATTTTCATATCCCTGGGTATCACCTTCTGTCCCTTTTTAATTTTCATAGGGGTCTTGCTATGTACATTCGCAATGAAGTTGTGTACCAATGCCAGCAACCTCCTCGCATGTATGATACGGAATTTAACTGTTTGTGGGTTAAGTTCAGAATCAGGGCACATCTTTTGCACATCGGGAGCCCAAACGCGGGAAGAGAGGTTATCATATCTGGCTTCGACTCTCTTTCCGACTCAATATCGAGTATACTTGCGAATTATCCGAACAGTGAAATTGTTGTTGCTGGTGATTTCAATGTTCATAATTCGTCTTGGTTACGCCATTCAGGCCGTACAACTCCAGAAGGCCAATACGTTGAGTTATTTGCCGCGCACAATCATCTTGTGCAATTAGTGAATGAACCTACACATACTCGTATATCGTGTGTAGATGGGCACCAGAACAATACCCTCGACCTTTTCATCACCACACACCCTGAAAAGCATGTAGTTGAGGTTCTTGCACCTCTTGGAAATTCGGATCATTGTACAGTTTCTGCCTCATTCTCGTCCACCGCTCTTGGTGAGGTTCCACCCATGGCTACGGAGTGCTATACTTTTAACTACGAGGATGCTCGTTGGGCTGAGCTCAACGATTTTTTTGGGCATTTTAATTGGAAACTTTGTTTCCTTGACTCAAACGTCGATGCCATGGCAGAAATGGTAGTGAATATAATAAGGCAAGGGATGGATATTTTGATCACATCCAAAAAGCTTTCGATTAAATCTAGAAATAAATCTTGGTTTAATCTGACGTGTAAATCGGCATTCAGATCCAGAGAGGAAGCGTTCAGGAATTGGCGCAATAACAAATGTGCCCATACTGATTAGCTTCGCAAACAGGCGAGATCTTCATGTGCCGCAGTACTTAGACGCGAAAGGATTTATACGAGCAGCGTCTTCGTGCTAAAGCTTTTACTTTTCCGCGGGGAAGTAAAAACTTTTGGTCATTCGTTAAAAGGCTGAGGAACAACGCTAGTGCGGTTCCTGCTCTTATAAAGAATGACCACACACTCACGAGACAGCGTTCACTTGCCGGAGAGCGTTCAATCACTGCCCGAACTTAAAAGAGTATCAGTAACTATGCCTAGTATATTCTTCGAGCTCGTGCTCTAAAAAGGGTCCTTGCAAATCTCAACGTTAAGAAGTCTTCTGGGCCAGATGGCATACCAGCACTGGTCCTGAAGCAGTGCTCTATGATTAATCACCACCCTGTGGGATATCTGGAATCCAACGATTTACTTACCGATCGTCAGTACGGTTTCCGAAAGGGCCGTTCTAGGAGAAGTGGAACAAGTCCATTCATGGTTTTGGCGAAAGTAAGGTTGTGGCTCTGGATATCTCAAAGGCGTTTGATAGAGTTTGGCAGGGGGCTCTCACTTCGAAACTTAATGAATTCGGTGTCGGTAGTCACTTCTCTCGATTTATAACGAGCTTTCTCAGAGATCGCTTTATAAGAGTGGTTATAGATGGAGTCTCATCCGACGAGTTCAGGGTAAACTCAGGGGTACCACAAGGCTCTGTTCTTTCTCCTACTCTTAATAATATTTAATATTTCTTAACGACTTTCTTCTTCTCACTTCTAATCCTATCTACTCTTTTGCGGATGACAGCAACATTTGTCAGTCATATACTTTTGATCGTAGACCGAGCCTTTTGGCTCACAAGTGACCTGGTGAAGGTCTCCGAGTGGGGTCGCGCGAACAGGGTCGATTTTAATGTACGTAAGACTCAATGTTGTTTTTTAACATAGAGGCGTGGTGGTGTGCTGTCATCTGTGTCGATGGGTAATGTAGATATTGAGGAATCAGATGCTCTTGATGTTCTGGGCATGAGAATTCACTGTGACGTTCGTTGGAATGATCACATATTTCAAGTGTCGGAAGAAGCATTCAAGTGCCTTGGTTTTTTGAGACGGTGCAAGTATTATTTCACTCCATCTGATGTCTTTAATATTTACAAGACCTATATCCGACCCAAAATGGAATACAACTCTCATGTATGGGCCGGTGCTTCAAGGTCTATTTTAGAGCTTCTCGACCGCGTACAGGAGAGGGCGAAGATGTTCATCAATGACGGTAAGGTAACTCTATCTCTATCATTGGAACACCGTCGCAATGTGGCGTGTGTTTCATTGTTCTATCGGTACTAATACTATATAATATATATATATATATATATATATATATTAATTATTACAATATATATATATATATATATATATATATATATATATATATATATATATATATATATCCAAATATCCATCCAAAATAACTGCAAAAAATGATGAAATTTATGTATATCATACCCTTTTAATAATTCTATTGTAAATTGTTTACTTTGAATAAAATGTATAAAAAAATTATTTTTATTTCAAATTAAAAACGTATAAGGCTTGAAAAGAATATATAAACAAAATGGTCTACGTAGACATCCAAAATAAATTTCTGTTATGTTGATTTGAATATTTTCAACTTTAAATGTTGCTATTTTGAAACAAACGTTGTAATATTAGCAATTTAAAATCAAATTTGTTTCCACATTGATTTTGAATCTAAGTTGTTTTTACGTTGAACGTTGTTGAAGCTACGATTTTACAGTTTGGCTAGCTTTCAAAGTTGTTTTTTGTTGACTTAAGGTTGTTTTTGTTGAATTCCTTTTATTATTCCGGGTATACTCTACCGTCACTAATGAGTATCTTCGCCCTCTCCTTTACGCGGTAGAGATGCTACAGAATAGACTTTGAAGCACCAGCTCATACATTAGAGTTGTATTCCATGTTGGTTCGGATATAGCTCTTGTAAATATTAAGGAGATCAGATGGAGTAAAGTATTTCTTGCACTGTCTTAATGCTTGAATGCTTTTTTCGACACATGTGATATGTGATCTTTCCAGTGCTCGGAACATCAATAGCAATATTTGTGTGTTAAAAAACAACATTGGGTCTTGCTTGTATTAAAATCGGGACTGTTCGTATAACCCCACTCGGAGATTTTCGCCAGATCGCTTGTGAGTGTGTCGTTCATATTCAATTGATGTATAGCGACATATATATGTACGTATCAGTGATACGTTTGTATATTGAAATAGCAAAAAAAAAAAATTCATTTAACTAAGGTTTCTTTTTATAGAAATGTACACATTTTACATAAATTCTTATAAAAAAATTCTATTTAAGAGTAAATAAAGGATGAAACAATTTTGTGTTGTTTTATTTTGATAGATTTTAAGAAAAAATTACGTGATGTTTGTGTGTTTATGCAAGTTTCAAATACAATCACTAATATAGGGTCCGCCAAATAAATTTTCTTTTTTGAAAATGCTATAAAAGAAAACTACTGAATATTTTCTCAAATTTCTTTTTTTATTTGAAAATACTTCCTTCCGGTTAATAATGGAAAATAATTTCATTCAAATGGCTGCCTCGGCTGGCCATGCAATAGCCTACACGATCGGTCCAATTTTTAAGCACATTATCAATTGTGTGCAGCTGTATTTCACCAATGGCTTCACGAATATTGTCCTTTAAAGCGTCAATTGTCTCTGGCTTGTTGGCGTAACACTTATCTTTGACGGCACCCCACAAATAATAGTCCAACGGTGTTAAATCGCAGCTACGAGGTGGCCAAACGACATCAGCTCTGCGGCTGATAATGCGATCTTCAAAAACAGGGTGCAAAACATCGAGTGTAGCTTCGGCTGTGTGGCACGTAGCGACGTCCTGTTGAAGCCAAATGTTGCTAATATCCTCCTCTTCAATTTTTGTGAACAAAAATTCGTTCAACATGGCCCGATATCGATCGCCATTGACTGTAACGGCCACTCCTTGCTCAAATTCGAAGAAAAATGGCCCAATTATGCCTCTGGACCAAAATCCGCACCAAACAGTGACTCGTCTTGGGTGTATCGGCTTTTCAATGTATGCGTGCGGGTTTTCTGTGCCTCAAATGCGACAATTTTGCTTGTTTACATACCCGCCAATATCAAAATGAGCTTCTTCTGAAAAGATGATTTTTTGGCAAAATCGGCATCTTCTGTAAGTCGATCGCAGGCCCAGATTCCCAGCGTTGTTTAAGCGTATACACAACCATATTCGTTCAGCGGAAGGATAAAATGAGCTTCATCTGAAAAGATGATTTTTTTGGCAAAATCGGCACCTTCTGTAAGTCGATCACAGGCCCAGATTCCCAGCGTTATTTAAGCGTATACACAACCATATTCGTTCAACGGAAGAATAAAACTAATTATCTGTCAAATCAGACATGAGCTAAGTGTTACCATTCACGAAATAAGCACTAGTTGAAAAAAAACGTTAGGTGGTGGACCCTCTTTTTAGCGAGACTCCCTTTTTTTGCTATTTTTTTCTGACTTCGTTGTGTGGAGCGAAACTTGTTTACGAGAGTTTTGATACAAGGTACCTGGGAACCAGACTTCCGGCTTCACTGATACATACCACGAAATGTTAGCATTCATGCTTGACAATTTACATAGAGTTTTAACTCAAAGCTTGGCTTTTTTTGCCACACAAAATGCCGAAATAATTAAATGTTAACAGTGTTTTTCAGTCTTCCAAAACTCATTACAGTCATTAATGTCCTAAATAATAAAACATTAATAAAACCGTAAAGATCGGCTGCCGACATATTATGGTATGTGGCATGGCGTAGAGTTCAATGGGGCCGAAGGGAGTCAGAAGTTTTGTTTTTATAGTAGGGACAATGAACAAGATGGAATATTTAAAGATACTAAAGTACTATTTCGCACAATCACCTGCAAAGTTTATTTAAAGTGGAGATTATTGCTCGTTTTAGAATAATAACCCAAAGCATTCTTCCCTGTTAGTAAAAGAATGACTTTTTTATTGTTCACGCTGGTCACCCTATTTTTAAGTATTAAATTGTTTAGTTTTTAAGTAAACTTATTCCTTATTACAACTGTGTGTGTTTTTTGTAAATCGTAGGTAAAAGAAAAAATTATTATTGTATTACAAACCTGCAACCCAGAATGAACGTTTTGATATTATTAGAAAAACTAAATTTCTTTTGTTTATTATATTACCACCATCTCGAGCAAATATTTTATTTTTTACCCACTCACCCTCACATACGTATATTATGCAAAAAGGTGCTGTCACATCTTCTACAGAGCTCTTACCTTAATTCTATATAGAATTTGTGGATGTATATTGAGTCCAAATTACACACGCGCCAAGTTCGGAGCAAAAATAAACTCAAGACTATGAGAAGGTTTGAAGATGTTATGGACGCTATAGGTGGCTAAAATAAGTACATAATATGATCTATCGTCTATTTAAAAAAGCATTTTGAAAAGCAATTATACAATTTTATTTGTGCTATGAATATGAGAGTTATTTTGAGTTAGGCTTATTTTTGATATTATAGGGCATTTTTATATATGCATCACAACACTGCATCATCACATTTAGCGCTTTAAAACAACCTACATTCACTATTTGACTCCAAAATTTGTTAATGCAAGTCAAAGGTAGTGCTGCCACAATTTTATATACATTAATACTGCATCATTTTATTTCCGGGATTAAAAGTTTGCCGTCTTGAGGCAGCGCAGTGATGCATTAACGAACAGGCCCATACTGAATTTGTTATATTAAATAAATATTTATATATACTATATTAAATTTTTATATGAGAAAGCAGTCCAACTGTCTTTGCAAAACGTCTTAAATTGATTGACAAAAAATAACAATAGATCTATACACAAATGGTCTGGCATCATGACTTTTGCAAAATGGATTGGTATACTTTTACCTTTTACCACTAACAAAATAAACAGAAATGCACTTGCTTCGGTTTAGCAAATATGCCACACTCAAAGTCGTAGTTTATAATTACACGACACTTTGCCATATTCTAAGAAACTAACAGTTGATGAAAAAAAGAAAAAAAAATAGAAACAACGAAAAAAAAATTACAAATTGGAAAACTAATATAAACCTAGTAAAAAATGGACTAAGGAAGAAATACTTAAAAAATAACTTCAATAAGCTCCGGGAATACAGGTAAGAAAGTTTTAAGCTACTTTAAAGCAAAAAGCCAGCCAAAATTTTCTGTGAAAAGCGTCGCCATTATTATTCATATCTAAATAAAGAAATCAGCATAATATGAAATCTTGCGCGGAATATTTCGTACTTTCGTCAAAAACTGTGCTTCGGATGAAGCATCGTCTATTAAAAATCCTACTAAGTGTTCTTTTAAGCTAAGACATATTTTACTTTCTTAAAATTAAAAGTAACTGATTTTATACTTTTTCGACAATCAGCTGCCAATTCAGCATATTGCAACAGGTTACAACACAAACCAAAAAAGCCGCTCACAGTTAATGGCAAATATTTAAACACACAGGATTGTGAGTAAAGGCACATAGTATTAAAAATATTTTTATTGCTGGAAACAAAATAATATGCATAAGAACTTACGTGTCCCAGGCATATTTGAACTTCGTTTTGAAGCCTGTAACATTTCAAATACAACTGCACTAAATGAGCCATGATGTGAAGTTTGCCGCTGCAAGTTTGGTGTTTGTGTCATAGGCATACCAGCCGGAATACGAACAGGCGATGATAATTGACTTTCAGTAACTCCGCGTGGAAGCACATAATATGTTGTCATTATGCCCTTACCTTTCACATTAATATCACCACGTTTCTGATTAGAAAAAACGCATGTAAATTAAATTAAAATTTTAGGTTAACACTGAGAACTTACTATACATGCATAACCCTTTGCCTTAAGCAAATCTGCCGTACTAGCTGGTACTTGTATACGCCAATTTTCGCCTGTTGAATCCATTCGAGAAGCAACGTTTACTGTGTTGCCCCAGATATCATAGACTGGCTTACGAGCGCCAATAACTCCGCTTACCAGTGGACCACTAGAAATGCCTACCCGTAATTGGAAATTATTAAAAGCCTCCTTATTAATGTCCTCCAGTTTCTGCTTCATGGCAAAGGCAAACTCAACTAAATTGCAAACACTGTCTTCTGACGTTTCACCACGCATTATTAAACTATTACAATTCAAACCCGAGGCAGCCATGTAAGTAGCACCAACAGTTTTTATTTTTTCGATAGAAGCAAAGCGTGACTCTTCCAATAATTCATCAAAGTCACCTGAAATGATTTCATGGCGAATATGAAATTGAATATTCCTTAACGTGTGTGTGTTTAAGTACTTACAAATGATTTCATTCAATATTCTTATACAGGCCTTGCCATTGTCAATGTCTTCTGAATAAAAATCTTGAAAATTGGGTATCGAAGCAAACATGACGCCACACAAACTATGCATATTTGAATAGAGCTCATCAGTGTGTTCGTCGGATAAATAGTAAGCGGCAACATGATCAGGCAATATATTCTATTATAATGGAATGCATATCTTAATATTATCTTAACTATTTTCATATTGAATCTCGTTTTACCTTGATTAAAGTATCATTAAGAGCTCTGTTAGATTTCATATTTATTAATTCTCGTTCAGCTTGCTCCTTCCAAATGAAATCCAAACGTGATGTTACCTATCACAAAATTTCAATTGTATTTAAATACTTTGCGAATACTTTTAAGACTTACCTCTACTAGACGGGCATGGTAGCAAACCATTATTAAAAACGATACCAATAGTATAAGCATTTGAACACCCAGTGGCATGCCAAGTCGAGATTGTTCTATCTCAATAAGATCTTTGGGATATATTAGTGGAAATACAATTTGAATAAGTGTCGAATAAAATGCAACCATACAAATTGCCATTAGAACTTTAACCATATAATACAGCTTAAGAGCAGTTGCCAACGAAACCAGGCATAAGATCCATGTAAACACAATATATTCAGGATGAGCACAATCCGCTGTATAATATTCAATACGCAATGATAGATCTGAATTAAAAACTGTATGGTTGTCATCCGTTGTAATAGTATTGTTTCGAAATTGACTGGCATTGTTGTCATTACTTTTCTCTCCGCTAAGCAACAATGAACGGTAGGAATTTTCAAATGATTCTTTTGTACTATTGGTAAAATTCGTTAAGGCTTTAGTTATATACAAGGCATCTATAATGCTACGGCGTATTAACTTATTCCTTATTGAGGCATTTGCCAAATTTTCTGTCAATAACGAACTAGCATCCACAACACTCCCAGATGCTATTGGTGTATTAATAGTAATATTATGTTGAATAGTAGCTGATAGTATGACATTTAATTTAATTTCCTTTTCACCTTTATTAAAAATTGTCACAGTATTACTGCCGTCAGTTGGAATAGACGTTGTTTTGTATTGACTGAATAGAGACGTAGAATTTTTGTTATTTTCCTCGTTATTGCTGCTATTACCATCAAAATATGATGACGATGGACACAAAATGAGACCAATAGAGCTCAATGCTGTCATAAGAATAATTATGGCACATATGAAGTAGGTACGACGTTGACGTTGATGTACTAATTTGGCTGAATTGCGTTTAAGAACTCCTGGCAGACCTATAATACAGTGAATTATATATATTTCAAAACATTAAATTTAAAATTTCAAACAAGAAGTGATATTAATTAAGTAATTGATACATGAGGGTTTTATTTTTAAAATGGCATAAGCAACTTTCTTTTAAAACAAAATGTTTTATATGTTAAAAATTTTTGATGCCAACTTTTCGGAAGTATAACTAATTTCGTACAAATTTCACCACTTCTCATTACGAAAAAGTAAATAAATTACTGACTAACACTAATTTTATCCCATGAATTTTACACTCATATAATAAAATTTATGAATGTATTACTATACTAACATATAACTAAAAAAATGAATCCAGTAATAACAGCTATTTTTTAAAATTTATTTATTTATTTAGAAGTATTCATAATTCATAATTAATAAATCCTTAAAATTTAATTATTGTTCTAAATAAGATTTATCTCATTATTTCTTACAAATTGTACAATATTACATATTAAAGTTTGTGTCTGTTTTAACAAATTCCGGTAGCATGTTGTAAAGTTTAAGTCTCTTGATAAAAACTGACTTCTGCATGGATCTTGTTGTTGCCATTGGTAAACGGAAATCTTCAGTGTTTCGCAGGGGGTACGATTGAACATCTCTTACATATCCAAGTTGTTCGGTTAGATAACTAGGCGCTTCTGCCATTTTCTTTTTTTGAATAAATTGTACGGTGTTAAGGATCAGTCTCTGTAGAATATTTAACCATTTAGTGTGTCTAACATAAGTTGAATTGGAGCGTGTCTATTATATTTCAGTATTGATCTCATGGCCTTATTTTGTTGTTTTTGAAGTCTTTCTATTTGTGTTGTCGAGCAACAGGTATATAAAATTGTAGATCCGAATTCAAAGTGAGATTTTATCATTGTATTATATATATTGATTGCAGTTATCATTGATATTTTATTTCTAATCCGTTTTAAGAATCCGTTTTTTTTTACCAATTTTCTTACATATATAACCAATGTGTTCATTTAGTTTCACGTCCTTATCAATTATAAACCTGAGGTATTTTGTTTTATTCATTTTTTCTTTTGTCTTATTATTAATTTGAATTATTGAATCATTGTCCATGTTAATTTCAAGTAGCTTGATTTTATTTTCACATAACTTTAGTTTATTTACCCTTAGGCAATAATTTATGCTGTTTATGTCAAGTAGTAAATATTGTTTACATTGCTCATCTGTTTCTCCTTCAGCATATATAAGGGTGTCATCTGCATAAAGTATAATTTTACATCTTTTGAGTACGTGTTACATATCATTTATGTAAACTATAGACAGCAATGCGTCCAATATAGAGCCCTGAGGTACACCAAATTCATTATTATTTTTTACCATTGACCTTGTCATTTGCTTTCTATTTGTAAGGTATGATCTAAACCACTCAAGTTTATTTTCCCTAATGCCATAAATATTTAATTTTTGAATAAGTATTTCCCTGTCAATTGTTTCAAATGCGCTTTTGAAATCTAAAAAATATTGCCATTATTTTTTACAGTTGTTTTACATGAGAAATTTTTTCTAAACCCCAGCTGATATTCTGAGAAAATAAACAATACAGAAAACAATTCTAAACAATATGTACTCATCTTGATTTCTGGCTTCTTTCGACTAAGCCCCGAAATTCATATAGTGGCCGACAAAAGTCTACGTACATACGGCCACAATCGAGAAGAATAAGGATCTGATTTTAGAATTTTTCAAAACAGTTCCAAAATCTCGTGTTCTACTCGACAGCGGCTATCAGAAAAATAGTATAATTTCCCAGGTATAATATATATATTATTTTAATTATTTTACAATTATATATATGTCAGAAGAAAAAAACAGTATAATTAATTTCAATTTCCCATTCCTGACATTCTCTCTGTGGTTCTGTAAAAATACAACTCTGATCAAAAAATCTTACAGCCAAACCTAAATTAAAGCGTTGAACGTTGCGCTGACTGGCGGCTGGTGCTAACGCTGAAGTGGCATACCTAACTACGAGCGTTAACGTTGTGTCGTAAACAGCAATGTCAACTTAAATTTTCAACAAAACATAACTAAGTAATTTTAATAGTGATTAAATCGCTAAATGTGATGTAAAAATAGGTAATAGGCATAACTTTATTATATAAAAAATAACAATTCTTTTTTAAAAAAATACAACACTATCAGTTTTGTGCATCTATAATAGCGTTTCGCAGCCAACTTCACTTTCTATCGTGCTGTCAAAATCGGATTTTTCAATTACAAAACGTTGACGCCGCGCTATTTTGGTTTGCAATTTGTATGTACATGAGAGTTTCTGCCAGATAAATAATGCTCAGCGCTTTAATTTAGGTTTGGCTTTTATTGTTTAGAATTTTTTTTAAATTATGAGAGCCATATACGACTGTCAAATTTCTATCCGTATTTTTTGACGTTTACATATTGTTTTCACACTATTATACTTTTTAATTTTATTTGAGTTTTTGAAATGTCGTTATATTCAGTGGGATAGTGTAAAATCAGCTTTAGTTGTGATTTTGGCCGTATTAGTAAATATTTATATAAAGTAATTGGTTCTCACCAGGATATTCTTACAGAGATCAGAAATTTAGGCATAAATTACAAAAATGAATAAAATTTTTTTTGTGAATTATAAAATCTGCTAAAAGTACGTAAATTTATAGTTCAGATAACATTGAATAAATAAAAAACACTAAAAAAAAAACTGAATCGCATTGAGATGAGCTTTATTATAAAAGAAGTGAAAAGAAACCCATAAGTTTATACCACAAAATTGGCCAAAGAGCTTGCAACAAGATCAGGAGTTAATTTACATCCACGGACTATTTAAACACACTGCATAGAAACTGTTATCATAGAAGAAATAGTATAGGAAAGGTTGAGTGAAAGTTTGCTGATGGGAAATAATATGGATCAGTATCAGTACAAGGCAGCTCTAGAGCGAAATCCGAAACTATCAGCTGATATATTAAACGTGGTCGAAGTTGGATTTTCTAACGAGACAATGATTCGAAACATTAGACTTAAATTGCTAAAAATATATTTTGGCACATATTCGTATAAACGCACTCTTAATATTAATTTCGCTTTTTTCTCTTTCTTTTATCAATGCATTATTCAAAACAAGTTCCAACTTACATATTGCTCACTAAAGTAACGGTAACTTGTATTGAGTGCAAAAAATTGTTTTCGTTGTTGTTGTTTTCTATAAATCATTGTACACTCGTTTTATGCGAATTCGTTTAATGCAAATTCATATTGATGCGATTCTATTTATTTTTTTTTTATGTGAAACCTCTTACATTAAAAAAGGTGTAGAAAAAATGTCAACATTTTAATTGTATTATTCTGGCTACATCTGCAGCATAAAAAATATGACTACAAACCTTGATTGCGTACTGGAAAGCTGCATACCCAAATTGTGTTCGTACCAACGCTAGTAAATAAATATTGGCATTATCAGATGAAATTTAAACGCTGAAATTCAAACTTGGAGGCGAGGGATTTCATTCTTTAAACCATAATAAATAAGCAGAACTACTCATAGAAGTGCCTTTATCCGCTTACGATATTATTAGTCAAACTACAGATTGATTGATGACTGTGAAGAAATAGTTAAACCTGTTACTACAAAAGAAATTTGTGAAGTTCTTAATAAATTTAAAGGTTTTAGAACGAAATTTTCAATGTGGATCCAGACAGGAAACAGGCATAGCTTTAGCGTCTCTGGATATCAGAAGCTGTATAAGCAAATGAAATATTCACAAACTCTGATGGCATAGAAGTGCCATTATCCGATTACGATATTATTAGTCAAACTACAGATTGATTGATGACTATGAAGAAATAGTTAAATCTGTTACTACAAAAGAAATTTGTGAAGTTCTTAATAAATTTAAAGGTTTTAGAACGAAATTTTCAATGTGGATCCAGATAGGAAACAGGCATAGCTTTAGCGTCTCTGGATATCAGAAGCTGTATAAGCAAATGAAATATTCACAAAGTCTGATGGCATATTATTTTGCCTTAGAAGAAAAAGATTAATCTGCTGAAAACTCGTTGACCATTTCTTTTACTCATAATGAGAATATTTCTGGTGATTAAAGTGATAACCTACCAAATGGTGATAATAAATTACATGTTTTCTCTAGTGATTAAAGTGACCTGGAAACAATTGGAAAGCGGTGTAGACACGTACATATTTAATGACTGTGATATAAATATGTATGTATATATGTATGTATAAAACATTATTAAAAAAAATATTTCCATTTTTCTTCTCTTTATTGAATAATTTTTATAAACTTTATTGTTTGTTTTTTATTGTTTTCCTAAATGATTTTTTTTACTTTTCTTATGTGATTTTGTTTGACTTTTAATGTTTTGATATAAATTTATGCGTTTTTTTTTTCAAATTAAGGAACAAATCAGTAGTTTTTGTATAGAGTTAGCGTATTGTTTTATGCGAATTCGGTTTATAGTATGCGTATTTTTCTGGAACAAATTGATCGCATTATAAGCAAATATTTGCAAAAAATTAACAAAAATCATAACGTAAAATAAAAAAATATAATTATAACACTTAACGAAATATTAAGATTTTAAATTTATGCGGATTTTTCTGGAACAAATTGATCGTATAATAAGTATATATTTGCATTTTCATCAATAGCTAAAGCGTCTTGCCTTGTACCGCCCAAAATAAATAAAAAAAAAATTTGCAAAACGAGCAACCTAAGTCCTTTTTGATCTCAAATCAAAAAATATCCGACGGTATAATAAGATTTAGATTTCTTGAAAATGGTTTAAATCGCCTCATGCACTTCGCAAAGTATCATCTTGAAAGGTGAAAGGAAAAATACTTTGGAAATTTAAGTTTAATTTACTTCGTTGAAATTGGAAAAATTCGATCTGATGTCCTCCACATCAAAAGTTTAACCCTCACTACGTTATAAATACTGTAAAGTAGGGTGGGCGGAACATTATGAATTTGGCAGCATTTTCTTGGTATGGCGCTGATCCTATTTGTCAAATAACAGAACGTATAGAGGAGGGATTGCTGTCAGATTATTCAGTAGCGGAGGTACATATAACACTGGCTGCAGAATAATCAATCAGCAGCAACCCACTTCCTTGTCGTTCTCATCTAAAGAACGGTTGTTCGATATTTATTTGCTTATGGTTTTTATATTTTGTATTTTCGTATACTTCTCCCTGGGTATCACCTTCTATCCCTTTTTAATTTTCAAAGTGGCCTTGCAATGTACATTCGCGATTAAGTTGTGTACCAGTGCCAGCAACCACTTGCCATGTATAATGCAGAATTTAACTCTCTGGGTTAAGTTCAGCACCAGGGCACATCTTTTGCATTTCGGGCTCTTGTATAGAAGCCCAAACGCGGGAAGAGAGGTTTCCATATCTGGCTTTGACTATTTTCCGATTCCATATCGAGTATCCTTGCGAATTACCCGAACAGTGAAATTGTTGTTGCTGGTGTTTTCAATGTTCATAATTCGTCTTGGCTATACCATTCAGGCAGCACAACTCCAGAAGGCCAATACGTGGAGCTATTTGCCGCGCACAACCACCTTGCGCAATCAGTGAATGAACCTATTCACACCAAAATAACATCATCGACCTTTTCCTCACTACACACCCTGAAAAGTATGTATTTGAAGTAATTGCTCCTCTCGGATATTCGGATCACTGTACCATTTCTGCCTGTTTCCTTGTCTCCACTCTTCACAACACTTCATATACAGCTACGAAGCGCTTGGTTTTCAATTAGAGGAAAGCTCGTTGGGCTGAGCTTAAAGATATCTATGGGCATTTCAATTGGAAACTTTATTTCCTTGATTCTAACGTGAATGCCATGACCGAAATGGATGTCAATATAATAAAGCTAGGGATGGATAATTGCATCCCAACCAGAAAGCTCCCGATTAAATCAAGAAATTAATCTTGGATTAATCAGACGTGCATGCTTGCAGTCAGATCCAGAGAGGAAGCATTAGAAAATTGGCCTAATAACAAATGCGATCATATTGATTCCCTACGCAAACAGGCGAGATCTCCGTGTACCGTAGTGCTTAGGCGCGAGAAGACTCTATACTAACAGCGCCTACGTGCTAATGTTCTTACTTTTCCGCGGGAAAGTAAGATCTTGTGGTCATTTATTAAAAGGCTTAGGAACAACGTTCCAGTCTTTATAAAGGATGACCAATTCACTTGAGCGTCTATTGGACAATCTTTTCAATGCGTCTTATCATTTAAATCTTGCTGGAAGATTGCCAATGTAACGCCAATCCCTAAAAAGTGTGAAGCTAGTAACCCTGAAAACTACCTCCCAATAGCAGTTTGTTCGGCACTTTCCAAAGTTATGGAGAGCATGATTAATTATCACCTTGTCAAATATTTAGAGTCCAACAATTTGCTGAGCGATCGCAATATGGTTCCCGTAATGGTCGCTCTACTGGTGATCTGCTGGTGCTGCTCTGTGAAAGGTGGAATACGTCCATTCATGGATTTGGTGAGAGTAAAGTTGTGGTCCTGGATATTTTCAAGGCGTTTGACAGAGTCAGAGTGATTTTGGTGTAGATAGTCACTTCTCTCGATTCATATCGAACTTTCTCAGAAATCGCACTATAAGATTGGTTATAGATGGGATCTCATCGACGAGTTCAGGATAAATTCAGGGGTAACGCAAGGCTCTGTTCTTTCTCCAACTCTATTTCTAATATTTCTTTTTCTCACTTCCGATCCGATTTACACTTTTGTCATTCATATTTTTTTGATTGTAGGCCGAGCCCTTTCGAGATTGGGTCGAAAATGTAGAGTATGAACGACACGCTTACAAGCGACCTGGCGAAAATCTTTGAGTGGGGTCGCGCGAACAGGTTCGAATTTAACGCGCGCAAGACCCAATGTTGTTTTTTGACACACAGACGTGGTGGTGTGTTATCATATGTATCTGTGGGTAATGTAGATATTGAGGAATCAGATGCTCTTGATGTTCTGGGCATGAGAATTCACTGTGATGTTCGTTGGAACGAGCACATATTTCGAGTGTCGAAAGACACATTCAAATGCCTCGGCTTTTTAAGACGGTGTAAGAATTACTGCACTCCATCTGATCTCCTCAATAGTTACAAGATCTATATCCGACCCAAATTGGAATACAACTCTCCTGTATGGGCCGGTGCTTTAAAGTCTATTTTAGAGCTTCTCGACCGCGTACAGAAGAGGTCGAAGGTTCTTATTAATGACAGTAGGGTCAGCAACTCTTTTGATTCATTAGAGCATCGTCGCAATGTGGCGTGTGTTTCATTGTTCTATAACGGAATGTGTTCTAACTAAATTAAGGAACTAATTCCTTAGAGCGAATCCCTTTGTAGTTGAATATCCAGCGAATCTCACAACGCATTGTAGGGAGAATTCGTTCTTTGGTCGCACTGTTCGTTTGTGAAACAATCATCCTGCGACTGTCTTCCCTGCCACCTACGACATGAGCAAATTTAAGTCGAACGTCCATAAACACTACTCCGTCTATCCTCCTTCCCACAACCTATTTTCCTAGGACCAGCAAAATGCACTGCATGAATAGGGGTTAATCTCTGAGTGCTGGTCTCAAGCAAAACAAAAAAACTAAAATATGCTGCAAAATTGTATTTTTATGCATGAATTTGATCCCAAGCACACTTCAAAAAGAGTGATCCATTGGCAGAAAATACTAACATTTTTATCATGCTCAGAGTTTGGACCTAAACCCAATTAGAAATCTTTGGGCAGATATTGAAAGAGGATTGGAAAAGGAAAACAAATAGTGTATATATTATAGAATAATATGTATGTATGTTAGGCTAGTCCTTTTTTCCAAAATCAAATTTTTTTAATTGGGAATCTCTTAAAATATTCTTTTTCGTAAAAAAAAGTATCTCGTAAAAATTTGAAATCAATATCTTAATTTTAACACTTGCCTCGAGGTTGAACTTTATACCCATAGGTGCGACGCATTAGACTGGTCCTTATATGGCACAAATATTTTATTGTATTATATTATTTTTCAATGGGGAACCTTCTAAATTGTTCTTTTAAGTAACATTTTTTTTTTCGAAAGCAATATTATTTACTTGTTATTGTGAAAACATTATTTAGCTCTTAGGAGCTCCACACATTTCTTCAGTTCCAGGCATATAAATTTATAATTTTTGTAAGCAAGCGCTTGCCACTTTTCTCTTATTTTATACTTATTCAAATTTGTTAATAATAAAATATCGTTCTATGGAGCCTCAGTTGTGTTATTTGTAGTAAACCACGGTTTAATTAGCTATAATAAAACCACAAATTCTTACCAACGCTGTTTCCTTTTCTTTCATTAGATAACGACCGATAAAAAATATTTTATTTCAAATAGTTTAAACAGAATTCTAAAAAACTACTTGTTGACTACTGCAATTGTTGCAAAAGGTACAGTAATTTTATGGCGATCATACAATATACACTAGGGCGTATAAATATGCGTACAGACTATTTAGTTTACTTTAAGGTCGGATTGTGGTGCTAAAGAGTAACGGTATTGCTTTGAAATTGGTTTAACTTTTCAGATAATTATTTGAAATATGATGTTAGGTATTTTCCTTTAGCATATGATAGTTTGGAAACTAAACTGTACTTCGTAACCGTTTTTTGTAGTTAAATAATACCATAAAACTGAAGTTTTAAGCTGGATTCACCTTTTGTTTCGGAACAAAAATTTTATTCTGTAACCATTTTTTATATGTAGTCTGACGTTTCTATTTTTGAGAGAGAGAGAGCGAAAAGGGAGTTAACTTACTTCGGAACAATTTCAGCTTGAATTGGTTTAATTTTAATTTTTGTTCCGAAACAATTGAACTGTGCTACCAGCTACTTCAATTTTTTAAGCAAAGTTGAACTTAGCTGTCACATGTACGTATGTATAATACAATACATATCATTTGTTTTGTATTGTTTGTTTTAAAAAGTAACTGTTGACTAATATTATTATATTAAAAATAAAATTAAATAAATATTATCATGGAGTTAAGTGAATCAGTTGCACTGAAGCTTATTTCAGTAATAAAAGTCACAATAACACGTTAACAATAGCAACCTCTATTAGACACGCTGTCACATGTACGTATGTATAATACAATACATATCATTTGTTTTGTATTGTTTGTTTTAAAAAGTAACTGTTGACTAATATTATTATATTAAAAATAAAATTAAATAAATATTATCATGGAGTTAAGTGAATCAGTTGCACTGAAGCTTATTTCAGTAATAAAAGTCACAATAACACGTTAACAATAGCAACCTCTATTAGACACGCCACGCTCTCAAAAATATTTCATATGGTACCCTTGTTTTTCCAGAACAATTTTTCGAAGTGGGTGAACCGTTTCAGAACAAACTTTCCAAAAACTAAAATTGTTTCGGAACAAAATGCTTGTTCTTCCTTGGGTGAATCCAGCCTTAGAGTCAAGCTCATTGAAAACATCAATATAGCGGTTTTTAGAAGTTTTTTGGTTTAAAGTGCAATAATGTAGGATTAACCTTTTTAATTTTTGTACTTAAATAAAAACACTTGTTTTAATTAACAATTTATTTATGTATATATTATTAAGTTTTTAAAAAATTATATTGAAGTTAATATGGCTATGCCGCTAATTGGAAAGGTCCTCGTCTCACACAACACACACGTCACATTCAACCGTTCCTGCTAGACTGTTGCTCGTCATTAAATTCAAAAAAGCCTTACCTCAATTTATCTCTGCTTCAATTTATCTATTATCGTCTCGTCCACTGTCCATACGTTCGTTAACCCTCCTACCGACTGTTCGTTTAATCCTCAAATGCGTTCGTTCGTAATAGTCCGATCCTACATCCCGCCCTCGACCCGAATATGACCCCCTGCTCGTCATATATTCAGCTAAAGTCGTACACCTCTTGGAACCCTCTACGTTCCCCACCTTTCCACATCATATCAGCTTCTTTACAACCCTATATGGACCAAGGGACTTCGGCCTCAACTTCATACCAGCGCCAAATTGAGTACGCTTGATTGCGACCAGTTCACCGACCTCATATACTGCCTCTGGAATTCTGGAAAATATGATTATATTTCTTATGTGTTGCCTCCATTGGCCCTACATGACCTATACGGTATGTAACTAAAGGTCTATCATCTTATCTATGGGGCTCAAAAATCCTTCCTTATGTCCCTTCTTAGCCTCCGATACTATGCATTCTACACAACTCTTCACCACTCTATCCACTTTACTCTTCAATTCAGGTATATAAAATGATTTTTCTACTACATCCTGGGTTTTACGAGATCCAAAATGGCCTTGACGGTGCGCAATCTAATAATAATCTCCTGTTCCATACTACTAGGTGGTATTACAGTTAACTCTCTATCAGTGTCTTTATATAATAAATCGAATTTCACATAGTAATTATCATAGGAATTTTGCTCCAAAACCTTCCTGATTGCCTTTATCCATTCGTTATGAAGTTGAGCTTCCCTTACGCGATATCTTAAAGAATCTACCATCATAAGAGACGAAATGCGACTTAAGGCATTAACATGCCTCATCTTTGTTCCTGAGCGATGTTCTATTTTGTAGTCAAAATCCTGCAGTAATGCCCATCTTGAGCCCCTCGGTGGGACGTCCTGTTTCCTTATCGTTAAAGCGAATGCGTTACAGTCGGTCACTATCTTCACTTTCAATCCTAGAGCATAAATCCTCCACTTCTTCAATGCCTCAATAACCGCTAACACATCCAACTTGTACGAATGGTATTTCTGCTCTGTTGATGTTGTTTTCCTGCTCATATATTCTATGGGGTGCAACCGTTCTCGCTATCTTACTGTAGCAACACAGCCTCATAACCACACATGCTCGCATCGGTATGGAGTTCAGTCACTGCCTGTGGATCAAATAATGTAAGCACGGGAGCTGTCACTAGGGAATTTCTTAACTGTTCGAACGCTATTATTTCAAATTTTGAGTTCGTCCTCAAAAGGTCCGACAATGGTTTAGCAATTACAGCATAATCGGGTATAAATCGTCGAAAATATGAAGTTAGTCGCAAAAATCTCTGAACTGACTTTTGATTAAGTGGCAACGGATATGTGGACATAGCCTTAGTCTTCTCCTTTGAAGGTTATATTGTAGAGTTCTCTATTACGTACCCCAAAAAATAATTTTTCGTCTCAAAAATTGGCATTTTCTTCATTTTACGTCCAGTCCGTTCAATCTCTCGGTTTCCAATACCTTTGGAAGCTTCATAATTCCCTCCTCTTTACTCTCAGACAATAATTAGATCATCCATGTAAATCAATAAGGTACCATCACAAATAAAATCCTACAGAACACTGCTGGAGAATTAAAAATTCCAAATGGTACAAACAAAAAATTTCATGAATCCCATTATGTGTCACAAATGCTGTGTACTCCCTCGAATCCGGTTCGACTGGAACATGAAAGAATCCATTTCTCAAGTCTAAAATTGTATACACCTTTGCTCCTTGCCACCTTTGTACAACGTCATCGATAACAGCCATTGGAAAATTGTCACGCACTATCTTCAGATTCAAATTACGATAATCACAACAAAGACGTTTAGTTCCATCCTTCTTGGATACCAACACCACTAGCGTTGCGTATTCCGAACAACTTAACCACTCATTAACCTGACTATCGGTTGGTCCGCATATGGCATTCTTCTCGGCCTATGTATCACGGGGATAATTCTGTGGTCTAATTGGTTTTTATGTTCTGTTAAATCGCCCAATTTTTCCCTAATGTTTCTTCCGAGACGTTCCGTATCCAATTGATCTTCATTCGATTGCTCAGATGCATTATGTAGAATTTCACCAAACTCACCCTGCAATACAGCCACTGAGCTAACATCTTTATCGCCCTGTTCAACACAATTTACCGACGAATTATCTCTATATATAAATTTAGCTCCATCCGAGTTTTTTATCATATCAATCTTTTCAAAGATATCGTTACCCAAAATAATTGAATACAGGATATCACTTTCCATAACAACATGGAATGTCACATCTAGTTCAATGTTATCTACACTGACACGAACAGTAAAATTTCCCATGGTTGTAATTCTTTTGCCACCAATGCCTACTAGTGTTTTTCTCTCTTGACCAAGATCAATACCACCCAAAAGGAAAAGTGCATCATAACGTATAGCACTTATGTCACTGCCGGTATCCACAAAAGCTGAAACAGTTTTTCCCATCATCTCAATGTCTTTGAAAATTCGACCTGGCGGAGGAAAATTTCTGTAGATAATCTATGAACATTTCCCTTATTTCTGGTGTTTGTACCCTTCATAAAATTGTGTTCTTTCTTCACCTCCATTCCACATTCAAATGATTTGTGTCCAAAGCGCTGGTATTTATAACATTTTGTCCCGATGCTTGTACATGCGTTGGATAATTGTCCGTTTTCACCACACTTGTAACATCTTTTTTCATCCTTAGTCTCATTTTTGGTTGTCACGTTCTTCATTAAATTTTTAGATGGTCCTTTACTATTCGATGTTCCTGGCGAACGATTTTTTTGTATATTATTAATTTAATTTTTGGTTGTCACGTTCTTCATTAAATTTTTAGATGGTCCTTTACTATTCGATGTTCCTGGCGAACGATTTTTTTAATATATTAAATTTTTTCCCTTAATTCACTGACGCTCTTTGCACCGTATAAAACGTACTTGTTAGACTTATAATTTCCTATGCCTTCAACAAAATATTCTATTATACTCTCATCGTCTAATCCGATAGAGTTACCTATCTCCTGAAGGGTATAAAGGTATTCTCGAAGCGTTTCGTTTTCCTACGATTCTCTAATATTCTGTGAACTTCTAATGATGACTTTTTTCTACTAAATTCTTTTATCAAAATATCCTTAAGTGAGCACCAATTCCTAATCCCAGCATATGCACAGTCTTCGAATTCTTCAATCCACTGCTTAGCTTCTGACAGGCCATCTCCCAAAAAAGTTGAGAAAGAATCCTGTACGTCCCTTAAGGTAAAATTGCTGGACGGTATTGTCGCAATATGCTCAGCGACCACTGAAAAAGCCTTACCATAATCCGAGGTGTCATCTACCTTACGTGCCAAACCAAAATGTGCTAAAAGTCTGTCCTGTAAAATATCCTTATTCCCTGTTTTCGAAAATCCTAGTTCGTCTAGTCTAGTCTTCAAACAGTCTACAGTCAAACCAAAAATTCTGTCCCTATCCATTTTCAAAACTGTTAAAGCGGCTTACAAATTAATAGTTTAATAAACAAAGCAATAACATGAAATAGAATAAAATTTTATAAAATAAGATAAAATATGAATTTAACGTTAATGTCAAAGTTCATACAATACAGAATCAATATTTAAATTTTGAAAAGAAATTATGTTTAAAATAATAAAAATGTTTTATTTAACATTACATGTATTCAAGTTTCTGCTGTATGTGTCGTCTGTCTGCTGGCACTTCTTCTTGCTGCACCAAAATTCTCTTCTCTTCTGTTGATTTATTTTCTTGGCTTTCTTTTCACACAGTTTGTTTGTTTTTATTTTCTTATATACACGATGTGGATGTTTCACTGCACCCTTTCTTTTGTTGTTGTTAGTCGACGAATGTTTTTATACAAGCAAATGCTTTACCACACAAATTGTTCTTATTCACAGATTATTTGTAGTTTCAATTAGATAATTCTCTTTTATCTATAGCTTTGAGAGAGTTTGCAGTTAATGTTGAATTAAAAAATCTTTTTTCTTCTTCTTTAATTTCTCTCTCAAAATCAAATTAAGTATGTGCTTTTTGTTATTGTTCGATACAGATGTTACGAATGTTTTGTTTGTCTCTTTCTTCTTTTTTTTTGTAGCGTCTTGTTACGTCACACAATGGTTTTGTTGCTATATGATGTTCTCGATGCACGAATAAAAGAAAACGCACTAGATTTTAAAATTTAACGTATTTTTCTCTAATATACAAGACTGTGCATGTTTCTCCACTCATACATATGTTGATCTTGTTTTGCATACAAGCGTTTCTTTTTGTCTTATAAAATTTCTGCGTCACAATTTAAAGCATTTTGTTCATCACTGTTTTTTTCTTTTATTAAAAAAGAAAAAAAAAAATTATCTTCACAGTAACTCGCTATTGTTAATTTAAATGTTCGTCACTCTTTTCTTTACATCACAAAATTTCTTCTTAATTATTACATCTTCTTAATACACACATATTACATCACTTTTTTCAAATATTTCGTCACATTCTCTCCTTTCCAATCACGCATCCAGGTTGAGCCGCCAAAATTTGTAGGATTTACCTTTTTTATTTTTGTACTTAAATAAAAACGCTTGTTTCATTTAACAATTTATTTATGTATTTATTATTAAGTTTTTAAAAAATGATATTGAAGTTAATATAGCTATGCCGCTAACTGGAAAGGTCCTCGTCACACACAACACACACGTCACATTCAACCGTTCCTGCTAAACTGTTGTTCGTCGTTAAATTCAAAAATCCTAACTCTGCTTCAATTTCTCTATTATCGTCTCGTCCATACGTTCGTTAGCCCTCCTACCGACTGTCCGCTTAACCCTCAAATGCGTTCGTTCGTAATAGTCCGATCCTACAATAATAGGCAAGAAAAGTACACCAGAAAAGAAATTAATATTGCTGAGCGTAAAATTATAGTACATTTATGAAAAAAAAAACGAAGAGAAATAGGTCAAGTAGTTGAAGGGACTCACTCATTTATCCAGAGAGTGATTTAAAAATGTTAAAACTCTGAAGTTTTAATTTTGTTTTGGTTGCCGAATGAAATTATCTGAACGCAAAAGAAATGTTATGTTGCTATTAGTGAAGAAAAAACCGTCAGAAATAGCTAAAAACAAATATACAATTTGATAGACAAGTATTTAAAGTTAATATGTGCAAAGCTTTGAAATAGGTCTAATACAGAAGCAATAAAGTACGGAAGAAGCCGCTAGTGTAACAAGTCAATAGACAAAAGCGAACTGCTTTCGCTAAGGAACACATAAATAAACCTTCAGAGCGTTGGATAAAACTACCATTTAATGAAGTCGAGTACTATAATTTTGACATAAAATAACGCCACATTCTGTGGAGGAAGCTTTGTAAAAAACCTTGAAAGCGCTGATTGCTAAAAACTTAAAACCAACTGCTTAATAAACTAACAGAGATGTGTAGGTAATGTGGAGTTTATTCCACTCACAATTGATCATAAGGTCTATTAAGATGTTCTCTGAACATATCTTACTGAAACACACATTACTGAAATACACATATTGCACACACTGCAAAGGTTTTGATTGTTGTATATTGTAGAAAAAAAACTATTGAAAACTCCAATGCACTAACCAGACTTATGTTCCATGGAACATTTATGGAATTTAATAGAAAGGAAAATGTGAACTCGTTTAAAAACATCAAAAGATCTTTTTCAAACGGTACTAAATTGGGAATGGGAAAAAATTAGCTCTAATAACTAATAAGATCTCTAAGTTTTAATAAGAGTTAATTATTAATTAGTTGCACCAATGCCAAAAATAGCTTAAAGAAGTTCTTATTAGTCGGACTGATCAGAAAAGAATTGATTAAAAATACTTTATTAGTAGAGTAATAAAACAAAAGTACCGTAATAATAGATAGATAAATATGCTGAAGTGTACATACAGTGTCGAACAAAACATACTAGACTAAACAAAAATTATTATTAAGCCTTAATGACATGTCAAATTAAGTATGATAAATATCATATTTGTACTTTATTTCAAAATATATGCTTTATTGTAAAAAATTAAATAGCAGTTTTATACCTTATCCAAAGTTTAAAGATATTAATAAAAAGGAAAAAAAAATCTGTTAAAAATTCACGTGACGTTGGAATCAATATTTTTTGGAATATCCCCTGTATTAAGGGACCGCATCACATCTTTTTGGCATAAAAGCAATAAGATTATCCTATTATAGTTTTTTCTATACCAACCCAAGCAGCCTATAGAATATAAAATAATTTTGTATCTTCTTCTACACCTTTTCTATTGATTCTTTTATTCACTATTTCTCAAATGATCTCTTTTGAATTGAGGTCTGGAGATTGCGCTTGCCACTTCATAACACGAATTCCTTCCCTCTTAAACAAATCTTTTACATACCTTGAGATATTTTTAGATCATTGTCCTGTTGAAATTACCAAAGAAGTGGCATATTCCATTCTGCATGAGGAAGCATCACATTTTTTAGGATCCCTTGATACTTGAATCTGTCCATATTTCTATCAATTTATGTAAGGGCCCTCCGTGTTTTACAATACCTTGACAATACTAATGATCCAATCGTCTATTTTTCAGTCTGCGTACTCTCTTCATACCATCAGAGTTTTTTAAGTTAAATTTTGATTCATCTGAAAATAAAACCGTGTTTCACTTCTGTATGGAGCAGTCGAAGTGCTCCTTAGCAAATTGTATTGGCGCTTTACGGTTCTTCTCAGAAACAAAAGGCTTCTTTGCAGCCCGATAACTATTGAGTCTTGTGTCACATTATCTTCTCTGTACGGTTACACTACGTATTTGTAAGTTCAGATTTTCAACAACTGCAGGATATGACTTATCAGGATATTTTTAAAGTCTCTTACTATTCTTGAATCGTCTTTTGAAGTCGTATACCGTGGTCGGCCCCTGCGGTGAACATTATAAGCTTTTCCTGACATTAAACTTTTTTATAATAAAGCTGTCAGTGGATTTTGGGAGGGAAAACCTTTCGAATATGTTTTTTTTGTGATATAACGTCTTTAAAAAGTTTAATCATTAACTTTTTAAACTGAAGGTTGTATTTGTTTCCAGCCAGTTTAGATCTGTCAATTAAAAATGAGGAAAATATAGTAAGAATTTGGTCATTATTCCCCAGGCACACACCTTTGTCTTAAGAAAGTAATTAAAAGACTAGGAAATTAATAAGTTAACTCCACATGCTTCAATATTAATTTGTTGTATTATTCTCTCTTTAGAATAATAACGGGATTTACAGCTTTACTATGTTTGCATTGTAAAAAGTTCAATATTGTTACGTTTTTACCTTTTTAAAAACGTGTTGTTATGAGTTCGTAGATTGTAGTTAAAATAAAATAAATTTTGTGTTTTTTTTTTATTAAAATCCTTTATTCAACGCAGTTATGTGCACCACTGCTTGTAATCTTTTTACAGGCAATAACAATTTTTATTCTTAGTTACTCTGTCTGTTTACAATCTTGTAAACAACAACAATTACTCGACAGATCTTTCCACTTTAAGATCTTCTAACCCGATCGTAGTTACAACTTTGGTTCGATCACAACCTTTTCAACCAGAGGTTATCCACACTTAACTCTCTTTACTGAATTAGCTCCAACTAAACTGGTTTTTTACTTCACTACTAGCTTCACGAATTTACTCTTTCTAAACACTCTTCACACAAATAACACATTCACTGCGTTTACTTTGCTTAAAACTGCACTCGTTGTGTTTACGACACATAAACTGATTGCTGTTCACATCGATGCGTTTTTTATATGGCTGAGTAAACAACACATTGAAAGCTGTCGAACCTCTCGATATTTCAGGTAGATTCCATCTGTTTCTTTTAATTTCTTTTTAGTTCTTTTGTAGTCATGCGTATATGAACATCTACCTCTTTCAGCTCTTAGTATTTGTTGTTGCTTGTTTATTGTCTGTTACTTGTTTTCTTTGCTGCTTAATTATTGTTGTTGCCGTGTTTTTTTATTACTTTATCTCTGCTAATTGTTGTTGCTGTAGATTTGGTTATTTGTAAACAGCACGTTTGTTGTTCTTGCAGCTTTTGTTTATTTGTTTTAGCGATGTAATAAACGCTGTGGTGCGCAACCTTATTGTCGTAACAACATGTTTTGTCGCATGCGTGTTATATAATTTAAGCACTTTTGTATTAAATAAGTTAGAAATGCAATAAAAATTTAATTTTTTCGAAATATTTTTGATTGTTTACCATATATACAATAAATTAAAATCAAATCAAATCAATAAATTAAAATCCACAAAATGCTGAAATTTTATTTCAATCCAATATGTTTTGCCCGGCCCTGTACATACTTCTATAGAGATAGAATAATGTCCACAACATAGTACGAAAAATGTTGAAAGCGTAACTAAGTAATACAGTGGGATGCTACCAGCAAAAGTTTAAACAAATATTTAAAACACTCCCACTTTTGTTCAACTTTCCAAAACTAATTTTCATTTTCTGTAGATTAATAATTTTAAACTACGTATGGTATATTTTTATCATTTAATTCAACTTCATACTTTAACTTAGAAATTTCGATTTTGATTAAAAGATTAATTTAAAGGTTTATATTGTATACATTAAAATTACTTAATATTTCATTTAATTCATACTTTAATGTACAAACTTTCTATTTACCAAAATTTAATACAAAAGGTTTATTTATAGTTAATGATATTCATCAAATTTCGAAAACGTATAAATTTTTCTTTAGGCAATGCTCTAGTAGAAACATCTGCACTTTGTTGGTTTGTGGAAACATAACCTTTTTCAAAAATTTTTTCTGCATATTTTTGTCGTATAAATTTATATTTAACATCAATGTGCTTACTTCGTTTATGAAATTCGGAATTTTTAATTAATCAGATAGCAGTTTGATTATTATTGTTGAATCCAAATCAACTCCTTTAAAGATGGCAACTGGCAACAAATTCTTATTCTGTGGTAGAAAAAGCAACACATTTTTTCCTTTGAGAGTATCATGAAGTACAGGACCTCCTTGTTTCTACGTCGAACATTGGGGTATTTGATACCGAAAATGGATATAAATTAAAAAAAAAAAAATTCACAATACAGTAAAAATTATATATTACGTTAAAGTAGATAACATTCTGCATCATTAGGCATAAACATATTTTTGATATCATTTTCCGTTATGCTGCCGCGTTCTTCCTAAGTAAAAGATTTTTTTTGTTTTTCTATATGTGAAAATAAAAACACAGATTTTCGTACTTTTGTAGTGTACTGTAGTATACCCAAGAAAAAATTCTTTATTTTAGGTTTAGTATTTTTATTTATATTAAGCTAAACGTCTCAATCTTATGCTGGTTGCTTAAAGAGTAAATTATTTACGAACATCACTGGATATCTACACTATGAACCAGTATAAATGAAATCAGTATTTTTGGTAACGGTATTACTGTTATTGTTGTTTTTGCTTTTCGTCAAAATAAATGCAATGCGAAAATAAAACAAAAGCAAATGTAGACTAAATAAATGGTAAACTAGTTACTTTACTCTTTTTTTACTCTTTTAATAATTAAATACACTACAATACCCCCAACATAATTTTTTTTACATCCATAAAAATTTTTATTTGTTTTTATTACGATTATTTTAAAATTCATTTTAAAAAATGTTTATGGATGAGAAAAAAAAACTAACATTAGTTTTACATAAATAAGTAGGGATAAATACATATTTTTAAAATTTTTTTGTTTTCTTTGTCTTAAATTGTATTCACCTTGTTAATATTTTGACAATCTTCAGTTTGATTATTACAGTTATTCGTATCATTTTGATTATTAGAATTAACATTTTCATTTTATTGATATTTTGTATTTTCGTTTACAATTTTTAGATTTTTGTTTTCTAAATTTTCTTGATTGTTATTATCATATGTACTATAAGGATAAATTCTTTGGAATGGATCTGATATGGTAGTCGGAATTTCTAAAGTATTAGGTTTGCTACAGGGTATCATTTGATTTGTATGTCTTTTCCATAATTTATTAGATTCCATTTTTACCAAATTTTTTGTTTGCCTAAAACTTTAAAAATTATACCTTTTGACCACGAAACTTTGCACGGAACAGAATAATCTTTAACAATAACATTATCGTTTTTGTTAAATACATTTTTTCTAAAGCCTTTGTGGTTTTTTATTTGATTTTTCTGTTTTTCTTTTGCAAAGTTTTTAATATCAGACATTTTCTTATTTTCAACTTTTCTTTTTGGATTAATAAGATCAAGTCTCGTTCGCAATTTTCTTTTGTTAAACATCAAATGCTTGAGTACGTGGTGTTTCTATAATCGAACAAAAATCGGCATAATGCGCTGTTGAATTCAGATAATGGCGTGTTATTTAAATTACACTTTAAAGCACTTTTAATTATTTTATCGTCATTTTCCGCCTGCCCATTAGTAGCGGGGTGTCCAGCTAGTATTGTAACTTGCTCAATTCCATTGTTTTTCAAAATTGTTTGAATTTATTTGAAACAAAAAATGTACCGTTGTCTGAAACTACACATTTAGGTAGTCCAAAACGCGCGAAAAGTTCATGAAGAACGGATATAACAGCATCACTTGTCGTATTCGTACCCATATCAATACACTCGACACATTTACTGGTACTATCAACTACTACTAACATCAGCGCTTTAAAAATGGACCAAAAAAGTCTATATGTATCCCAGACTTCGTCTGTTCTAGACCATTCCTGGTGAATTGGATTTGAACGAGTTAATAACAAGATTCGCAAGATTTAACAATTTCTTCCAAATCCCTAGATTGCCTTGGCCACATACAGCATTCACGAGCCATTGACTTCATTTATACTATACTCATATGAGAAGCGTGTAAAAAAATGTACTATATCTGTTGTTAATTCTTTAGGTATAATTATACGATATCCTCAAAACAAAAAATTTTTCTCTTTCGATAACTCATTTCGCCTCAAAAAAATATGGAAGTAGTTCAGAATCGTTCTTGGCCAGCCAATTATAATGTTAGTTTTAACTTTTTGCAATAACACATCCTTCGCTATCACATTGCTTATTTTCTCAAAGTCCAAAAAATGTATCTCGCCTTTAAGGTTAACTAAATAATTAAGGTACACGTTGTCGGGGAATTCTTCTAAATGTAAGTTTGAATCCTTTGGATATCTAGAGAAATAGTCAGCTATATTACTCTTTGATTTGATATGGCAGATATCAAACTGGTAACCTGATAAAGTTAAAGCAATACGCTGAAGCCATTAAAGGTATACCTTTTTTTGGAATAAAAATATGATGTTATGGTTTGTTGTCAGTCACTAAGGTGAAATGACGACCATATACATAATGATGAAATACCAAATAAAATAGCAACTGCTTCACGATCTAACTGTGAATACCTTTTTTCTGTATCTGTTAATGATCTAGACGCAAATTCAATTGGTCTTTCTACACCTTGCTCATCAATTTGAAACAAAACAGCGCCCACGCCCACTGGGGTGGCATCTACCGTCAATCTAGTATTGAGTTTTACATTAAAATGGGCCAAACAATTATAAGCTATTAATAAAGATTCAGGCTGATCAACGGCCGAGGAACAACTATCGTTTCAAACAAACTTGGTATTTGCTTTTAACAAATTGTGAAGTGGGTTAAGCAGTGTAGACACATCCGGTAAAAACCGTCTATAGAAATTCACTGCACCTAAAAATGCTTGGAGTTGCGTCACATTTATAGTATATGGAATCTTAATAATTTCATCAATTTTTTCAGGGTTCATGTGCAGTTCATTTTTGTCAATTATGTGACCTAAATATTGTACTTTCTTTGAAAAAATTCACATTTCTCCGACGACAGCTTAAAACCAGCATCGTTCAAAATATTAAGATCCTGCTCAAGTCTTTCCACATGCAATTCTCTATTAGATGCACTGATCAAAATGTCATCTAAAAATACGACAGCTCCATCTAGGTGCTGAAGCCAAACCATAAATAAACCTACGAGTAATGCACTGAAACAGACCCTTTAAAGTAGAAATAGTAGTATGTTTCCTGGATTCTTCATCTAATTGAATTTGTTGATAGGCTATGCTCAAATCTAATTTGGTAAATTCCTCCCCACCGTGTAATTTGGAAAAAATATCCTCAATACGAGGCAATGAGTATTTTTCAACATTTAAATAAGGATTAATTATGTCCTCCGTTTTTCTTCACGATAGGCACAATAGGAGTACCCCATTCACAATAACCAACTGGTTGCAAAATATTCATTCTTACTAGGTCATCTATTTCTTTTTCCACTTTGTCCTTAATAGCCAAAGGTAACGGTCTGGGCCTAAAAAATTTTGGTACAGTTTGGTCTTTGATTTTTAAGACTGCCTGGCGTCCTTTAAACAAACCTAAGCTACCGTCAAAAAGATTCTTAAATTTTTTAATAATTTGTTCTGTGGTTGACATAGGTACCGAATAATTTAATTTACAAATTTTAATTTTAAAATTTTTTAAAAAATTCCTTTCCAACAATGGGGGGCCACCATTTCTAATTACTATAATAGGAATTACCTTAGTTTTATTTCCATATTTAACCTGGACGTTGAACGATCCTATAGGAGCTATATCCATGCCATTATATGATTTCAACAACACATCCACTTTTTCGAGTTTATAGTTTAGAAAAAAAGATTTATAAAAATTTTCGGAAATACATTATTTTCCGAACCAGTATCCAGTTCCATTTCAAAAAGTTTTCCGTTAACAAAAATTTTAATTTTAATTTTAATAGGACCATCGTGATCACTAGTAATAGAGAATAAACTTAATTCATTGTTATCAACAAAATTAATTTTTTTTATGACCTTTTTGCTTACATTGATTGCATCTATAATTCCTGAACTTACAATTCTCACTCCTACGGTTGTAGTACCCACACCCTTGCACTGTTGTTTATGTTGTTGTGTTGTAATTTTACCCTGGTGTTGCCTCCTTTGTTGTTTCTTCTTATTTCTTTTAATAAAATGCAAATTTTCCTCCTCGACATTTTTAATGCCGTCATATTGGTGCTTTGCATATTCCACATTATTGGCGTTTTCAACGACCTTTTCAAATGAGCTCCTCACAGACTCCAAAAAAATTTTATCACGGTCCGGACCCTTTTCCAACCCCATCACATACTTATCACGAATAGCCGTTTCTAAGTTAGCGACAAACTCACAATGCACAGCCAACAATCTAACACGGACCGCCCATTCATTTATAGTTTCCGTGGATGATTTTGTGGCATTGTAAAATTTAAAGCGCTCAGCCTTTAAGATGTTGCAGCCTTAAAATGCTTATTCATCACTGCCAGACACCTGTCAAACGTTGTAACGACATCTTCAACTTTTGCCGGACTCACCAAATTTTGCAACAGCATATGTGACGTTACGCTTAACGAAATCAATAGGATGGCTTTTTTCGTTGGCTCATTAACTATTTCGTTTGCAATAAAAAACTGCTCCAATTGGGTGTGAAATACAGCCCAATTCTTCTGAATGTGTGCAAAATATGGTACTTTAATAATTATTGCTTTTGCCATTTCTTTTATTAAATTATTATTTAAGTTTAAACAATATATTTCTTTAAAAACTTTATTAAAATTTATCCTCGTCGCCACTGTAGTATACTGTAGTATACCCAAGAAAAAATGCTTTATTTTAGGTTTAGTATTTTTATTTATATTAAGCTAAACATCTTAATCTTATGCTGGTTGCTTAAAGAGTAAATTATTTAAGAACATCACTAGATATCTACACTAAGAACCAGTATAAATGAAACCAGTAGTTTTGGTAATGGTGTTACTGTTATTGTTATTTTTTCTTTTTTGTCAAAATAAATGCAATGCGAAAATAAAACAAAAGCAAATGTAGACCAAAATAAATGGTAAACTAGTTACTTTCCAGGAGTGTACTCTTTTTATAATTAAATACACTACAACTTTTCAAAATGAAATTTCTATAGTTTTTTAAAGATAATGATAAATAAAATAGTAATGAAACCATTAACTTCAGGCTAGTGAGATTATTTCTACGTTTTTTTATTTTTGTGTTTAGTCAATGTACACGTTTTTTATTTTGTTTGAAATATAGGCTAAAAATCAGCCATTTTTGGGAAATATGTGGACTTAAAGTAGTGAGTTAAGCAAAATTAAGCGAAGGTTATCATTTTTCCTAAACATACAAACATTCCATCAACTACTGTTAAAAAACTTGCTCATACTTGCGCCTTTTAAAAATAAATTGATTTATGTTTATAGATACATGAAATATATACGAGTACATACACACATATGTATGTACTTAAACTACTTAAATTACAACAGAGTATTTTTATGAACCAAGTAGGCATTCGCGGCCTTTCATTGATGGATTCAATTCTTCGAATGGCTTTTTCATTTACGTATAAACTTCCAATAATGAAGTGGCACGCTAGTTCTGAAGATGAAGAGAAAATTGTTTCAGTTAACAAGCCCGCATCCAAAGTGAATTTAGGAGTCAAGTGGCTTTGGTAATTGATCAGCCAAAACCCGTATTTGGAAATTCCAATAACGGCAACAATGCAAGGCGTTTCTTCCAAAACGCAGATATTTCGGCACAAATAACAAACCTTGACGTCAATTTAGTAAAACGAATGCACGTAATAATGGTAACAATTTCAAGTGGTTTTAAAATAAATATTGACATACTTAAAGAGTTTGCACTTGATACCGCTAAATATGTTGTGAAAATTTATCCTTGATAAAATAAGTCCCCAACTGTTCACAAATATTTAATTCATGGACCACAAATAATAAATCATGTCTTATTACTAATAGGGCAGTTGTCAGAGGAGGCCCAAGAATTTTTTTGCGAGAATGTTCAAGAGAAAAAATAATGAGGATATATTTTTCAGACTTCTAGTGATTTCCGATCCTATTATTTCCAATATGAGAAAGTTAAAAGAAAAAAGGTAACAATTTTCCGCAAGAAGCGCTGAGCTTATTAATATTTGAACAAAATCTAGAAAATCTTCAATATAAGGATGATGATGACGACGATAATGATGATGATGACACGATAATGATAATCTTGCTGATGATGTTAATGGCAATGGTAGTTATAAATTCGATGTTACTGAATAAAGTGTTTTTCATATACTATGATTATTTTTATTATGAGAAAAACAAAAGTATTGAGAAAATAAAAATAAAAGAAGAAAAGAAAACTAAAAATTGCCACCAAAGTATGCATAAAAACTATTTAATTATACATTTCGGACTAAAATAGATCGAACTCCATTGAATTTAGTTCTCTAAAAAGGCTCCCTGGATTGATTTACACATTAAGCATTAACTACCCCACTGTGCATCGCCAGCATAATCATCACCGCTAAAACAATTTAATGTATATTTGTAGTTAGCTGTAAAAGTAAAACCATATCCCTTAATGCCTTGTAAGTATTTGAAAATTCTTTTTACAGTGTTGATATGTATAGTTAAAGGTTTTTCTAAAAACCTACTGACGTAGTTGATGGCAAAACTTATATCTTCTCGTGTTGTCAGCATTAAATACATTAAACTGCCTACTGCTTGGGTAGCTTTTAATTTCGTCACCTTGATTTAAAAACATATAATTTACTTATTAACAACTAAACTAAACTAAATAAGAATTATATTTGAGTAGTGATCTGTCGTCGGTGACGTCAATACCTGTTTCGCTTGTTCGTCCATGTTGTTTCTATATCAATAAATCTAAACAGTGCAATATTACAAAATAAAATATAACAATGATAAACAATAAAAGTAGACAAAAGTGAACATAAAAACCAATAACAGAACATATATGTATATACATACGTATACCAAAAGTCACAACTCTTGACGAAACATTAGTTAATAATAAAAAAATTAAAAAAAATTTTTACAAGAACAACATAAAATGATCAACCAACAAAAACTCAACGAAACAATTTCTCAAAAGACAATTGTGGAACATAGACAAAAATCAACAATCCTAACGGAACCTACAATAACAATATTAATTTATAAATAAATAAAACAAGAAAATACAACATCATCAATAAGAACGAAAACAACAAAATATTAATAACAAAACAAATTATTGGAATGAAACAAACAACAAAACACTAACATAAAAAAATAAACACACACTTGACAATAACCAATTCAAATACGGGCAAGATTAAACATCGGCAAAATGAAGGACTGTTTGATCCATAGGGGAGAATTTAATTATGTGCCCTACCATCGGCAATAGTGCTTACCCTTCCCCTCATTATTCCTTTCAAAACCTTTGGGTGCGAACCACTTGGAGGGGTTGCAGTTGGATTATTCAGTAGTGAAGGTATAACACTGGCTGCTGAATAATCAACCAGCAGTTTTTGCCTTATGTGAGACCCAGGTTTCTGAAACTGCTGATCCACAGGATTTTCATATCCCTGGGTATTCCTTCTGTCCCTTTTTAATTTTCATAGGGGTCTTGCTATGTACATTCGCAATGAAGTTGTGTACCAATGCCAGCAACCTCTTGGCATGTATGATGCGGAATTTAACTGACTATGGGTTAATATCAGAATTAGGGCACATCTTTTGCACTTCGGGTTTTTGTATAGAAGCCCAAACGCGTGAAGAGAGGTTACCATATCTGGCTTCGACTCTCTTTCCGACTCAATATCTCAATATCCTTGCGAATTATCCGAACAGTGAAATTGTTGTTGCTGGTGATTTCAATGTTTATAATGAAATTAGTGAATGAACCTACACATATATCACTACACACCCTGAAAAGTATGTAGTTGAGGTTCTTGCACCTCGCGGAAATTGGGATCATTGCACACTTTCTGCCTCATTTTCATCCACCGCTCTTCACGAGGTTCCACCCATGGCTACGGAATGCTCTATTTTTAGCTCGTTGGGCTGAGCTCAATATAATAAGGCTAGGGTTATATTTTCATCCCATCCAAAAAGCTTTCGATTAAACCTAGAAACAAATCTTGGTTTAATCTGACGTGTAAATTGGCGGTCAGATCCAGAGAGGGAGCGTTCAGGAATTGGCGCAATAACAAATGTGCCCATACTGATTTGCTTCGAAAACAGGCGAGATCTTCATGTTCCGCAGTACTTAGACGCGAAAAGGCTTTTTACGAGCAGCGCCTAAAGTTCTTACGTTTCCGCGGGGAAGTAAAAACTTTTGGTCATTCGTTAAAAGGCTGAGGAACAACGCTAGTTCGGTTCCTGCTCACTTAAAGAATGATCTCACATTCGCGAACACGGTTGAAAAGGCAAACCTTTTGGCCGAAATGTTTGCATGTAATTCTCACTTGCCGGAGAGCGTTCAACCACTGCCCGAACTTGAAAGAGTATCAGTAACTATGCCTAGTATATTCTTTCGAGCTCGTGCTGTAAAAAGGGTCCTTGCAAATCTCAACGTTAACAAGTCTTCTGGGCCGGATGGCATACCAGTACTGGTCCTGAATCAGTGCTCTTCGACACTTGGGCGTCCATTAGCTCACCTTTTCAGTGCGCCATATCGCGCCGGTATTTTTCCATCTTGCTCGAAGGTTGCTAATGTAACGCCAATCCCCAAAAAGGGCGAGGCTAGTAACCCTGAGAACTACCATCCAATAGCAGTTTGTTCCGCACTCTCCAAGGCTATGGAGAGTATGATTATTCACCACATTGTGGGTTATCTGGAGTCCAACGATTTACTTAGCGATCGTCAGTACCGTTTCCGAAAGGCCCGTTCCACTGGTGACCTGCTGGAGTTACTTTCGGAGAAGTGGAACATGTCCATTCATGGTTTTGGAGAGAGTAAGCTTGTGGCTCTGGATATCTCAAAGGCCTTAGATAGAGCTTGGCACGAGGCTCTCATTTCGAAACTTAATGCTTTTGGTGTCGGTAGTCACTTCTCTCGATTTATATCGAGTTTTCTCAGAGATCGCTCTATAAGAGTAGTTATAGATGGGGTCTCATCCGACGAGTTCAGGGTAAACTCAGGGGTACCGCAAGGCTCTGTTCTTTCTCCTACTCTTTTTTTAATATTTCTTAACGACTTTCTTCTTCTCACTTCTAATCCTATCTACTCTTTTGCGGATGACAGCAACATTTGTCACTCATATTCTTTTGATCGTAGACTGAGCCTTTTGGAGGTTGAGGTAAGAAGGATGAATATGAACGTCACACTCACAAGTGACCTGGTGAAGGTCTCCGAGTGGGGTCGTGCTAACAGGGTCGATTTTAATGCACGTAAGACTCAATGTTGTTTTTTAACATACAGGTGTGGTGGTGTGCTGTCATCTGTGTCAATGGGTAATGTGGATATTGAGGAATCAGATGCTCTTGATGTGCTGGGCATGAGAATTCACTGTGACGTTCGTTGGAATGACCACATATTTCATGTGTCGAAAGAAGCATACAAGTGCCTTGGTTTTTTGAGAGGGTGCAGAAATATTTCACTTCATCTGATCTCCTTAATATTTACAAGACCTACATCCGACCCAAAATGGAATACAACTCTTATGTATGGGCCGGTACTTCAAAGTCTATTTTGGAGCTTCTCGACCGCGTACAGGATAGGACGAAGATGGTCATCAATGACGGTAGGGTAGCCAACTCTATCGATTCATTGGAGCACCGTCGCAATGTGGAGTGTGTTTCATTGTTCTATCGGTACTATAACGGAATGTGGTCTAACGAAATTAAAGAATTAATTCCTAAAAATCATATATTTTTACGTAGTACTCGTATTTCTCGTAGAGCGCATCCCTTTGTAGTTGATTGTCCAGTAAATCGCACAACGAATTATAGGGGGAATTCGTTCTTTGGTCGCACTCTTCGGTCGTGGAGTAATCTTCCAGCGAAAGTATTTCCTGCCACGTACGACATGAGTAAATTTAAATCTAACGTCCATAAACACTGCTCCCTCTGTCCTCCTTCCAATAACCTATTTTCCTAGTACCAGCATAATGCACTGCATGAGTAGGGGCCATCCCCTGGGTGCTGGTCTTATATAAAAAACTAAGTTACGAATAACTTCGAAACTGAGGAAAATACAAAAAAGGTTATTAAGGTGATCTATAGGAATTTTTATTCCGAAACATTTGCTGCTACTTGCAATGACATCGGTCAGGTCGTTTTCAAGTTATGATGAAATATATTGACATAACTACCATATTTTGGGCGACAAATTTGTCTAAAGTCACCAATCGCTCTGTTTTGTCTCAAATAGCAAAGCTATTTGACCCCGTGGAGCAGTTAGCACCCAAAATGATTGTTGCTAAAATTCTTATGCAACAAATTTCGAAAAGCAGAATGGGGACAAATGTTTAAAACTAGGGAGATCGGACGGTTATTATTCGACCGGCTTTTTAACCGGTTATTTTGACTTCGTCTAGTACGGTTCTTTTAAAATCTTAGTTTTTCGAATACCGAATAAACTGGTTGATTTAACACAAATAATGAGTTAATTTAAATAAAAATAATTTTTATACGTTTTTATTGCAAATATGCTCATCGCTTAACTATTTGTATAAATTTAATTATTATTTTTGTATATATGACAACCTTGAACATCTCACAAAGAACGCGAAAACAGATCGAAAAAGATGCACACTTGAGCAACAATAACTGTTTCTCATCTTCCGCAAATAAATATTGATTTTTATATATGGAGAATAATCAACTAGACTCATTGAAAGCGACCTAAAAACGCCGATATATTAGTTAGTGAAGTTTTTCACAACGTAAATACCCATAAGCAGTCGATAGTAATGTTGTAAATTGTCAGATGATGTGGTCTGGGATTTTACCGACGACTTTTTGGTTGGAAGGTGAGTGTCTTACCTAACATACCACAGTGACACACACACTATTAAATACGTGGTGCATTAATTTATATAAAGTGCTGTTCGAAACTTAAGCAACTTAAGTTGTCGAGGCAATCAAGGACTCGTATATTACTAATAGATTTATTCAAAGTGAAACATTTAATTCTTGTTATCTTAGGTACCTAAATTATAACTATACTATATAAAATAATAAATATTTATGGGTCTATTACCGATGGCAACAAAAACAAAATTAGGGCTTTGAGTAGCTGTTCGAAACTTAAGCAACTTTCAGTACTTTGTGTAATAAACTTCGTTTTTTATGACCTCCGCACAACGTTTTGAGATTTGTTAGAATTATTGTTAGTATTGATTGCCACTTAATTTTTAAGCTCGGCGTCAACTTCGGCTTATTTTTAAATCGACGTGCTCCAGCTCTGCGCTTCAAGAATTAAGACCAATTTTATTTAAATAAAAGAACTGGTTAACCGGTTATTTGAATAATTCTTAACCGAAAACAGGTTTTTAAAAATTCGCTACTTTTCAAATTATTCGAAAATCGAATAATCGATGTCCCTACTTGAAACCCATGACGTTGAACAGGTGGCGTAAATTTGTCGATGACGACCTTGCCATAGAAAGGATTAACATCCTCCGTTGGGTTAATTTTAATCCCCAATTTGAAGTACAACTTGCATGCATTTTGTGATGCTTCTGAGAAAGCATATTCTGCCACACTCTCTAGTAGAGTTCTAACCCCGTCTGGTGATATTATCACCCATTAGCTCGCTGCCATCACCGCGGTGCAAATCTATTGGCAAAAATGGTGCATTCACTTCGAAAGGAACTAAATATTACCAATTCTGGCTTCCTTCCTACCTGGCTTCAAAAACTCCCGTGCCATTGGTCAACTTTTGTAGCAAATCGAATTTCGTTTGTCGTACGCCAGGTAGGTACTGACAATAGGAATCACGTAGAATCTCATCACAACCCTGCTGATTTGCCTAGTTGTAGTTTTACCGCTAGAGAGCTTTGTACTTCCGATATTTGGTGGAGAGGTTCTGAATAGTTGAAGCGCCCAAAGCTAGAATGGCCTCGTTTATCTTTTCAGCCGACAACTCAACTTGAAACGCGTTTGGTATAGGTCAATGTTGCATAAACGGAGATTTCCGAAGAACTCTTGAGTCGTTTTTCGGACTAACCTCTTGCCCTGCGAGTTTTGTCCTATATATTTCGTTTTTATCGCTCAACACACCCGAGAGAAAAATCGGCTTAGAATACTCTGTCTGATAAGTTGTCTCAGACAGAAGTCAGGTTCGCTACCGATCGTTTAATTATACTATATCAAACTACTCATTTCCCCGAGTATTCTTTATTGAAGAATAGCTCCATTTTGCCCCGTAAGTGTCGTTTGCTCGTTTCATAGACTTTCAAGGTTTTCTTCGCATTAATGGAAAAATTTCTTGGTTTTTTGGCCGCTCTTGCTAAATTCTTCTCCTGTCGTGGCTGTCCTGCACTCTGATAATAGTGCTGTAATTTGTTTAGTTAAGTTAGAATCCAATTTATCGGGTGGCCTCTGGGAAGGCGGCGTATTGAGCTTTAAGACCCACTTGAAGTAGATATCGCATGCCCAAAGATTTACTTTGGAAGAATTCGTGACCATGTTGGCAAGAATAGAGGCTTGTTTGAATTCTAGACCTCTTAGTCCAATGACTGACAACCCGTCAGGTGGCAACCCGTTGACCCTGGGACATTTCCTCATAGAAGGTGACATACTATCCCCTTCAGAACCCAGTTTTTCGAATCAGTCTCTCAGCTAAGTTAATTGATGGCGTAAGCTGAAAAGCCCAGAGAAAACGTGAAATTGACGATTTCGTTGTCATTCGTCATGATCTTTTACCACCTAACAAATGGAAGCTAGGTCGAATCGAAAGGGTTTGCCAAGGCCCTGATTTGAAAGTGTGAGTGGCTGATGTCCGGACAGATAATGGCGTTCTAACACGGACAATTGTTATGCTCGTGCGTCTTCTAAATAAGAAGCAACACTAATTTGATTCTTTTTTGTTTTCCATCTTTTTGTCATATTAGGCATAGTGCCCTGTTCTGAGGTATCCAAAGCGGGCTGAGCCTTTAAATATAATGGGAAGTTGCGTCACATTGGTAGGGCAGCAATGAGGTTTTGGCTTCCTGAAAGGACTTCAAACATCACTTCTTCAATCTCAACGTGGTACGGAGTGACGCCTGTGCAGGGAGGAGTAGGAGATGACGGAGCATATTCTCTGTGAATCTGTTGCTTTGGTAATCATGCGGAGACGAATGTTTATGGAGCCCTTAATTGTGGTCTTCTTCTTGGTAAAGTTGAGGGTATTCTTCTGGAGACTGATAGGTGCTTCCGGACTGAACTGACAGTCGTCCGCCCATGGACCCAATGGAGGATTGAACTAGCTTTTTTACCACTTATTAAGCTGTAGCTACTACATTAGTGGTTTTTTTCGATTTTATCAAATTGGATCCTCACTGTAATGTGAACTAACAATTTGTAATTAAATCTTAAAACTAGACTAGCCTGTGCAGGACGAGATTACATGTAGTCATGAGATACTCTAGCTCTTCTTCGTATCTGTCTGCAGTATCTCTTCTTGTCAACCGGATGTGGCCATCATTAATCAAGATTGCGCGGGCTACTGGGCTCGGATGAAGCTCTAACTTCTCTAAATAAGTCTCAGCAAACATCGCGCTGTCCTCTCTAACTACGAACACTTAGATGCTTAGAATAGTTGTATCATCGGCGAACGTCGAGCTGCATGTTGACATAACGGATGTATGTATACTGTAGAAAATATAGGATGTGTTCACGATGTTTCCTTGGGCTACTCCGGCCTTGAGACCTTCCTTAACCTTTCGATTATTTAGGTATCCATATAATAGATTTCACACATTTGATAATAGTACTTCGTCGAACGTCTGAAAAACTCGTTAAAAAGATCGAAGCACTACATATTTCTTTTCTTCATAAGTCATTCTAATGGAACTCACCACTTTATGTGTTTGTTGAATTTTGCCGTGCTAACTTCTTTATACAAATTGATGATTATACATTCACCTTCACTTCGTAACGGACTTAGTCAGAAAAAGTTTGCGTACAAATCTTTTTATTTCATTCAGGACTCTATATTTATTAAGAATTAGCAACAAAGTTTAAGCTTTTTGTTTAAACTTATAACCAAAATTTGTATTTGAAAAGAAAGTAGTTTCATTGCTAGGCATCGTAATTTAAAAAAAGTGTATTTATTCACTCAGAAAAAGTCTGCATACACATAAAATATCAATTTATTAATCGTTGTTTTTTAATTCATAGCTGTTATATTTGTTGCATTTTTAGTCAAATTTGTGTATTTGCTGTATTTGTTTGTCGATTTGTTTAATAACATTTTTTTTTGCAATGAGTTCAAAAAGAAAAGCATTTATCATGTCGAAAGATAACTTATTATTTTTCTCAGAAAGCAAGAAAAGAAGTTACAGAAAAGGTAAAGAAAAAGCGCTGCTCTATTTAAAATACCATCAGCTTCTACAAAGTAATTGGAGACTTTGTATCAAAACCTCATTCTGGCCGTCCTTTAATATTAATTTCGATAGAAAAGATAATTCTCATCAACAAGTTCCCAAAGTAGTAAGTAGTCTCAAAAGTGTCTGTGAGCATTAATTTAAAATTGAAAAGTAGTATATGTGATGATAATTTCAGAAATATTTTAAATCGAAACAGTTTTCATGCTCGTATAGAACGTCATTAAAAATAGTCAAAGAAGAATGTTTTTCGGTAGAAACCTGTTCAATAAACCATTAGAATTCTGGGAAAGGGTTATATTTCTGGATAAGTGTGGAGGAAATTCATACAACACTACATAAAGCTAATTTGTGTGACAAGGGGTATACAATATGCAGGTTACTGAGTCCACTGTGGCCAAGAGTGCTTACCCAGACATTTTAAAGGTCAACTGGAAGCAAAATTTAATGAAACTGGGTTTTGGTAGCAATGTTTTATATTAATAAGGTAACGATTCCAAGAACGCTTAAAATGTTCCAAAATAGATGCGTGTGCCACCACAGTTTACAGATCTCAATCCTAGTGATTCTCCATGATGATTTAATATCAAAAATTATATTAAAATAGTTTTGCTATCTGAATTGGAGGAAATATCACTAGAAGTCCATGCAAAAAAGATTGGTTCTGATTCCCAAAAGAACATACCATCCGACTAAATACTAATTTATTATTAATGCTGTTATAAATATGCAAAAATAATATTTTAAGAAAGTGCATACACTTTTGTACGCATACCTTTTCTGCATATTTTGTAAAACAATCTTACTTTTTTGTAATTAATTTGTATATAATTAATTTTATTTGCTGGATTTTAATATATATTAAAACTATGCTATAAGACTTAATAAAAATAAATAATTTTATATTCTTAAGAGCTGTTGTTGTGTGATTTTTTTACTATCATGGACATAATGGTTTTCTACACAGACTTTTTCTGTCTAGTGTACATATTTTATAATAGACTTATAAGTCTGTATGATTCCGCCCTTGTATGGTCCTTTCACAGTTCGGGGAACATGGAGACATGCGATTTTTCCGGGGTAATATTCTAATCGCAAAATAGTATTAAATATAAATAGAACTAATCTTCTCGACAAACTCCATAATCATTTTATTGCTGATTTTATCAGTCGGCGGTGCCTTCCTAAGGTTTAAATATATGATAGCACTCTCAATATCACGCATCTTACATCTCAACAAAGGCCTGCTCATTACAGGTCTTTAAAGGTTTCTAGCTGCTCACAATAAGGAATAATCTGAATCAGCGGTCCAGAGTTTCCATGTATTTGTTTACAAAAGCAGTGCTTCTCCAGTTCAGTTAGGCTTTCAAGATGTTCTTGATTTCAATTGAGTTACAAGCATTTTTAGATCCATTCTCAAAGCAGTTTTTCCATTCCTCTTGAGACACCTTCAAAACGTGGTTTTTGAACGCTTCAACGCTCGTAATTGTTGATTTTCGGAAACAAAAGGTTCCAAATCAGGACTTTACAGAGGATGAGACATCAATTCGATGCTTTGACTGCTCAAAAAATTAACCTGTTTGACGAGATGTGTAAGAACTCGCATTATCATGATGGAGAATGATTCGTCTTCGGCGGTTGGTTTTACAAACTTCTCTGCAGACTTCCGCAAACAAATGGTCGTGAACCACCCGGAATTGAACTTTCTACGTTGCTCAAGGGAAACAGTGGCCATATGATCACTATTGAAAGTTCCATTTGTTGGCCAAATTGATTTTCTTAAGTCAATATAAACAAAATAAATATCACTTGTACATCAAAACGTTATGAGTACGCTTAGCTAAAAATTTGTCAAACTTTATTATGGTGTTGTCGGATTTTAACTATTAACGTTAGTGTTGCCAGTTCTCTAAATAGAAATAATACCCCTCGCAGTGGATGCTCCAAAAAGTTCGCTAACAAATTTGACCAAAAATTAAACACCTTTGTCTAATATTTAAAACGAGTTTTATTAAACCAAATATGTGCCGTTTTGATCTATAAACTTTTGCAGTTTTTGGGGTGAACCCATTCCATTAGTGTAAATCTGCTGAAAGAAAAACTGATCTAATTACGTTTTACAGGCCTCTACGGAATTTAAATTTGCACCATTAAGAGAGTTTTGTAGAGATCAAAATATATGATAATCTGAAGGTGCAAGATCCATGCATCCAAACTTCCCATCCTAGTTCTTTCAGTCTCTGCCTTTATGTGTGTGGTCCGGCGTTGTCATGAGGGAATACAACACTAGGGATTGTAAATCGATTATAATCGTAATCGTGATTAGTCACACCGTTTAATCGCACATCTACTTAGCTTGAAGAAATAATGATTATAGAAACTGAAACAAGGCAGTGCAATGGACAGAACATCACAGTAAAGAACTTTGGCGCACGAAATGGGACACGCATTGCGCAATGAAATGTACGGACTCTTCGTGCAGCACCACGGCTTGCGCGGCTAGAACATCAGATAGCATCTTATAAGATTGACATCTAGGGTATAAGTGAGATGAGCTGGAATGATAATGGCGAACTTACTATGGCGAATGTTAGTCTTGTGCTGTACAGCGGAACAGAAAATGGTGGCAAAAGCGAAGTCGGAATCATAATGTCGAAGAAAATCAAGAACTCCCTTCAGACATGGAGACCAATATCCGAACGTGTAATAATGGCTCGATTCAAAAGCAGAATAAGACACGTCATAGTACAGTGCTATGCGTCAACAAAAGATGCCGAGGACGCTAAGAAGGATGAATTTTACGTACAAGTAACAGCAGCACTCAGTATTCGAACGGGAGATATCATCATTCTCATGAGTGACTTCAACGCGAAAATAGGAAGCGACAACACCAACACGCCCTCAACCATTGGATCGCACGGTTGTGGAGTTAAAAATAATAATGGAGAACGACTAATAGAGCTATGCCAGGCATACAAACTAGTCAGAGGTGGCTCCGTCTACCCGCATAAGGAAATTCATAAATATACATGGATATCGCCAAGCGGAAATTCACGCAATCAAATCGATCACATATGTGTGAGTTTAAGATGGAAAAATTTTTGCGAATTAAGATCGGCAGTGATCACGATCAAATTGAACTGTCGAAGAAGAAGCATTGGAGTCAGCAACATACAATAAGTCGTAGAGGAAACACTGAGTGTAGTGCAGGTACATAGAAGAAATTGGATATCAGACGATACTTCAAACCTGATCTCTCAAAGGAGGGAACTTAAGTTGCAGCTAAACAGTAACAATATTACGAGGCAGCAATTCCAATAGCTGGCGAAACAGGTTAAAAAAGCTGCACGAGGAGACAAAAAGAAGCTCCTAGAAGGTATAGCTAGAACAGCAGAGGAAACAGCTGGACATAATAACATGAGAAAACTACACCAGACGATAAACTATCTCACAAATAGAAAGTATAGACGGGACCAAGCAATTATTGATCGCAATGGAACAATTGTATCGAATAGTGAAGTACAGATGCAAAGATGGAGAGAATATTTCACGGAAATTAGCAACGTAACGGACACAGATGAAGGTATCGAATGAACCATAACAGCCCTATGCAAAATACATTGAACATAGCATGTAGCCCTCCAGCTCAAATGAGATAAAAAAGGCAATAACGAAGTTGAAGAATAATAAAGCTGCAGGCGAAGATGGCTTACAGGCGGAAATCTTACGTGTGGACATTACAACTGCAGCTGAATTACTACGGCCTCATATCACATCAGCATGGAAGGAAGAGAGACTGCCATCAAATTGGAAAAAAGGCATCATTGTGAAACTACCTAAAAATGGCGACTTTAAAGGTTGATATAACTGCAGAGGAATTACTCTGCTTAATACCATATACAAGATACTATCAGTCATAATACAGGGAAGGCTTCAGAGCAAACGAGAGAACATATTTCGCAACAATTAGGCAGGATTCCGGCCAAATAGAAGCTGCGTAGACCAGGACAACACCCTACGCATCATAGTAGAACAGTCTCTAGAATGGCGTAAAGCTCTATACCTACTGTTCGTCGACTTCAAGAAAGCCTTCGATATCATCCAAAAGACTGCTATATTGAAAGCATTGAGATGAAAAGGAGTACCCCAGAAAATAATTTGAATAATACGAGCAATGTACGAGAATGCAGAATTCTCGGTTCTTCACAATGGGAGCATCAGCTAACCATTCCATACTAACGCTAGAGTAAAGAATGGATGTCCACTCTCACCTCTACTATTCACCATCGTACTCAATGAGATCATGAGCGAAGCCTGTTCACAAAGGAGAGGTATAACATGAAGTCTCTCACGATAATTCGAGGACCTGGATTATGCGGATGATATTTGCCTACTCTCACACAAGGTCTCCAACATGCAGTCAAAATGAAATGACCTCGGAAAACTGGCGCGCAGTGTTGGACTAGAGACAAAAATCAAGAAAACCAAAGATATGAGAATTAACAACAATAGCACAGAAAACATCATACTTCAGGGACAGCCAATAGAGTATGTAGGTAGCTTCTGCTATCTTGGAAGCACAAACGGCGGTGTAGAAATTGACGTTAACAACAGTCTCAACAAAGCAAGGTCGGCATTCGGACGATTACAGTCAGTATGGAGAAGCTCATACATATTCAGGCGAACCAAGCTCAGAATATTCAACGCATGAGTAAAATCAATTCTGTTGTATGGTAGTGATACCTGGTCTGTGTCTAACACCATCACGCAAAAGCTACAGGTATTCACCAACAAGTGCCTTAGAATTATATGCAAGATATTCTGGCCTAACACCACAAGCAACATAGATCTATGGAATTTAACAAACGAAGAGCCCATACTGAAGCAGATAAGGTAAAGAAAGTGGGGATGGATCGGCCATACCTTAAGGAAAAATCATAGTGGTATTACAAGGATGGCTCTTCAGTGAATTCTTTAAGGATCAAGGAAACGCGGTCTACCAAGAAACACCTGGCTATGCACAATTATCCAAGAACTAAGGCAAAAGAAACTTACATGGGAAGAGGCAAAGACCCTATGCTCCCAAGAGGAGTAAAGGGGAATAAATCGCAATCGCATTGTTAATCGTGCGACTAAATTTAAAATATTCCACCAAGCCTGCTCCTGTAAAAAGGCAGTTAAAAATACCTACACAAATTATATTTGAGTAATCAAAAGTCTGCGTTTCTTTCAAACAAACTGTAATTCAACTTTTATAATAATGAAAGCTCATAAAAAATAACTAATGCTTCTTTTATCTAAATGCCAAAACGCGTTAGATTTCTATAATACCAATGTTAAGCCTAGTACTCTCCTCAAATTTCTGAAAAATGTTGATCAACATTTGTTTTTTCGTACGAAAAAATTTACATGCAACCAATGTAGTCATCTAACAATTTTTTAAAATTTGTCGCTTTTATGCCTTAAGATATGCATTTTACATTTTTAAACAAAAACCATATGTTCTCTCCAACAATAACACAAATAATATTCAGTAGAGACATAAATACTTTTATAAATACAAAAATAATGAATATTTTTAGTACAATATTTGTATTTATTTATTGATATAAGTTCTATAAAAAAACTAAAAAGATTTCAAATTGTTTTGAAAGTAGTTTTGATCCCTTTAGCCTTATGAGCTGCCATAAAATTCTACTCGAAAGTAAAGGGTCCGCCATCTAACGTTTTTTTCCACTAGTGCTTATTTCGTGAATGGTAACACTTAGCTCATGTCTGATTTGACAGATAATTAGTTTTATCCTTCCGCTGAACGAATATGGTTGTGTATACGCTTGAACAACGCTGGGAGTCTGGGCCTGCGATCGACTTACAGAAGATGCCGATTTGGCAAAAACAAAATCATCTTTTCCGATGAAGCTCATTTCGATCTTGGCGGGTATGTAAACAAGCAAAATTGTCGCATTTGGGGCACACAAATTCCGCACGCATACATTGAAAAGCCGATACACCCAAGACGAGTCACTGTTTGGTGCGGATTTTGATCCAGAGGCAAAATTGGGCCATTTTTCTTCGAAAACGAACAAGGAGTGGCCGTTACAGTCAATGGGGATCGTTATCGGGCCATGTTGAACGAATTTTAGTTCACAAAAATTGAAGAGGAGGATATTAGCAACATTTGGTTTCAACAGGACAGCGCTACGTGTCACACAGCCGAAGCTACACTCGATGTTTTGCGCCCTATTTTTGAAGATCGCATATCAGCCGCAGAGCTGATGTCGTTTGGCCACCTCGGAGCTGCGATTTGACACCGTTGGACTATTATTTTGGGGGTGCCGTCAAAGATATGTGTTACGCCAACAAGCCAGAGACAATTGACGCTTTAAATGAACTGATCGTGTAGGGTACGGCATGGCCAGCTGAGGCAGCCATTTAAATGAAATTATTTTCCATTATTAACCGGAAGGATTGTGCTTTGAAATAAAAAAATAAATTTGAGAAAATATTCAGTAGTTTTTTTTATAGCATTAAAAAAAATGAATTGGGCGGACCCTATATAAGAATTGGTGTTTTTACGCAGAATTACAGTCCATTTAGCTCATCAAACTCTAACCCTAATCCTATTTCTAATTCCCAAACACCAATCTTGTTCTTTTTGTTTAAAAAATGCATTGCGCTTGAAGTAGAAAAAAAAGAAATAAAAACAGGACTTTTTAAATGTTTTAGCTAAACACTAATTCATAAAAGGAGGAAGAAGATTTTTACTGGACACTATTTTTTTTAGAGGACAGTTTCCGCAAAAAGAGGACGTATGCCAACCCTATATTGGATAAGTAAGTATTTCAACCTTATACATTCGGGGTAAATATTGATTTCTGAATTTCTTGAGATTTGTAAGAGTTACGCCGAGTTACTTTATTGTTAAGTACAGCCATCATTTAAAAGGTGGCTAATCATAAAGTAATAATATTCATAAAGAGAGTCAAATTTCTGTGTAGAAGAGAACGAATAGCGTACAACATTGAGAGAAAATACGGATGAAAATTTGCAGTCGTACGGTTCTTTTTGATTTTTGAAATTTTTCAAAAACCATCACATTTCATTAGTTCAGGGATGTATTTTTATGTAAGCAAAGAAAAAGCTAATTTTTTCGCTTGCACTATTATTCTGTTTCAAAACAGCCGCATTCATTTACTTAGAGTGTAACGTAAAAAAATTAACTCATTTTTAATATATGGATAGAATTTTATGATATTTTTCTTTGATTTTACGTACGTAAAGCATTATCGTGTAAACTACACTTAAAAAATAATGACAGTAAAACTTTGATAATCCGGGTAATTGATTGAAGACTATAATTCCGGCCAATAAATAGAGATTAATTTACGCATCAGTTTGAATTCAATCCGGATTCTTAATCACATAAAATTATAAATTTAACCGGATTATGAAGTACAAAATGTTATGAAAAATGATGTCCGGATTATCGAATAATCCTGATTAAAGGGGTCCGGACTATAAAGGTTTTACCGTGTATGTATGTTTAATATTAAACTTTTAATTTTATTAAGATAGGGGTAGTGAAGCATGCTGGGCTTTATCTACGTATAAAATAATATTATGAATCAATTTTTTTATTAATTTCTAATTTTATTTATTAATTTAATTTTATTATATATTTTTAGTAATTTTACCTTCAAACTCCTCAGCCATGACAATAATGCAGCTAAATATTAATATAATTGTACCTACAGCTAAGCAGATCAGTAAATTTGTACATCTAGGAATTATAATAATTTGGCACAAAACAATAAAAATCCACACTACGAAAACACACAACATGTTGGAGCTATTTAAAAGAAAAAAAAGAGAAAACCAAAATTAATCTTATATTTAGAAATAGTAGGGGTACTTGTTTAACCTGCTAAATGCCTCTTAAAACTCCAAAACTTTAAATATTTAAGAGCCATCAAATAAATGCAAAAATTTGTATGGAAAGATATTTTAACAGGCTATGGCATTTTTAAGCAACAACCCAGTGGCGAACATTATGGTGAATCATCGTCACAAGCGCAAAATGATAAAGAATCGATGACTGACGATGAATTTTCTTTGGTGTCCTACCTTTTTAAAGTAATTCTCCTAATTGTCATAGATGATAGCAGTTGGTATGCAGACGTCGGTTTATTAGCGAGTACTAACAGACAATATCATTAAAAATCTTTGTGCTTTACACATAGGGATACCAGATTCTGGAGAGCTAAAATGAATACATTAAAAAGAAAAAGAATACAAATGCTAAAAAGAGTACATTTTTAAATATCTTCAATTTATGCAATATCAGAATCCAGCAACAATCGATTAACCCTTTCAGTGGTTTTGACGAATATATTCGAATTACAACATACTCTGTTTCTATGCGCTTTTACTGTATAATAAAATACAGTTAGTTTTAATTTTTTTGTTTTAAATAAAAGACAGACACTAATTTTATTTACAGTTGTTGTTTTTTAAGGTATTTGATCTGTTTTGTTATTTTAAAACCAGCTTTAAAAGAGTAATCACTACGTTCGTAAAAATAATCTCGTTTTATGTATAAAAAATTTATTTTAAGAGATCGGACTATATCGAAATAAATTGTAAGTATTGATACAAGTGTAAACAAACGTTTTTCAAAGCAATTTGTATTAAAAACTAAAGCTGATGCTCTTGGTGATCGTTATATTCGACATTTACCTTCAGAGGTTGTTTCTTTCATATTACTATACATTACTAAGTTATTCTTCTGTTCGAATTGTTTTCATAGAAAATAGAAAAATTAACTGTTGATGACATAATGGCCATGTTAGAAGCTGATTCAGATCTTGATGAGCCAACTGGAGCTGATAATGAGGTGACCTTTGACGTACCGCAGGTTCGATTAATGGATATTCAGGCACGCGAGCATGAAGCTGTCTCAGAGGAAAATATTGATGACAGGGAATATATTGAAGATACTTCTAAAGATCACCAAGATATTGAGACAAGTAGTGAAACAGATCCAGAAATTTCATTAAAGTATACCCATAAAAGCAATATAAGTTGGAGAATAGTTCGAGTACCAGAAAATTATAGAGGCATTACTTTTGAGCTTATATTGGAAACAGATGATGTATGTGCAGCTGGAACACCATTCTCATAATTTAATAAATATTTAACAGATGATTTCTTTCCAAATTACTGCACACTATACAAACGTGTATGTACAAACAACAGGACAACTTTCGTTCAAGCTATGTACGGTGGATGAAGTCCGCGTTGTTTTTGCCCATCATATTATGATGTGCGTCTTAAAATTTCCCCGAGTGGATATGTTTTACGACACTTCAATAGGAATTACATTTTTTACGGAAAATATGTCACGAAAACGATTCTTTGCTATTCGCAACTGGTTAATACCTCAAAGCGGAATACTGGATGCAAAGATCGCCTCTTTAAAGTATCTCCAATTATTGATATGGTGCGAAGTCGTCTAATGGAGCTACCTTTGGAAAAAAAACCTTTGCATCGACGAACAAATCATTCAATTTAAAGGAAAATTCGTCGCTAAGCAGTACATAAAAGGAAAACCGTGTCCATGGGGAATAAAGGTTTTCTTTTTGTGCGGCAAAAGTGAAATGCCATATGATTTTATTGTCTACCAAGGTTCGACTACAAAAATTAACCAAAAGTGGGTCAAAAACGTTGAATTTGGTTCAGCAATTGTGCTCCATCTAACGCAACGTATTCCGAGAACTGAAATTGGTCATAATCTGTTCTTCGATAATTATTTTCCATCGTACCAATTGTTTGAAATTTTGAAGCAAAACCAAATCAATGCTACTGGAATAATACGAATTAATAGATTTACAAATCTTCGCCTTCCAACTGAAAAAGAAATGAAGCGAAAAGAACGAGGATCATCAGCTGAATGTATAATTGCCGATAACAATGTAATTATCACTCGGTGGTACGATAATGAAATTGTAAATTTAGGCTCAAATTTTATAGGAATTGGCAAGGAGGATAAAGCCAGGCGTTGGGATAAAAACAAAAATGAATTTGTTGTTATCAATAGACCTGAAGTTGTTCGGATGTACAATGAAAGCATGGGCGGTGTTGATTTATTAGATCAAATGATGCAATATTATAGAATAAATATTCGCACAGTGAAGTGGACGCTTCGTGTTATAATGCACTTAGTCGATTTGGCTCTTACTTCAGCATGGTTGGAATATCGTCAAGACTCCATTAAAAAGGGTATACCGAAAAGTAAAGTCCTAGATGCTATGCATTTTCGGATTGGGATTGCCCGAGCTCTACTCGCAGCTCAAGATGATGTGCCACAATATAATATTCCACGTAAACGAGGAAGACCATCAAAAGAAAATTCAAGGAGCAAACCAAGTCCTTCGAATTTGGAATACTCCTCAGACAGTGGCGATTTAATGTTGCCACCGTCCCCAAAAAGAAAAAAAGTTTTCAAAAAACTCCTCAAGAGGTTCGTCGTGATCAAAAGATGCACATACCAATTTTCGTACAAGCTAAAAGCGCAGGTCGTTGCAAAGCCAAAGGTTGTGGCAAAAGCTCTTACATTAGTTGCCAAAAATGTAAAGTATTTCTTTGTGTAAAGAGAAATTCGAATTGTTTTGAAAGATTTCACAAAAAAAAAATACAAAAATTTTTATTTTTCCCGGATTCAGCGTATTCAAATTACCCTAAATATAAATTTTTTGATTTTTAGCTCGACCTAAATTATTTTGGACCCTGAAAGGGTTAATATTCAATTGTGCGTATCAGAACAAATATTTCAAATTTTTTCTTTTGAGATTTCTCTCATACATTTAAAAAAAAAAAAGTAGGTGTACTCTTTAAAAGAGAACGTCTGGCATCCCTATTTACAAATATCCCTTTGCGCTGTATTTTTTTACACGATTTCACTTTAAAACGATTTTTTGGTTTTTGTGTAAATCGAGATATGAACCGTTTATTTGAAAGTAGCCCGAGTTCATTTTTATAATTTATGCTTTTAAACAAATGTTCATGTTTTGAAGCTTTTGCACTAAGCAAAAGGAAATCACAGATTTTTTCGTAACTTTATTTTTATATATATTTTTTCAAAATGAATTAATGATTTTTTAAATCCGATAAACAACAAATAAGAATTCAACATAAAAACTTTAATTTTTGGAGAAAAACGTTTTTAAAAGGGAATTAGATAGAACAAATATGAAGAATCAAAAGTGAATTAGCCTGGTTTTAATTAGTTCATATTATAATTTGTGCGATGTAATATAAATACTGAAAATCATAATTTTGAAAATCACCTAAGCTAACTTTTTATTGATAATGTCAAAAAGCGCGGCCTAAAATCTTGAAAGCAGTGATGAAGGTAATTTAAATTACACTAAAATAATTAATTAAAGTTTAAAGAATAATATATAATTAAAGAAATTATTACCATAAACGCTCGGGAAAGGATAAAACCACAAGATTTCCTGATTCTGAAAGTGAAGCAGAATTGAAATCATACAACAAATATAGAAAAAGAATTTTAGAACTCCATTCTTCAAGAGAGGAACTAATTGAGAGAGAATTTACAAAACAACAGCTTCAGAGAAGCATTCAGAAAAACAGAAGTGATACTTATATTCTGAAACTTTATAAAATAAAACGAATTTCGGGGAAATGCTACGATACAAAAACGGGAAAAATTATACCGGCCAAAGTTTTTCAAAAAAAAGTTTGCCAAAGTCGAAACATGCATAAAAAATTTAAATGGAGCAGAAAGAAAACGTATTGTTACGTTTTAACCTTTTTAAAACGTTTAAGTTCTTTTTAATGACGTCAAAATAAAATAAACACCACTTTTTTACAGTTTTTATTTTCTCACTTTTTACAGAATACAATTATAACTATACAGTCTCCAATTTAATTATCTTGCACCTAATATTCGTTTATACAACACTTTTATTTACGCCTAAACACGAATTTATTTTATGACTGCAAAACGATAACTATTAATCTAATGCATAAAGCGCCGCCTTTTATATACAACTGACATTACTTCCGAATGTTCTTGTTCTTCCTACAACATTCGATTTCTGTTGATTTCAAATTTAACACACGAAGATGGTTAAATTGGCAATGCTGTCAAATACACAAATAATTACAGCATTGTCAGAGTGACACACTAACAACCTTGACATAACCCGGTGTTACCAAAATCCCACAATACAGTTTTAAAGACTGATGTGATGTATCTCTTTTTTGTTACGTATTGTTTATTTTCGTAACAGTATTTTTGAAATGTTTTAGAACGTAGAAGGCTTTAATAAACAAAATATATTGCTATACGAAGCGACCGAACGCTGTACTGTAAAAAAGGCGTCGGATAAACGGACTTAAGCCCTATCACATTTTATAGCAAAACAAATTTTTATTTTGAAAGTGATATTAAGTTAGAAAATATAAGGAAGATCCACAATATGTTTTCGTTTAAGCCTTCTGACTTCATCAGCCTTATCTAAAAGTGTTATTGCCAACACATTTGTGTGATTACTAATTCTATCTAAATAGCTGCTACTAAATTTTTTTATTTCGCTTTTTATAAAGGGTATTTTCAAGTCTCTATATAAATTTAATTTTTATTAGTTACATTATAGGGAGCTGCAAAATTTAAATGTTTGAATTACTAGCAATTCCCTATAATTCTACTTCGTAGGTCCAAATGAGTTTTAAGATTGTTTTGTATAGTAGTACTCAATAGAAAGTTGGGACTTGGGTTCTAGAAGCCAGTTCATTTGTTCAAATTTAATGTCGAGTGGTTTCCTTGTGGCGCTAATTTGGCTTTCAATGTCAGCCTTCTGTCAAAATGAAGACCCAAATACATAACAACGTTGCCTTTAGGAATGGTTGTTACCTCGAGGAATACTGTAGGACAATTATCTCTTCTTGTTGTAATGTTACATGGCTTGACTTTTGAGTGTTATCTTTAATGTTCCGCTTAGTAAGCCAGATATGAAAGGAATCAAATTGTTGTTGAATGCTTTAAAAAGAGACTCAGCAGAACACAGAAATGCCGTGTTGTCTGCATTGTTATGCCATATCTTGTGGGCTTATCATGGGTGAATATAGTATACAATACTTCTCTGTGGTATACCGGCTGCTATTTGACAAATTTTAGAAAAATCATTATTGATTTTCACATAAAATCACATATTTCATGTAGAATAAGTAAAATGTTAATAAAAGTAACTTTTTTAACTTATATAGCAATGCTTCGTGCTAAAGTTTATCGAATGCTGGTTGCACTATATGTCTAAAAATACAGCAGAACAGTACTTTTTATTTTCAAAAGAATCAATTATCACCTTTGATGACATTGTTCTGGCGTTCCATGGCCGCTTCTGAAACTGATCTGATAGTCCGAATTTATATTGTATTTTTGAAGGTAAGGACTAAGACGTCTTAAAAATAAATTTTAGAAAAAATTGGCCAAAGATTAATGGGTCTGTAAGAAGTTACTAAATTTTCTAGTTTACTAGATTTTAAGATCATTATAATTTCTGCTGCACACTTTCATTGTGAGGGAAAGTGCTGCAATCGTAGAATTGAATTATATATTATTGTTAAAAAAAGAACAGCTTTAAAAGGCAAAGATTTAATTGTTAATGCGTCGATTCTGTCATATCCCGAAAAATTTTTGTTGTTAAGAGTAATTATTTCAATTTTGACTTATCGTGGCGTTATATGTGTTATAGGTAATTTTATTTGACACGCTATATCTAAGTAACGTCGTAAGATTCTGTCAGTATTATTATTAACGCATTGTGGTTCGAAGATAGTTTCCAAGTGATCAGAAAAGCTGATGAATTTTTATCTGTCCTCAAGCATGTATTAGTATTATTTTTAATAGAAACATTCCGTTTTTCAGGTTGTTTTAGAAATATAGTTGATTTATAAAATTCGTACTCTTAATTTTTGTATTGGGGCTTGCTTGTTGATCTTAACGTTAATATAAAGCTTGTGCCCAAATATAAAATATTTTAACAAAGAATTTATTGAAAATAACTGAAATCAAATATTGATATTAAAATTGAAGGAAATATAGACGATGCTGTAGAATCATTTAATCTTCTAATACACGAACCTGCATAAATAAATGCGATTATTTAATAGCAGTTATAAAAATAACTTTCTTAAATACGATTTAGCATTGCGAGTCAACAATATACCTTACGTATATTTTTAATTTTGTAAAATTTCAGTATTTTAAAAATATGGACCTAGGCCACTTTCAAAATAAACGGCTCATATATAGTAATTGCCTCTGTTTATATAAATTTAATTATATTTAATGTATTAATTTAAAAAACCTTTATACGTATGTACACATACTTTAACACACTAATTTACGTCGCATCGAATTATCTGTGTATTACGACAAACATGTAATCCTATCTTTAAGCTTGAGAAATATTTTAGAATTTATTATAAGACTCGTAACAATTGCAGAAAAATCAAAACGGAACTCTTGAAAATATTATATGTGCAAGCTTAATACAAGCTTAACATTGCAACTGTAGAATAAGCTTACAAAAATAATTTTGTATTAATAACAACAATCCAAAAAAGTAAATAAATTACCACTACTACTTGGTTTAACTTTTTGTGTATTTGAGTGTCTAATCGCGAATAATTTTAAAAACAAATCAAACGCTTTTGAAAGCATTTCATCAAACAAAGAGGAATTGATTAAAAATTTTAGTGAAAAGATGTGTGCAAAATGAATTGAAAATGATAAAAACGGTCGTTCTATATTTTATTTAATTTTTTAAAACGATTTATAAATTTTATTTATTTTTGTTTTGTTTTTGTTTTGTTTGCATTTTATTGATTTTGCAGATCATTGGCTGTTGATTACGCTGCTCTAACGGAAGATGTCAAATGGTTATTTCGAGGCGTTAGTAGAATTGCTGACACAGTGGAAAAAATGTTACCAAATGTAACAGTAACCGATGTAAAAAGCCGGTAAATAAACACACATACAGACCACATCACACATTGTATAAAAAAGCTTATTTGTCTCAATATTTTCATAACACTTTTAACATAATAGTATAATAAGCATTAAAACACCAATATATTATTTTATATTACAAATGCTACATCTACATACGATAATAGCAATTTAATGATTATTATTGTTGTTGTTGCTTTTTTTAATATACTTCGAATCGCCTTTGTTTGTGCTTAGGTTCTGCACACTTTTTGGTTTCAGCACCTTTCAGGATAGCTGTTCGCCTAATTCTTCGGTTAGTGACTTGGCAACTACTGTATTTAATTTTCCTTAAAAGCTTAATAATTAATTCTGTTTTCCTATGGATTATAACAAAAAGCAATATTTTCTTCGTTTTCTTGCAGCTGTTCTTCAAAATCCAAGAACACATTTACTTCTTTAAATGGATGTGCAGACATTACGATTCGTGTTATTTTGGTTTTTTCCTTTTTTAGATCCTGTACCTCCTTGCATAAGGTCTGCCGTTCATTTCTTAGTCTAGTCAACATCGGCTGATTTGCTGTAACCATTCATTTCGTTCTTTTGTTTCGTTTTTTTTTTTTTTTTTTTGTTATTTAAAAGAAGTTTAATTATTTCCGTTCTTTCGCTTCTTACACTTTTTTAGATATATTGGGCCTGTTTCATTTTTAATTTAAATGTTTATTACCTTTTAATATTTTTTACACACACTTCACTCAAGAATTTCAAACTTAACGAAAACGTAAAACGTTTTGACATTTTATGCATAAAACATCCGGCTCATTTGTGGGAATCCTCTAAATTTAAATATATATATAAAGGGTGTTTTTTATAGAGGTATAGAACTTTAGGTTGCAATAAAACAACGATGGACTATTCGGTTGACATGAATTTTATTTGATAATCTTGTGGCATTACATTTTAAATATGATTTCTGGCATATGACCGCCACGGCTGGCGCGGATGTAGTCAAATCTGGACGTCCAATTTTCGATGACTTTTTCCAACATTCGTAGCCGTATATCGGCAATAACACGGCGAATGTTGTCTTCCAAATGGTCAAACGTTTGTGGCTTTACTGCATAGACCAATGACATTACATAGCCCCACAGAAAGTAGTCTAGCGGTGTTAAATCACAAGATCTTGAACGCCAATTCACAGGTCCAAAACGTGAAATTAGGCGGTCACCAAACGTGTCTTTCAATAAATCTATTGTGGCACGAGCTGTGTGACATGTTGCGCCGTCTTGTTGAAACCACATCTCCTGGACATCATGGTTATTCAATTCAGGAATGAAAAAGTTAGTAATCATGGCTCTATGCCGATCACCATTGACTGTAACGTTCTGGCCACCATCATTTTTGAAAAAGTACGGACCAATGATTCCACTAGCCCATAAAGCGCACCAAATAGTCAGTTTTTCTGGATGTAACGGTGTTTCCACATATGCTTGAGGATTACCTTCACTCCAAATGCATTGACGTAGCCATTCAACCAGAAGTGTGCTTCATCGCTAAACAAAATTTGCTTATGAAAATTGAAATTTGAAAGCGTTGCTCAGGCGTGGGTCTATTCATGATGAATTGCCAAATCAAACTGAGATTCAATCACTTGACAGCTGTTTACTGGTCGCCTCCTTGAAAAGTAATGCCAACTTAAAGTTCTATACCTCTATAAAAAACACGCTATATTTTTTCCCGCACCTTGTTGAAAAATGCTTGTAAACATAAAACAATTATAAATGAAATTAAGATATGCCCGTATTTTACTGGTTTTGTAAGCTTTTACATTGTAGATTGATTACTATATGGTATATGGGTTTCTATTTTATGCATATACATACATATATGTAGAGTAGTGGTGGACATTGTGTTCGCACATTTCGTGTATGCTGCATTGAAAAACGTTTATTTTTTTCTAGGCATCAAAATTGAGTAGTCTTACCAAAGACTATATATGTACATACATAATAAAGATGTTTCACTTAGTACATTTTTGAAAAAAAAAAATCAAAATTTTGTTCATCTTCAGATGCGTGGGACAAGTAACAAGAGCTAACAAAAAACTTTTTCTTTGCTCAATTTCTCATTTTTTGCAAATTTAAATTTTGTGTTTGTTTATGAAACGGAGAACAAGATCACATTGTTTGCTCTTTGGCTCACTAGCGTACTAAACTCAATTCAATGTGCATGACTGATATAAACACACACGCAGATGAAAGTACTAGCAAAGAATATACAATATATAGAATGTGCATGTTATACAAAGTTTAAAATATTTTTTCGTTTCGTTTTTGATGAGGGGGTGGAAGGGAAAGAAAACACAACCAAAGAGAATTAATATTTTAATCTCATTAAGTAAAGAGAACGGAGCATATTATCATAGTATAAATAAATGTATGTATAGATCAGTGATTTGCTAAATTCAAAATATAGTTGTGCTAGTGAGAACATGGAAATTGCTCTCTTAGAGAGAGTAAAATTGATGTTTTAAGAAAATTGTAAAAAATCAACGTGCCTAAAAAAATTTGCGTACATTCTCCCCACATGTACATTCATCGATGTTTCATTGAACGTAAGAATACGTGTGAATTGAACGTGTCAATTGTTCGTCCTATTAAAAGTTTATGGCTGGTATATATGTATGTATGTATATATGCCACTTAAAATATTTAACCCTAATCCAGTCAACATGTGATTTATAAATTTATATTTAAAAAGTTAAAACTTCCTCAAACTTATGTTATTGCTCTTGCTTCTTTTGAATTCCTCCTTTAAATTATTTTGTTTAAAAATAAATACATTTTTAGTTACAGTTTTATTTTTGTTCGTTGTTATTTTATAAAAAACCAAAAATGCACCTAATCCAAAGCAAAATTAACGATTATTGCTTTGAAATATTAAATATTATATATATTATATATGTATATAGTAAATAAATTAATAAAAATAAATTATAGTAAATAATAAAATAATAATTATTCAATTGTTGTATAATTTTGAATGAGAAAGTACTGAAGATGAAATCGATTGTGCCAGAATCAAGAACTACAACTGTTTATCGGCAAGGACGGAACTGAATGGAATTCATTGCTTACAAACAAAGAAATCGGAAAGTATAGCGGATGAAACATTATTCGAGGACCAACTCATAAAGTAGTTTTACCACTTGAAAAGCAGATCAGTTCTGTCTCCGATGCATTTAATAATGCATATTTGACGGCGATGTCGTCGATATAATTGTTATGCACACCAATCCTCGTAAAAGGGGCAAATGACAGCCAGTAGATGAAATCGAATTAAAAGTTTTTATCGGCCTGATGTTGAACGCTTGTCTACATAAACAAGGAATAATGAGTTACGAAGAATACTGACACCAATAAAATAGATTACCACAATTTGAGATTTTGGGACTGCATGACAAAACTTATATTTGTAAAAATACTACGCCGCATACGTTTCGAAGATAAAGCTACTCTGCACTACGTAAAGCAAAGGACAAGTTTGCACCTATTCACGATATTTGTGAACGCATCAATAAGAACTCGCTAAAGGCATATATACATACATGGAACTTACTTAACAATTGACTACCATTTGGTGTCGTTCATAGGTCAAGTGCCATTTTGGCAGAACATTCAATCAAAGTAGACGTATATGGTCTCAAATTATTTGAGTTTATGATGCAGATACCTGACGATAAATACAAGTCAGATATTAAAGGCGTTGTAGATACACTTGATCAAAACGTAAATCGGACAATTAATTGTGGGATCATCGTGCACTTTTATAACGTATACTACGCGATGATGACTTCTCCAATCAGCAAAATTCATCACAGGAGGCAAATAAACGTCGAAGGTGTTAAAAAAAATTCAGAATGTGAAAGCAGTCTTGCAGTATTTGTTGCAAAAATATATGCAACAACAAGCGTATGCTTTAAACGTGAAAATAAATAATCACCCTTATTCCAGTTGTCGGCTTCGAAACAAAACGATATTATAAGTTGTTTACTTCAAATTGTAATTCTTGTTGTCGTTATCGAAGATTATCGATGACTGTTAAAATATATTTAGCATTCTACAAGAAAAAGTATCGACGCTATTGTATTTAAACCAATTTGATTTTGTCGTCACCATTTTTGGTAACAACTTCGGTTGATTTAAAGCAAAAAATGGAAAAAAAACAGAAAAATTAAAAATAACTACTACAACCCAGTTTGAAAAATTATTGAAGGAATCGCAGAAGAATCCTTCTTTTGCAGTGGGATTTCGCAGAGCCACCGTCGCCTGTAATTTTAAAGAGCAGTGGGAAGATATTTGCAGGTTATTAAATTCTCTTGGTCCTCCGATAAGATCTCCATATGAATGGCAAAAGGTATGAATAGTAAGCTTAAATAGTTCAATAAAAAATTTAATTTGTTAATAGGTTTGGCGAGATTTGAAGTTCAATGTTAAGAAGAAAATGGTCGCCAGCAAAACTGAGTGTCATGCAACGGGTGGAGGGATATTTAAGCAGTTCACCTTTAGCCCGTTAGAGGAAGCTGTTCCAAATCTGCTGTAGTTTCAAAAACAATTATACGATGTTCTGGGAGGTCCGATAAAAAATGTTCCTAATAAATTAATGGAGGCAGAAGTAGAAATACCTCAAAAAGTGCCTTCTGCGCAAATAGAAAACCTTGAAATTGTGCCCTCTATGGAAGTTAATGAAGACTTAACATCCATCAAAATTCCAGGAACAGTTTCACCTTTTATTGTACCTTCGCTGAAGGATAACAATATTAAAAATAAGAATTCTACATTAAAGAAAAAGCAGAATTGCCTTAGCCATGGCGAACTACTACTGCAACATAGTACTGGGCAAGCGAAACTTTTAACTGATATCTCCAATTCACTGGGATCTATGAACGCAGTCTTAGGGATTTTGACAAGCGCCAAAAACAGTTGCGTGAAGTAGATACAAAAAATGAAATTATTAGAGGAAAGAAATAAAATTGATAGAGAAAGGAATAAAAGAGAAGAAGAAATCCATGAAAGCGAATTATAAATTAAAAGCCTTTAAATATTAATAAGAGAAAAGGAATTTGAACTGCTTAATAAAGATCTTGATGAATAATATATTTCAAAAATAATTTTTATTTATCCAAATTTTAGTTAAGCTCTGTATTTTTAATTTAGTATGTTGTATTAATAAAAGAAATGAATAAAACAATGCATTAAAATCATCACTTCATTTTATTCGGTTTTTTATTTCAAATGCGATAACCCCAAATTGAAATCGTTACCAACACCTAGTTGGTATGACCCTTGTGCCAAAAATCGTAACGTGTTACTGCTTCTAAGACATAATTAAAAGCAGTCTTATTTAATCTAAAACAGCTTTCGAATCTTTCAAAGAAATAAGTTACTTGTATGCTTTTATAAAATCATTACGCTAATACACTGATATTATTTCTTACTTGCTGTCCGGTATTTGAATATAAGTATTACATTTCAGTCTCAGAAGCTTGCGTTCAGGTATAAGATTTTGTTTTATTATTTTTTCGTCAACACTTGAGTTTGAATTTATTTCACAAACAAAACACATTTTTAATTTTTAATAATTATTATTTTTTTTTTAACAATCAATCCACACAGCTGATAATGAAAAACAAAAAATAGTACAAAAACTGGATTTGTTATAACGTTTTCCTGACTTGATTAGGGTTAAATTTGCATGTGCCCAAGTTTTTTTTGTGATGAATGATTTCGATTGCTTATTTTAAAATTTTAGAAGTTTTTGTAAGAATTGTCTTTTATAGCATTGTAAATATTCTTAGCAAACAAGAAGCAATAGATGACGACTAGGCTTAACTACGTTTTTTTTTATTTTTTTTTTTTTTTTTTATACGGATAAACATACAGGGATCATTACCGAATTGTGTATGCAATTCACAAAATGTAGTTTTTAATGAAAAATCAAACAAGTAGCATTTCAGGTTATTTTTAAAGTATGCAAGTTAAAAAAAAAATTCTTAAATATTGTAACATATTGAACCAGGTATGTTTTTTTAATGAGAAAAAAGTTGCATTTCACATATTTTTAGAAAGAGTTTTCAAAAAAAAATCATTAATACATTTTGTGCAGGTCTGTTATTTTTTTATTGAAAACAAAAAATAATAATAACACCGTATGGATATGCCAGTTTTCAAGTAATTGAAGGACTGTACGAGATGGAGATAAATGCAAAAACTAAAATGTACCCATGGCAACACATTCCTTTTAAAAAAATGCGCGTTAAATTTGCAAAACGAGTTTTTAGTAGAACAGTTGCCGCTCCTATTAGGACCATGGTCAAAACTTCAACATTTAAAGAGCAAAGTTTATAGGAAAAGTTGATAAAATTTTTGATTGCTTTTATAGCTGTTCACTCAATGCTGATAATTGTTACCGTTCCGCAGTTCAAGTCAACAATGAGAGTCATAGATTTATACAAACATTCTTTGAATACTTGAAGTGAGTGGTTTGTTGATGAAAAGAAGCGCGTCGTCTTTTAAAGTGGGATGAAACTCACCCTAAACTCGTTTCTTTTATTAAAAAAAAAAACTTCAAAGGAAGTGTTGTCTACTTTATTATAACAAACGCTTTTAATCCGGACAAATTTGAAAATACTTTTCCAGTATTGCAACAAAAAGGAGGTAATAATAGCACCCTTCTGTAACCGAACTTAATAATATTTTGCCAAAACTTATGGTCTCCAAAATTGTTTAGTCGAGCTCGTCCAGTAACTGAGAGTCGATGAGACAATAAAAATTGAAGCAATGGAAATTGATACTAATTTGGAAGAAGTAAAAATGTCTACTGAACATAATGAATTAAATTCAGGCGAAGCATGCGATGTTGAGTTCGATAAACATATACATGTATGCAGATTATTTTTTGGAAGACGTTTTTTGATAACTCTTATCTTATAAACGTCAAATTGGTTCAATTAAAGTATTTTATTGAATACGTGGCGTTTAAAGTTATTCCAAAATCAAAATGTGAAAATTTTATAAAGAATTCAAAAAAAATTACGAAGTACTTATAGAACCAAGCAAACTTTTTTATAGTTTAAAAATTACCCAATATTAAAGAATTTTGGAAACTTAATTGCTCCATCAGATAGGTTAATGGATGCCAACAAAATCATATTAAGCCTACAAAAGCGTTTATATTCCACAAAATTTTTAAGGATGAGCTACGAAGAGTAGGTATAAAATCTTTTATTATTGAGCCGTGAAAACGGTCGACTCCAAAAAGGTTTGATGATAATTGGCTTCGCCACAGGCTGGAGATATTAGATTTTCTTTTAATAGAACTCATCTCGCTACTTACCAGTTTCAGATAATCACCACTATCATGAATAACATGGGAAATTCCTATCCCCATTAAATTTTCATTACCCTCGAAGGGAAAATTGCTGTCATGAATCTCCCATGAAATTTATGTTCCCTTTTTGCAAGCTATCATTTTACGTTAAATGTTAACAAAAATAAATGAAGAAAAAATGTGTGAATTTTAATTAAAAATTAAAATGTTTACACAAAAATGATCATTATTAAAAAATAACAATGAATAAAAAGTAATTAAAATTAAAACAAACTCCTGCAAAGCAATTATCATGCAAAGAATGGCACAGACAATAGCTTAAAGAAAAGAAACAAAGCAAACTTTTCTTTAGCAAGATGGGCGGAAAGAAATTGATGACTATGGCCAAACAGTAACAATTTAAAAATGGCTTAAACTCCAAAAAGAATAGAAAAATAACACTAAACGTGTATATTTATTCCGATGACATATCTATCCATCGATCAACTTCTATCAAATAAAATTAAAAAACCAACCCAGCAAAGAACGAAGTGGAACCGATGAAGAGCAAGGTGAGGATGGATTTAATGCAATATTCGGTGATGGCTCGGAGGAGGTCGTCGATTCCGTTGTTGTCTATATTATTATTTTTTTTTTGTGATCGATTTTTTAAATTCAGCCAACACGTCTTTAAACTACAGGAAATAAATATTTTACTCTTTATTTTATAGTGAATTATATTGTTTTGCACTTTATTAACACTTCTAGTCCTAAAATAAGTCCATAAAAACTTTAATTATCCAATAAAAGACATAAATACTTAAATGATAAATGCAACTCCCCAGCAAAAATTATGTGAACAAATGGGAAAAGGAAAAAAATTTGAAGGAAAATATTATTCACGATCTGGGGAATTCTTACAAGGCTATCATTCCCCGCTGAATAATCAGAAAACATTTCATGGGAAAATTATTCATGATTGCATTGTGGAAAATGAGAAAACATTTCGAGGGAAAAATTATTCATAATAGGGGCGAATATGTATGTATATGTTAATTATATGTATATATCTTCATTATTTTTAATATGTTTGTTGTTGTTTTATAATGTAAAAAATTTAATATAATTATACATATATTTATATTTATTTTTCTTAAGCAGTGTTAGCTATTTAATAAAATAATTAAACTTTGAATATTAAAACCAAAATAATATTACTATCAAAGTCAAAGGTCCTAATTGCTTACACTCTAAGTGACTTCTGAAATGACAGCTTTTTATTTTTTTAATACAGTGGGTTTTTCAGATAAAATTTTTCATCCATTAAAATATGTTTTTTTTGTTTATACATCTTTATTGTGTGGTCTCTATTATATTGTGTCACGGAGCATTTATTTAAAACTAGTTTTTAATAATATCGTCAGGTAGAAAAGCAAAAGTACCCCGTACAAAATTATTAACAGAATTTCCAATTTCCATATTACAAATTTATGGACAGCTAGAAATGCATCAAAATTATGAACTGAATGAAATTTTAAAAAATTAATAAAATAATATTTGCAAAAAATGTTATAGTTTATTTGGTCAATGCAAAGACGACATACATAACATACATACATCTTAAAAATTAAAAAGAAAATTTGCTCATTGAAAACGGCTTACAAATGCATATTTTACCCGGCACAAATCACATCCGCCACCTTTAAAAACACTTAAAAGTGAAATTTTATTGTCTGGTTGACACAGTCTATCACCGAAACGCATACATACACGATGTTTACAAACAAATGTTTGCCAATGTATCAGCGGTTTTAGAGAGCATTTTGTTTGGTCTGAATTCTCTCAAATGAAATAATTTTAGTTTCATCATTTAATTAAAATTTTACTTTTAGAATTTATTAAGTGTACATGTACAAAAAAAAAAAAAAATTAATTTAAATTATTATACAAAAACAAAATTCATTGATACTTGATAAATGTACAAAAATAAAATTGAAAATAATAATAAATAAATACACATTATAAATTATTTCTAAGAAAAAAAATTATTTAGCATGTTTTAACATAACTCAAAAAATAATTCTGTGTACATAGGGTGAATCCACCAATAGACGGCAATTTAAGATTGTTGTTTATTTCAAGCTACTGTCCTTGCGCATGTTAATCTGGTATAAAATTGATGACTAGTAATTACAATTCATTAATTTGCCTTGTTTCAGATTATTAAGTTAAATTTAAATATTTTTTTTTATTGAGAAAATTACTGTTTTTGTGAACAACACCAAATATTCCAGTAGTCAGCACCAATTTTCCAGTTTTCGGCATACTATGTCCCTTTTGTCGACATATCATATTTTAGTACAGAAAATAATAAATCGAGATTGATTTCAAACTGTTACTTATTTAACACAAATGTTTTCCACATTCTATATGTTCAACAAGATCAATCAGTCACGAAAGATAAATTCATATTAGAAAATCATGAATATTATTTGTGTATAATTCAGATTTTGTACATAGGTTATATGTTAACGCTAAAAACGAAAAAAGAAATAGACGACAAAGGAATATATTATATGGAATTTTATTATATGGCTATTGAAACCTTAAGTCTATAATTGGTATTTCTAAACGTGTCAGCTTTTAACATGGACCGGTCACATAATGAGCATCCTCTCAAGCCGCTCAGTTACAGTTCGATCATAGCATGTCATTAAAGCTTTCATCTCAACAACTCTGCGATGTCCTAACACGTAAAATTAATATCACGCAAAAGTTAATGAATCGAATCATTGAAATAAACTTGAATTTTGGGATTTAAAACGTAATACCGGACACTTATAGAAAAATCTAAACGCCTTTTATAGAAGTACGATGATAATTTGGTCAGAAAAATGGATGAAAAATGTTTACCAAACCAAAGAAGTATAATAAACGAAATGACAAGATGTAAGCACAGTAGTCTAGAGAAGTATCTGATGGATCAAAACATCTGCTAAAGCTTACCAGAGATCCGTTTTGAAAGCGGTTATGAAGCCACTTAATCATTCCCCTTTCCAAAACCAACTGTAGATTTTACAAATGCCACAAACGCGGCTCACAAAAATTTGCCAACTGTGGGAGCCCTGATCTGGACCCTCTGTATTACAAATTGACCCTTTTAGTGGTAATTTTTTGCTGCATAATAAAGCCCAACTTTAATTTTCTTAAGACTTCATTGGCACGTGATGAGGCCAGATTTTAATATGGCTGGCGTGTGTACAATTATTGATCATTGACCAGTGTTACTTAAGGCGAGGTTGAAATACATATAAAGATTTAATAAATTATTTTTTCTAGAAGTCTTATTGTATTTTGAGATCTCAAGCTTAACAAAACTAGTAGTAAAAACCATTGCCGACCATAGGATCAAGTGATTTTTCGGTGGTGTTCTAGTAGTCGGCATTAGATTAACATTTACTAATTTTTCGTTCCTCTTGCCGGCATCGCTTAAGATTAGGAAAAATAATTTTTTTTAGAAAACATTTCCGATTGAAAATTGATTTTTTAAAAGTAATTATTGACATTATTAATTCGGCATTTTCACTAATTTTTTGTTAAGAAAACAAGCATTTGCGTAAATACCGAAAGACAGTCAATAACTAGAGGAAAATACTGTCAAAAATACATATCTAAGCTCAAATTGTTTTTAACATAGAAAGCTGAGAATATTTATAAATTTCATATAGCTTTACTTTAATACATAATTACTTTTATTCTTAGTTACTTACATAAGTATAAATACAAAAATTTCCGACTACTGATACATGCCGACCTTAGGTGCACTCATCCTATTTACTTATAATATGATTAAATATGTACATATATAGATTATAAAAAAACACCAAATATTTGATGTAGATTAATGTATTTTCCTTTGCACAAGAAGTAAATATACGTGTATGCTTTTCCGTACATTAATCTGCACAGTCATATTGTTTGACTGTATTCTTTATTCAAGCAAATTTTTGAATTTATTTAAAATAAATATGATGAAAAGGAGAGCGCATAATAATGAACATGAAAGAAGTCTTTTTATTTCCTTTTGTGAGCGTTGTTATAAAGAGAGCAAATAATGCATTGTTACACGAGAATAAAAATTAAGAGGGCAAACATCAAAGACATGTACGAATGACACAACCGTCATAGAACAATTGTACATATATGAAATGCATACTCTATGTATTGTATACTCTTTGATATTAGAGAGTCACATGAAAGTGATCATCAGTGAATGTTCGTTCAAACAAACTATTGCTTTATTCATAAGTGAGAATATTTTGCTTCACTTTGTTAACACAAAGAGATTTTTCATTGAAACGGTTTTTATTTCATAGTTCTCGCTTTCATTTCACATTTTCTAAATACGCAATATGCCAATTTGGTAAAATCATGTAATCATTCTGTAAGTTGTAAGTATTTCTTAAATGAAATTAAATTTCTTTTTCCTACATCTGGCTGCACTGATCTTTAAAAGCATATTGTTTTTGCATGAACTTTGTCAATATTTGTTCAACAGCCAAGTCTAAATTAGAGCGTTGAGCGTTGCGTTGACTGCCGGCTGGGCATACCTAAATAAAAGTGATAATGTTGTGTCGTAAACAGTAATGTCGACTTAAATTTGCCTCAAAACAGCTAAATAAAATATTTAATAGTAATAAAATCGCTAATGAGATGTGAAAATAGTTAATTGGAATTTTCTTAATATATAAACAAAACAACTCATTTTATAAAATATACAACAGTTTTGTGCATCTATAACAGCGTTTTGCAGCTAACTTAACTTTCTAGCGCGCTGTTAAAATCGGAGTTTCCAATTACAAAGCGTTGACGTTGAGCGTTGAAAGTTTTTGACAGATAAATAACGCTCAACGCTTTAATTTAGGTTTGAATACAAGACATGTTTTGTTTCACATTTGTAAATATTAGTATGCTCTTATCTAAGTGAACACACAAATTTCGTTATATCTATTTGTCTCTTAACTATCAAGTTTGATTGTTCTCCTTTCATAGTTATTCATCTGTATTGAATAGAAACGAAATAAATAAAAAATAATACTGAAGGTTTCATAATCATCATTATTAAGTTTCATGCAACCCTATAGTATGTACGGTTGTCTTGTTTTTTTTTCGTTTTTTTTTATGAAAGGCGTAGCTAATTTTTCTGAAGTCCCAAAGAAAAATAGTTCTTTCTACTTTGAACAACGAATAAAGATAACAACGATAAAAGAGAAACAATATGACTACGTAAATGAGTGAAGGGCAAATAATATTTGTTTTGTTGTTGTGCAAACAAAAATGGTTTAATCCGTATAGAAATTATGATGCTTTATCGCTTACATTATATGAAGTATATTTCTCAACTTCTTAAGTACGTACTAGAAAATTTGTAATTGTTTTTTTCTTGATTATATATTCTCACTTTTGGATTAAAATATATATTCATTTATTATGGTTACCGATATAATATAGGTATTTATTCAAATTTACAGGAAAGTGATAAAGAATAATTGGAGATTAAGATTTAAATATATATATTGGAGATTAATATATTGGTTCGTTTTTACCTTTTTAAAACCGTGTATTTATGAGTTCGTAGATTGTATAGTTAAAATTAAATAAATCTTGTGTTTAGTTTTTAATTAAAATCCTTCGTTTATACAGTTTTGTGCACCAATGCTTGTACCTTTTTACAAGCAATAACAATTTTTATTCTTAATTACTCCGTCTGTTTACAACTTTGTAAAAAACAACAATTACGCGACAGATCTTTCTACTTAAAGATCTTTCTACAAAAAGATTTGATGATCAAAACAATAGACTCGTTCACTGAGTTAACTTTACTTAAACTGATTGCTGTTCGCATCGATGTGCTTTTTATATGGCTGAGTAAACAACACTTCGAAAGCGTCGAGCCCCTCGATATTTCAGGTGGGTTCAATTTCTTTCCCGTACTTTTTTTAGTTTTTATGTAGCCATGCGAATGTAAATATCCACTTCTTTCAGCTCTTAGTATTTGTTGTTGTTTGTTATTATCTGTTACTTGTTTTCTTTTCTGTTAGTTTTTTTGTTATTGCTGTTTTAGTTTTATTTACTTTATATCTCTTGGTTATTTTTAAACAGCACGTGTTGTTGGTTTTGGAGCTTTGTCTATTTATTTTAGAGATGTAAGAAACGACAGGGGTGCCAAACCGTATTTTCGTAACAATATACATATTTTATATATACATATTTTATTATACATACATATTTTATTATACAAACATATTTTATATATACATACATACATACATATATATATATATATATATATATATATATATATATATATATATAAAGACATCACTATATATATAACATAACTATATGACTTTATGAATTTTTATTTATAATATAAACATTTCATTATTATATAAACATTTCAAGAAACTACTTTCATGTGTAAAGGCAGTGTAAGGAAAATTTAAAAACGCCAACTTAGTTTTCTACTCTCAAATTAACGATTTTATTATAAGTCAAATATATATTTTTTTTAATACAAATTAAATTTTTTAATTTCAAATTAAATTTTTTTCATTGTAAATTAAATTTTTTATTTTAAATTGATTTTTTTTATACTATTATATAAAATTAAACTATTATTTCCTTGACTTGCTATTTAAAATATTCACTGCAGTGGCTCTTCAGATGCAGTTAACAACAAATTTAGAGTTATATCAAGATAATCACCCCTATCATGAATAACATGGGGAATTTCATTCCCGTCGAAGGGAAAATTGATATCATGAATCTGCCATGAAATTTTTGTACCCTCTTTACAAGCTATTATTTTACGCTGAAAGTTAACAAAAATAAATAAGGAAAAAAATTTGTAAAATTTTATTGAAAAGAAAAATGTTTACACAAAAATTGTCATACTTAAACGGAAAAATTGAATAAAAAGAATTTATAATGAAAACAAACTCCCGCAGAGCAATTAACATGCAAAGAATTGCACAAACAAAAGCTGGAAGTGAAAAAAATAAACTTTTCAATCAGCCAAACAGTAATAATTTAAAAATGGCTTTAACGCCAAAAAGAATAGAAAAAGAAAACTAGAAGTGTATGTATATACGGTTGACGTTCAGAAATGTGTTGTTAATCTGGCTCTGTGTCTTAAAGCATTTTTGCTTGTAGTAGCGGTTTTTATTTAACCTAATTGCTATTCGTAAATTACTTAGCAATTTTGTTTTGATTGGGTCATCCGTTTTAAATGATTCTGTAATTCTAAAAATGCCTACTTTGTAATATATTGCGCTAACAAATTTCGAGAAGGAAAAAAAGAGCTTTTGATAAGGGTAAAACATCAATACCTATATCCAAAACAATTTCCTTTATGTCGAAATTTTTAATGACATATATCAATGATGTATTCCTTTCGCTCAGCTTTCACACAATGCTTGCATTCCAAATTACAAGGCCGACGAGAGAGAGCATCAGCATTTACATGCTTTATGCCACTTCGGTGTTTAATGCTAAAGACATAAGCGTGGAGGCGCTCAATCCAACATGCCAATTGTCCTTTATGGTTCTTAAATCTTAGTGCGGAATGATCAGTCCTTAGAAGAAAGTTTTGACCATATAGGTACTTATGTTTATGCATTCCAGCACTGCAGTAGCTCACATCGAGTCATAGAATAATTTCGTTCAGGCTTTGACAGCGTGCGGCTCTAGTAGCTTACGAATTTTTTCGTCCCATCGACCACCTGTGAAAGTATACCACTAATAAAATGTCCACTAGCATCACAGTAAAGGATGAAAATTTTCACGTTGAACTGGATACGCCAAAACCGGTGCAGCACATAATAGGTCTTTTAGTGTCACGAATAGTCTGTAAAATGTGCAGAGTTGCAAAAAGCTACGTAAATCATGAAGATTCTGGGGGCGAGGCCAGTCCTTTACTGCTCGTGTTTTATCTTCATCCGTTGAAATGCCATCTGCTGTAACTAGATGCACCCAGATATTTTACCTGTTTTTGGAACAATTCACATTTCTTCACGCTTAATTTTAGTCCAGCCATTGATATTCGTTGCAGAACTTCTGCTACAGTTTTGAGGTGTTCGTCGAAAGTTCTGCCCATCACTATTATGTCATCGAGGTACACCAGACAAGTCTTCCAATAGAGTCCTTTTAGTACGCGCTCCATGAGCCACTCGAACTTGGTCGGCGCATTGCAAATCCCAAATGGCATAACTTTGAACTGTCACAAGCCACCGTTCGCATTGAAAGCAGTTTTCTCCTTATTCTTGTCTGCGATCTCTACCTGCCAATACCCGCTTTGTAGATCCAATGTAGAGAACCATTTCGTTCCAGTTAACGTTTCGAGCGTATTGTCAATTCTTGCAAGCGGCTAGCTGTCCTTTTTAGTGACCTCATTCAGCTTCCAGTAGGCTACGCAGAATCTTGCACTACAATATTTCTTGTAATGATTCATTAGCCTTTTGTGTTCGGTACCTTAATTCCATACACAACAGCTCTCGTTTATGCTCATCGCCAAATTCAGCTGTAGCGCCAGCATTAATTCGCTATAGTTGCTTCTGCAGCTGGCTGGCATAGTTTCTAGAATTTACGCTGCAGCACCAAAGGCCAAAATTAATTCCAGGGCCTTCTCTTCATCGTCCCATCCATTTATGCTGGCTATTGTATCGTATTGTTTTCAATCTGCTAGAAGCTTCTGGTATGATACGCACTGGTTCCGTCTTTTGGCACCGGAGACTGTTGCTTTTCTTCGACACCTTAATTCTATGCGGTACAGATCGCGTTTGTACTCGTCGCCAAATTTACGCTGTACCGCCACCATTAATTCGCTGTACTTGTTTCTGCAACTAGCTGGCATGGTTTCTAAAATTTCTGCCGCAGCACCTTTTAACGCCCACGCCCCATCTATTTCTTTTGCCAACTGCCTCGAATTGGAATTGTAATGCAGATATGGGTGAGGTACCTCAAAGCAAGGTGGTTTTATTCGGCTAGAAGCTTCTGGTATAATACGCACAGGTTTTGGTTGCTGGCACTGTAGACTGTTAATTTTCTCCTCTATTACATTTAATTTTTCGTCAATAGTCTTCTCAAATTTTTCCATTCTTGTCTCCCTTCACACCATCTACCCTTTCGCTTACCGTCGCATATACATGTTTTACTTAATTGCTCAGTTGTTTCTTCAAATTTATGGTCAAGTTTCTTAGAAGTTTCTTGTACCTCAGCTAAAAGCTTTTGGTTATCAACTCTAAAAGTTTCTTGTGCATTCGCCACAGCATTATTTTTTTCCATAAGCTTTTCATTATCAGTTCTAGAAGTTGCCTGTGCATTCGCCACAACATTAATTTTTTCCATAAGTGTTTCATTATCAGCTCTAGAACTTTCTCGTACTTCATTAGAAGTTTCTTCAAGTTTCTTTTCAATACAGGATGGAATGTTCTGGTCTGAACTTGTATCTGTCTTATCATGGCAGCAAGCATTGTATTGATGTCCAAACTGCTTGTGGTTGCAGCTTCACTTATCTCAGAATTATTTTCATCATCAAATTCGTAAGTATCTATGTCTATACCACGTCTCTGAAATTCCGTTTTTGTAGTTCGGTTTTATTACCGGTTGTTGACAGCTGAATTTATTTAAATCTCGTTTGAGCCTGTCCACTTTTAATTCTTGGAATTTCATTTTTACTCCGTTTGATTTATTTATTTATTTTTTTATTATTGTTTAATAATTTTATTTTATGTACGCAATCCCACTTCTGACACCAATGTTACGTTTTAACCTTTTTAAGACGTTCGAGTTCGTTTAAATTGCGTTAAAATAAAAGAAACAGCGCTTTGTTTTATTGTTTTACAGTTTTTATTTTATTACACAATATCTTTTATATTGTTTGTCTTAATACAATACTTAATATTCGCTTATACAATACTTTTATTTCCGCTTTAACACGTATTTATCTTACGACAGCCAAACGATATCTAACTGACGTGTAGGTAAAGCAGCCCTTTATTACCTAACTACCTACAGTTTGGGAGGTTCAGGAAATATCCACCATCTTCTATTTCCATATCTGTTAATTCAAATGTAACGTAAAGATGGTCGAAGTGGCAGTGGTGCCAAATTGACAGGGTGACACAAAATATACCAATATCCCAGAATGCAGTGTTGTATTTTTATTTTCGTAATAATATGATAAAATCATCATTCTGGCCACGCTGGGCTCAAATATAATACCAACGCATATTATAATATACGTATATCTGCTAGCTTAAGCGACTGTGAGAAGACACACAATTAAATGTGTATAACTATAAAGTTCTTAACAAATTTTTTGTCGAGTTTCATTCAGCTTCATTTGATTAAGATTTGGACGAACCCAATCCAACTTTACGTAAGTAAACAGCTGTATGTACGTTATATACAAAACAATAACAAAAGAAACACGTTGTGCAATGGATGCTTTTGCTATTATTCGTCACTGTAACAGCGACGATTAAACATGAGTAGCGGGTACATGCAGATTTTTAAAATTTTTATTTCAACTGTGTTATTTATCTGATAATACTTAAACTTTTAAAAAAAATATTAAAATTTTTATATTTTTAATAAAAAATAAATTCAACAAGATACGAATAATCAGTTTGTGAACTCCTGAACAACTATCTGACTGGTCGATCTCAGACTGTACTATTGAATAGTGAATATTCAGTGACATTGAATGTGAACAAAGGTGTCCCGCAAGGTTCAATTCTCGGACCTCTTTTATTTTGTCTGTACATTAATGATTTGCCTGATGTGATTGAACACTGCGGCTTACAAATGTAAGCCGATGATGTACAGATTTTTAGCAGCAGCAGGGCGAATGATATTCATTCTTGTGTGACTTACATCAACAGCGATCTGGCCAGGAATAGCACATGAGCTGCAGTATATGGACTATGCATCAACCCATCCAAGTCAAAATATATTTGTATTAATAATAATAATTTAAATCTGGGTGATGAAATAAGGATAAAAATAGATGATGATTTTGTTGATTTTATAGTTTTCATTGGCACTTTAATTTTTAAGATATTAATCTTGTTGTGCTATTCTATTTACATAAATAAATAAATAAAAAAAATATATAATGCTAATTATCCATTCAATTTAACTCTTAGATAGCAATTTTCATGTTCTCACTAACGCAAATATTCAAAAAGTACATTATACCCACCAAAAAATTGTTTAAGGATTTGACAGATTTTTCATTGAGTTTTTGATAATAGCTTAAGAAAGCAGACGTATATTATACTTGGGCCTTAGGACACCACAGCTCTAAGCGTAAGCAAATGGAACTGAACGAAACTTGACGAAAAATTTGTTAAGTACATTATAACAAATAGTATACAATACATAGAGTGTGCATCTCATATATGCAAAATTTTTCTATTTATGAGGATTGTAATATTAAACCCAACCTTTGATGTTTGCTCTCATAATTTTTATTCTCGTGTAATATTGCATTGTTTGCTCTCTTTATAACCACGCTCACAGAGAAAAAGAAAGCAAAAGAAAAACAACTATACGTGCTGTTTACAAATAACCAAATCGACAACAACAAACATTAGTAGAGATAAAGTAAATAAAAATAAAGCGGCAACAACTAAAACTAACAGCAAAAAACAAGTAACTGACAATAACAAGCAACAACAAATACTAAGAGCTGAGAGAAGTAGATGTTTACATTCGCATGTCTGCATAAGAACTAAAAAAGGTACCGGAAATAAATGGAATCTACCTGAATATCGAGAGGTTCGGAGCTCTCGAAGTGTTGTTTACTCAGCCATATAAAAAACATATCGGTGCGAGCCACAATCAGTTTAAGTAAAGTTAAGTCTAGGTCTATTAGTTTGAAGTCATCACAAAGAGTTTAGTGGGGTTAAACTCTGGTTACAGAGAATTTAAGTTATAAGCGAGCCTAAGTTGTAACTGCGATCGAGTTGGAAGATCTTTAGGTAGGAAGATCTGCCGAGTAATTGTTGTTGTTTGCAAATTTGTAAACAGACGGAGTAATTAAGAATAGAAATTGTTATTGCTTGCAAAAAGGTACAAGCATTGGTGCACAAAACTGTGTAAATAAAGGATTTTAATTGAAAACTAAGCCCAAGATTTATTTTATTTTAACTACAATCTACGAACTTATAAATACACGTTTTTAAAAAGGTAAAAACGTAACAATATTAATTTTAAATATATTAAAAATGAATAAATAATACAGTGAAAAAATACTACTGTGCAAATTAATGTAGGGAAAAGCGTATATAATCTATACATGTTTATATATAATAATATAAGTAAATACGTATAATTATTCTTTCAGTTATATTAAAATATTCTAAACACATTTTGCTCTAAGAAATAAGTTTACAAAATTGTAATGTGTTAATATGTGTTTATTAATATATGTTTATTAGTTTCAATATTATAAAAAAACACTAAAGTTAAATTAGGTAGAATATTAAAAGATAAACTTAAGTTAAAATTTTATTTTTGTTTAAAAGTTGAATTAAAAACTTATTTTTTGTAACTTACGAGGGCGGATTGACATTGAAGTAACCTAGCGCTAGATGGCAGCACAAACACAAACACTTTTCATTTATTAGAAATTACGATCTGTCAAACGTCAGCTGTTGAAATTTTAGCCAAATTCATCGATTAGTTTATTTATTGTAGTCTTTGAAGTAAGCAACTTTTATGTTTCTTGGAAAAAGTGAATTTCGTGTAGTGATTAAACACTATTATTTGAAAGGCAAAACGGCGAAAGAGGCAAAAGAAAAGCTTGATAAACATTACGTCGAATATGATCCGTCAGATTATATGGTAAAATATTGGATTGCTGAATTTAAACGGGGCCGAACAAGCACTGCAGCAATACCATCAATAGGAAGGCCAAAAGAGGTGGTTACTGAAGAAAATATTAAGATAACCCTCGATATCGTTATGAATGATCGCCGGGTCAAAATCCGTGAGATTGCTGAAATGGTAAGCATATCATATGAACGTGTGTTCAACATTTTGCATGAACATTTGCATATGAAAAAGCTATCAGCAAGATGGGTGCCGCGTATACTCAATGTTGAACAAACACGAGTTCGTCAGATCACTTCACAGCGATGTTTGGACATGATAAAGCATAATCCTGCTGATTTTTGGCATAGATTAATAACTGTTGATGAAATGTGTATCCACCACTACGCACCTGAAACCAAAAATCAATCGAAGCAATGGGTGGAAGCTGGTGGAAGTGTTCCGAAGAAGGCGAAGACATCGAAATCGCCTGGCAAGGTTATGGCCACTGTATTTTGGGATGCACACGGAATATTGCTCATCGATTATCTTGAAAAGGGATCCACAATCACAGGAGAGTATTATCGTGCATTATTGGATAAATTGGTTGATACAATAAAGGAAAAACGACCACATTTAAACAAGAAAAAAGTGCTCTTTCTTCAAGACAACGCACCGGTTCACACAGCATTAGATACGATGCTAAAACTACCAGAAATCCACTTCGAATTGGTTGATCATCCACCTTATAGTCCAGATTTAGCCTATAGTGACTTTTATCTGTTTCCAAACTTGAAAAAATGGCTCGCAGGAAAAAGGTTCATCTCAAACGAAGAAGTGATTACAGAAACTAATGCGTATTTTGAGGAGTTCCCAAAATCTTATTATTCAGATGGTATAAAAAAGTTGGAAAATCGTCTTACTAAGTGTATTGAGCTAAATGGAGACTATGTTGAAAAATGAATGGATTTTGAAAAAAAAATGTTTTTTTCCTACTGAGGTAGCTTCAATATCAATCCGCCCTCGTACAAAGATAAAATTTTAATTAGGTTATTCATTTGAAAGAAACTTACTTTTCTTTGTTTAGAGCTGTTTTTTTTTTTTCATAGAACAAGCTCAATGCTTTCTAAGAAGTACTATTAAACGAAAGTCTAATATCTCCAGCCTGTGGCGAAGACAATTATCATCAAACCATTCTGGACACGACACTATAATAAAATATTTTATTCCACCTCATTGTGGCTCATCCTTAAAAATTTTGTGGAATATAAATGCCTTTGCAACCAAATTTCCAAAATCTTTAGTTTTTCCTAAATAATATAGAAAGTTCGCTTGGTGATGTAAATACTTTATCAATTTTTTTAAATCTTTTAAAACACTTTTCACATTGTAATTTCGGAATCCAATAAAATATCCAACAAAATATCTTATTGAGCCCAATTCAACTTTTAGAAGAGAAGAGTTGTCTAAAAAGCGTGTTTAAAAAAATAATTTGTATAATTAAGGTGTGTTTCAAAATGATAAGGTCACCTTAATATTTGCTCAATTCATCCGAACTATAAAATGTTATGTATGGTCTCCTTAATAAAAAAAAATTCTACGTTTAAATAAGTGAATAATAAGCCGGTTTTGCTTTTAGAAATGTATCATTATATTATGTTTATTTAAATTTATGTAAATAAGTGCAAAATTGAATGCGCCAAAATGATAAGGTCAGTGATTAATAAGCAATTAATCTAATTAGAAGGTTCACAATTGTTATTCTATAAATCTATGACTCTCATTGTTGACTTGAACTGCAGATCGGTAACAATTATCCACAAAGAGTGAACCGCTATTAAAGCAACCAAATATCTTATCAACTTTTTCTATAAACTTTACTGTTTTTGAAGTTTGGATCATGGTTCTAAACTTCTACTAAAACTTGTGTTGTAAATTTGACGCCCATTTTTTCAAAGCAATGGGGAATTTAGCACATTTTAGTTTTTGTATTCATCTCCATCACGTACATTTCTTTAATTACTCTAGCGTTTTTAGGTCGCACTTCATCCATCCATTTCGCAATGACTTCAACAAATGTGGAAAAGCATACATGCAAAACACTTTTTGTCCATTAATTTCAAAAAAGAACCTTCAAAGATATATCAAAATTATAAAAGCATTTTCTGTTTGTTGATCTGTGATCACACACTAAAGCATATATTTTTATACTAATGGTTTCTAAAATTCCATTAAAAAATATATAACTGGCTCAAAATACAAAACAAAACGGTTGTGCTATTTCTTCTTGTTTCCTACAAGTATGTACAATGTTACAAAAGACAATTCTTGCAAAAACTTTAAAAATCTTAAAATAAGCAATCGAAATCATTCGTCACAAAAAAACTTGTGCTTTACAACGCACATGCAAACTTACATATTTGAAAAGACATATGTTTATACAAACATCCATACATACATTTATTTATATAATGCTATTACCCGCTTGGTGGGTGGCATGGTGTAGTGGTTAGAGCCCAACCATAACAACACAAACGACCCAGGTTCGAGCCCCTTCAGAGATTATTACGGAGAAAAATGTAATTGTGCTTTCGAATGTTTAATAATGAGGCTTAAACTTCCCTCTAGACAACTCCATCTAAAAAATAAAGAAGAAGCCTCCCTGACCTTCTCGCATACCTCTGGCGATGATGACAAACATCAAACGAATGATCAGGGGGAAATCCCGCCAACTACTGAAAAAAATTACAATGCTAAAGTAAAGATCACCACCAATTAGCAAGGTTGTTCACTTCACCACTACACAATAATCAAATGGAGGAAGCGCATCTGTCGCATCCACAAACGAAACGCAAAAATATTTTAAGCTTTGTATAACATGCACATTATATATATTGTATATTCTTTGATTATATCTAGTTATACACATTTGATTGTGTGTATTCGCACAGTCGTTTAAGCTAGCCTTCACATATTATGGTTGGGTCTTAAAGTAACTTATTCCTTGGACTACGAGTGATACATTAGTACCAAAGTGATCATATTAGCTTTTTTGTCCTAATTTTAGATTTTTTATGTTCGATTTAGCTTCGCAGTTTTTAATTTAGCTTTTCGTTTCTTAGCGTTTTTCAAAAATGTATTTAACTTTTTAGCCTTTTCTGGAAAGGACAATGGAGCACACACATGAGTGCGTTGTAACCATATAAAATCGCCGCAAAAATAATAATACAAACAAAAGTCAAACAAAACAAAAATCTGACATCAAAAACGGTCAAATTGTAGCATCACAGAAACTATAGTTTCTGCATTGCTTACTAGTAAATTCTTATTATTTTTCATATGAACTGGGCAGAAAATTGATCCAATGGGTTTTTCTTTAAAAAAATATGTTGCACTTTCTTTTTTGTTTTAATTTTTCAAAGAAATTAATACAAAGAAAGGGGTACTGTTTTTAGCTCTTAAAAAATCTTTGATATTTCTTAATTTTTACCAACGTTTAATGGCAAGGAACAGAAGAAGTACAACATTTTTTGTCAAAATTTTTTAATTTTAATTAAAACTTATTAAAAAAATCAATATAGAATTAAGTGAGTGATTTGAAAACTGTCAAATCAGCCAAAAAGTAGTATATAAGATCAACGATTTTTTAAAGAAGGCACGGAATAATTTAAACAGACACACATAGCACTTCCATGCTCAGACCAAAAATTATTCTGGAACAATAAAGAAAAAATTTAAATTATAAAATATTTCTTTTTATTATTTGGCGATCCAAATAAAAGAGATATAAATAAAAGAGATATAAATTTAAGCAAAAAAATTTTCTTTAAAAACCAATTAAAACGTTAATCTAATTTTAAAGAACTTTTTTTTAAATGTGTGTATGGATATAAAAGAACATAATGAATAATAATAAAACATTGTAAGAACAAATAAAGTGGTTGACTGCGTTTTGGAAGTCAATAGGTATGGAGAGAACTTCTACTGAAGACGATATAATCCATAAACCAAGAATAGAAAATGAATTAATAAGAATGGTAAGAAAGGCAGAAAAATATGAAAAAGAGATAACAACAATAATAAATAGCTTAGTATCAAAACACATATAAAAAAATTTTTTTTTGTTGTATATTACATATAAATAAATAAATAATAGAAAAATATCTTAATTTTGATTAAAGTTGTAAAAAAAAAAATGGGAAAACGCCAATCAAAAGTGGAAAATCTCACAGCTAATATAATAAATGAAGTAAAAGTAAAGGAAGAATCAATTAATTTATATGTAATTGAATGTTGTTTACTAAGAATTACAATTACAAAATCTTGAATTTTGCTCTAATATTTATACTTTACATACTAAAAAGCTTAGAAAGAAATATTCTAGTAGGGCCTGTGAGTTAGATAAAGTTTAATAATAATTGGGCTGTCAAGAAACAATTCAGAAAGCAAAAATAATAAATGAAGAATTTGACAAATCTTACCAATGTATATATAAAGATAGAAATATAGAAGAAAAAACGATAGTAAAACACATTAAGATTTTATGCAAAAAGTTGGAACAAATTAGGGACTTACTAAACACAAATTATAACAAAGTAACGACACCACACAAGACAGCTGCTGAAAGAGTTTTCTTAGACTTCAAAACTAAAATCCTCCTTATAGCATCAAAGAAGGGTGTTGTGGTAAAATTACCAGATACACTCCACGAAGAAGTAAAATACTCAATTGAAACTGGGAAATCGCATGTTATTGAAACCTCTTCAGAATGTTCCAATAAAATAGAAAATACAGAAACAAAAATGTCGCAAATAGTCGTTGACTTTCTGAACACAGCTTCAAAGCTGATCATAGAATTCGATAGAAAACCAGAAAATTTGCTTTCCTTCATAGACTCATTATAGTTATTAGAATCCATTAAAGGTAACCACGAGTCTATCGCAGTCTATTTGATAAACACAAAATTAAAGGGAAGCGCAAGAAATTAATAGGTAATAAAGTAAAAGCACTAAACAAAAATTGCACCATTGAAAAGTCAAACTTATCATGGAAGCAGGCCAATTCAGTAACCTGAATGAGGTCGTTAACAAATTCATAAACAGCTGCACTGAGCCAACAGGGCAACAGAATGCCGTATTATATTTCGGGTAAAAATTTAACCGAAATAATAACTACAAACAATACCGTGGAAGATACAATTATCCACGCAATAATGGTAATAATAGTAGCAACGGCATACCTCAACAAAAGCCTATTCATAACAGAAACCAACAAAGTCAGAACCACAGACGTAAAAGAAGTTACGTTAGAGCAGCAGAGTCCCATGAAAATGATTCGGAAAACTGTTAAAATCCTCTGAGATAAATCAAAAAATTAATACTACTTGCATATACAACCTCAACCTCAGTTAAGTTTTTTTGTTAATATAAAAATTGACATCACGAACAACATGGTAATACTTTTGGTGGATACAGGAGCAGACATTTTGGTTATAAAAACTAAACATTTTCATCAAACACAAATTAACAGAAACAAAACAACCACGATAAGTGAAATAGGGCAGAGAAAAATCCGTTCAATTGGTAATGTGTTTATTGACATAAAATTTTGAGATTTCTTTATACCACATGATTTCTAAGTAGTACCAAATAATTTTCCAATACCTTGTGACGGTATCCTTGGAATGGATTTTTTCCAGAAATATAAAATGAGGTCTACGATTACCTTGTACTACGACCACCCAATTTATGACATGTAATAGAAATACCACTCATAAACGATTTCAGTGCAATAACACGGCCACCAAGATCAGAAGTAATTCCTCAAATCAGGTTTGCGGAGCTTGAAGACGAGTTACTGATACCAAATCAAGAGGTCGTACCAGGTGTTTTTGTAACAAATGCACTGATAAAATCAAATAATGCATATGTTCGCTTTTTAAATACCACACATCAAATTGTAACAATTAAGAGAAATAATATAAAAACCTAGAAAATGTCTGACTATAACGAAAATCTAAAGTTTTAAATCTTTGAAGAAAAACTTCCCTGAACAATTTAAAACAATTTTAACTGAGCTTTATTTAGAATACATTGATATTTTTGGTTAAGAGACTGAAACGATTACTACCAACAATTTCTGTGAAAAAAAACTGAGAGTCAAGAATAATCAACCAACGTACATTAAAAATTATCGCAGACCAGAGTCTTATAAGGAGGAAATAAACAGACAGGTTGAAAAACTGATAGATGACAAGATAATTGAACCATCGTTTTCCGAATACAATAGCCCAATTATGTTAGCGCCAAAGAAATCACTTCCCGGATCAGATGAAAAGAGGTCGCGCTTACTGATAGATTATAGGCAGATAAATAAAAAATCAGATAAATTCAAACTACCTAGAACTGACGATATTCTGGACCAACTTGGAAGAGCAAAATATTTTTCTTGTTTGGACTTGATGTCCGGGTTTCACCAAATTGGTTTAGAAAAGAACTCTAGAGACTTGACGTCATTTTCAACAAACAATTGTTCATACAGATTTACTATATTACCATAGGGCTTCAAAATAGCACCAAATTCTTTCCAAAGTATGACGACATTGGCTTTCGGTGGTCTGAAGCAAAATCAGGCACTTCTGTATATGGACATATGCTTTCAAATCTGAAAGACGTATTCGACCTTTGCTGTAGGCACAATCATAAAATACACCCTCAGAAATATTAATTCTTTATGAGAGAAGTGACCTACTAGGTCACAAATGCACACATAAAGGAATATTACCAGATGATGGTAAATATTCGGTGATCGAAAATTACCCGACGTTGATAATGCTCGAAGATTTTTAACTTTTTAAAAAAGTGTTTTTATGAGTTCGAAGATTGTAGTTCAAATAAAATATGTTATGTACACCACTGCTTATAATCTTTTTACAGGCAATAACAATTTTTATTCTTAATTACTCTGTCTGTTTACAACTTTGTAAACAACAACAATTACTCGACAGATCTTTTTTTCTAAAGATCTTCCAACCCGATCGTAGTTATAACTCAGGTTGGATCACAACCTTTTCAATCAGAGGTAATCCACACTTAACTCTCTTTACTGAGTTAGCTGCAACTAAACTTGTATTTTTTACTTCACTACTAGCTTCACGAGTTTACTTCTTATAAACTCTCTTCACACCAATAACACATGCCCTGAATTAACTTTACTTAAACTCCACTCGCTGAGTTTACACCAAATAAACTGATTATTGTTCGCATAGATGGCTGAGTAAACAATACACCGAAAGATCTCGAACTTCTCGTTATTTCAGGTAGATTTCATTTCTTTCTTTTAATTTCTTTTTTTCCACCTCTTTCAGCTTTTAGTATCTGTTGTTGCTTGTTTATTGTCTGTTACTTGTTTTCTTTGCTATGTTATTTTTATTTACTTTATTTCTGCTAATAATGTTTGTTTTTGTCGATTCTGGCTATTTATAAACATCATGTATAGTTGTTCTTGCAGCTTTTGTTTATTTATTTTGGCGAAGTAATAATCGCAGAGGTTCTCCAATCCTCACACTTATCGCAGACATCCACACCATCTGCCTTGCCATCAGGCCCGCTGGAGGCCAGCTCAGAAGTACAAACAAGGCCTTCGAAGGAGTGGACCTGAGCGCACCAGTAATCATCAGTGTTGCACTCCGCAGAAACCTATCAAAGATCGTGCAATATGTGGATTTCCCCAGAGACCTCCACCATACAACTGCACCATACATAAGTATAAGCTTAACCACCGTGTTCAATATTCAATTGGAACTCCTAGAATTTAGAGCCCAGGACTTTCCAACGACCCTACGACAGCGTACAGCGCAACATTCACCCTCGCCGCCCTCGCGCGTTTATTTTGGAGCCAGGATAGCTTGGAGTCCAGGATTATCACAGATACTTCGCGCTGTCCGACAGCCCCATCTCAACGCCGTGCAGACGCGGTAGGGAAAACGACGGAGCTTTGTACCTGAGCGTGCATAGTACTAATTCCGTCTTTTCCGGGTTAACGTTCAGCCCACTGTCAGTACTCCACCACCGACTAAGAAGGCCCAGAGATATTTGAAGGCGCTGCGCCATTGTGTCAATAATTTTTCCCGACACAGCCACAGCAACATCATCCGCATACGCTTCAGTCTTGAATCTATCAGACTCAAGCCTCATGAGCAAAGTGTTAACGCTCAAATTTCACGAAGAGGGGAAAGAGTCCCCCTGTCGAATGCCCATTTCAGCCACCATGTAGACGGTAGCTGATCCCATAGTGGAGACAATGAAATGACCCTGTTGGTCAGGAATCTTCCCATAAATTTTACCACAGACCAATGAACATTCAGTGCCACTAGAGCCGACCTAATCGCCTCCGGTGTCACATTGTTAAAGGCCCCCTCTATATTCAGGAATGCCACTAGAGCATACTCCCTGTGCTCGAGGGCATTTTCAATATACCCCACAAGCGGGTGAAGGGCGGTCTCAACAGATCTGCCCCTAGTGTAGGCATGTTGAGACGCAAGTCGAACAAGATGCAAGTCGAACAACCTTTCCAGAGTCTTCAGAAATAAAGAAGATAGGCTGATGGGTCTGAAGTCCTTTGGACTCGTGTGGGAGGTTGTACTCCCCTTCGGAATAAATACAATCCTGTACACGGTCCAAGTCTCATGAATATAAGACCATGTCAAGCATGCCTTATAGATAGCCATCAGCTAAGGAATCACCAAATAAGCGCTATTCTGAAGATTGGCGGGAATAATACCATCCGGGCCAGGAGATTTGTACGGGGCAAAACTGCACAATGCCCACTTTCCGTTATTGGAACGTGGGATTCGGTGTGATCGTGTGAGTTGTCCACGTGATGCTTCCTCATAGGAAGACTGCTGGGAAAGTATACGTCCAGCAAGACATTCAAAGTCTCATGTCCGTTTTTGTCCAGCTTCCACATGGTTTTTGAATAAAACCAGAAATCGCCGTTGATGATGCCAAAATTTTCCCTAACCGGCTCGTCTCGGAGTGTCCTTCTACACTGCTGCAGAAGGATCTCCAAGATTTGCGCTTTGCGGCTCTAATCCGGTTTTTAAACCGATTCCATAGTCGCCCTCACTCTTAGCCTTATTAAATAATCGGCAACATTCCCTGCGGGTGTCGCCCAGATCGGCATTCCACCATGGTGGTTGCTTCCTACCCTTATAGACCCTGTCCTGCATGCCTCACCCGTTGCCCTATCGAAAGCTTCTGTCAAGGTCTTAACAGAAGCCTTGATGTCACGGCAACTATTTATATTTATAACCGGTCTCCCAGGCCGTCGGAATCGTATCTTCATCGTTGTAATCAGAAAGGATGAAGATACTTAAATTCTTGAGTGCGAAAATGCACGATCTGATCTTACCTGACCCCGCAACATGTAGCAGACCCGCACGTAGTCCAGTTAACCTGAGTTACCTGAGTTACCCTCAAGTTAACCTGAGTTACCTTCCTTCATAAGTTTCACTGTTACGTGGCAATTTCTTCAGGTCACAGTCTCTTTTATGCCCAACACCATTATGTCCAACATTATTCACATTACGATATCGCTCACATTTTTGAACCCTTTTGTGCGGCTCTCCTCTATTGGTAGGGTGATGATTACGAAATGTTTCTGGTCTTCTATAGCCAGTGTTTTCCCACTTCTCAGTTCTCCATGACGTCGCAAATCTTACACTTCTGATAATACGCACTGGTTCCGGTTGCTGGCACTGTAGACTGTTGATTATCTCTTCCATTACATTCAATTTTCCGCCAACAGTTTTCTCAAAATTTTCCATTCTTGTCTGCACACAATCTACCCTTTTGCTTACCGTCGCATATATCTCACATAATTGCTCAGTTGTTTCTTCAAATTTGTGTTCAAGTTGTTTAGTAATTTCTCGTACCTCAGTAGAAATTTACTGTACCTGCGCCAACAGTTTCTCATTATCAGCTTTAGAACTTTCTTGTGCACTCGCCAGAGCATTAATTTTTTCCATAAGCTTATCATTATCATCTTTAGAAGATTCTTTTACCTGCGCCAACAACTCTTCATTATCAGCTTTAGAAGATTCTTCTATCTGCGCCAACAGCTTTTCATTATAAGCTTCGCACTTCAGCCAAAGCATTTTGGTTTGTAGTTGCATTTTTTCCATCATAGCGGCAAGCTGTGTATTGGTATCCGTGTTACTTTTAGCCAAAAGGGCACTCATCTCAGGCTCTTCCTCATCATCAAATACGTGAGTATCAACGTTAATGCCCCGCCATTGAAAATCCTCATACAATAGCTTTTGCAATTCGGTCTTGGTCCCAGTTGACGGCAACTCCGTTTTGCCAACGATCTACATTAAGTTCTCTGAACTTCATTCTATTATTTTATTTTAAAGGACTACAATCCTACTTCTGACACCAATTGTTACGTTTTTACCTTTTTAAAAACGTGGTTTTTTGAGTTCGTAGATTGTAGTTAAAATAAAATAAATTTTGTGTTTGATTTTAATTAAAAATCCGTGCACCACTACTTGTAATCCCTTAACAGGCAATAACAATTGTTATTCTTAATTACTCTGTCTGTTTACAACTTTGTAAACAACAACAATTACTCGATAGATCTTTCTTCCTAAAGATCTGCCAACCCGATCGTAGTTATAGTTTAGGTTTGCTCACAATCTTTTCAACAAGAGGTTATCCACACTTAACTCTCTTTACTGGATTACCTCCAACTAAACTGGTTTTTTACTTCACGATTCACTTCACGAGTTTACTCCTTATAAACTCTCTTCACACAAACTGTAAGCGCTGAGTTTTCTTTGCTTAAACTGCAACTTGTCCGCATCTATGTGCTTTTTATATAGCTGAGTAAACAACACATCGGAAACTCTCGAACCTATCGATATTTCAGGTAGATTCTATTTATTTCTTTTCATTTTTTTAGTTCTTTTGTAGGCACGCGTATGTAAACATCTACCTCTTTCAGCTTTTAGTATTTGTTCTTGCTTGTGACTTGTTTTATTTGCTGTTAGTTTGTTGTTGTTGTTGTTGTGTTATTTTTATTTACTTTATCTCTGATAATAATGTTTGTTGTTGTCGATTCTGAATATTTATAAGCATCATGTATAGTTGTTCTTGCAGCTTTTGTTTATTATTTTAGCGAAGTAATAAACGCAGAGGTTCCCAATCTTATTTTCGTAACAATATATATATACATACATATATACATATTCCTCTAGATCGAGTCTCATTCTCGTTAGTTTATAGCTGGGATTTTTCATAGAAAACCGGTAATAACCCAGTAGTTATTCAGCATAATATAAATAAAAACAAGCCCAAGGTGTATATACCACTAAAGAACATAGACGTCAAAAGATACTATAAGTTAAAGATTTTATCTAATAGATGTTATATAAAAAAGGGAAAATCTACATATGAAAATCTATAAAAAAGTAGATGATTTTTTACCAAAGGGAAATTTGACTTAGGACAATATTTCCCAAGCCTAGAACGAATGGCATGTAAACTAAATATTAATAAATTACCAGTGGCGCGTAGTGAGAAAATTTTCGAATTTGCCTCAACAAATAAATCTAAATTTAAAGGGCAATAAAAAGTTAAATAAAATAAATATAGCGCTATTAAAAAAGAAAAAGAAATTGGCAACGAGGATGCCCAGGCAGTTCTCGATATAATGCTGAAATTTCATGATGATTCCATCGAAGGAGGACATTGTGGCATATATAAAATAACTAAGAAAATCAGGAGATACTACTACTGGAAGAATATGATAAGACATACTCGTAGCAAGGTATGTAAAAACTTGCCACAAATGTCAACTGGCTAAAACAGAAAAGCATATTAAAAGGCAAATGATTATAACTGAAAGACCAGATAAAGCCTTTGATGCGGTGTATGTGGATACGATTGGACCATTTCCAAGATCAATTAACGAAAATGAATATGCAGACACAATGATATGCGACCTAACTAAATACTTGGTAACAATACCAATAAATGATAAATCGGCTGAGAAAATCGCAAAAGCGATCTTTGAAAATTTTGTGCTTGTATACGGAGCAATGAAGACGTTCATCTCTGATATTGGCACGGAGTATAAAAACTCAGTATTGACAGAACTTTGCGACCTGTTGAAAATAGATAAACTGACATCGACAGCACATCATCACTAGACTTTAGGTATAATTGAAAGAAGTCATAGAACTTTTATGAATATATAGGAAATTAAATACATATGAGTAAACAAAGATGGCTGGGATGTACGGCTAAAGTATTTTACATACTGTTTTAATACTACACCATCAACAGTACATGATACTAAATTTAGGTTAGATGTATCAATAGATAGACCTAACAAATTATTAAATACGAATAAGAATTAGAGTATAGAGTAGAGTAGAATTAGAGTATAATTTTAAAATAGGAGATTTAGTCTTACTCAGAAATGATGCAGGATATAAGTTAGAAACGGCATATAAATGGCCATTTAAAATTAAGAAAATAAATTTAAAAAATAATGTAACCTTGATAAGAAAATAAATAAAGAATAAATAGTTCATAAGTATAAATTGTACAATAATGTAATATAAATTGTACAATACTACATAATATTTATATGTACAAATATGCGCTTATAATATATATGTATACGGATAACTTGAGAACACATAACTACTTCATTAATTATGTAATTATAATCATTAAATAATAATAAATATTTTTTCTTTTAAAATTGTAATAAAATCATAATAAAAGAATTGTGGTATTTGCTTCATTAATTTAAAAGCGAATGTCCATAGAACAAAAAAGGGAGGTGTAGCGTAACGTGTCTTTATGTTCATCAATGCCAAGAAAATGTGCAGTGCTTTTGTTTATAATTAAAAAAAATTATCAAATATCAATGACGTTGATCGCCGCTTGGTCAACACATTGTATAGTATACCGTCTCTTGTTGTTGTTATTGCACTGCACATTTACGATTATGCTGATTCAAGAGCGGGAATAGCATTCTTCATTTGCTAATTATAGGAAGTAGGAAGCAAAATGAAAAATTATGTTTAACTATATGTTATAAAATAATTATTAAGAGTACAGTGAGCGAAATAACTATATGTGCATATGCTTTTTTTCATGTTTCGCTCTCTAACAACTAACGGTAAAATTGAAGTATACAAAAATGCTGATAGATTCTCTCCACTTTATTTTGCTAATTTTTTTTTAATTTGCTTTTTAATTGTACCGTTATCAATATGTGTTAATAGTTAATTATAATTTGTCAATGGAAATATTTATATGTGCATTGATCTTTGGACGTGCAAGAGCAAGGTTTAAAAAATAAATTAATAGTTCCTTTTGCTGTCCAATCAGAGAAATAACAATAAGTGATAAAATAAAATAATTTTGTGTTTATTAAAATAACTTTTAGAATTTTACCATTTTATTCAGTGAAATATGCCTCGTGGGCATTATTTTGTTTGAAGTGGCTCAAGTATTAAAGAAATATCAACGAGGATAAAAAGTCTTAGAAATACTGTATCAAATTATTTGAAAATCCAAATAATTATGGTTACATAAAGCGAAAAGGTCGCAAGTCTATTGTTGACAATAGGTCCAAAAGGGAAATCAAATGCCTAGCTACTTTAAAACTGGACAGATAAAGCACCAATTGGGTCTTAATGTAACAAAAAGAAGAGTTCAGCAAATATTAAGCACCAGTTAACGTACGCAATATCGAAAACGATTGCCTAAGTCGAAGCTGCTGGAGAAGCACAAAATTGCCAGAATGCAATTCCCAGAAGCACATAAATTTTGGGACGATGTGTGGCAATCAGTTATTTTTTCATATGAGAAAAAAATAATTTGGATGGCCCTGACGGTTGTCAAAAGAGTTGGCAAGATTTAAGGCTTCTTCGTCAAACTCGTTGTGCACAAAACTTTTAAGGAGAGTCGCTGATGTTGTGGGCTGCATTTATATATCGCGGAAAGAGCAATATTTGCTTTATTTCTGACAAAATGAATGCTGAACATTATGTAGAGCTTCTTCATTGTGAGCTTATTGAATTTGCAGGGGAAAAATATGGTGATAACTGTATATTTCAGCAAGATACCGCACCCATACATAATGCCAGATACACAAGACAATTTTTTGAAGTATTGAAGTGGCCTGCAGTCAATCCGGATCTAAATCCGATTGAAAATGTATAGAGCATATTGTCAAATTAAGTTTATAAGAACGGGAGGTAATTTGACAATTTAAAATCACTTAGAACAGCCATTAACGAAGAATGGGCGAAGTTGGATATTCTCCATCAACTCGTTGATTCAATGCCACGCGAATAACAAGTGTGCAAATTGACAGAGGTGGTCATAATAAATATTAGTTTACAATTTTAAATATGTTTTTAACCTATTTCATTGAAATAGATATGAAATAAAATAAAATTTTAATTTGCACATATACAATTAAAAAGCAAATTAAAAAAAATAGCAAAATAAAGTGGAGGAGCAAAAATTTAAATTATAAAACCTTTTATTTTATTATATTTAGTTTAAAAAATCCGTTGGAATACCATACCTATGAAAAAGGTTTTTCGTTTTAAAATATTCGATATTCTTGTTAAAATATTGGCTTATAGCGTGAATAGTTACGACCATTTTGCTTATTGACCCACGACTTTTCTTGTCATCAATGTTCTTATAATCATGCAAATCTTTAAGCAATTTAAGTTCTGAATAGAGGCTTCTATTGCAACTGGTGCTTGCAGCCTTTTTATGTACACCCTTACAACAATCTGCAATACTGTTTAATTTCAATCGTGTCATTTTAAATTAATTTCGAAATAAATACTATGTATATAACTTAAGGCAATAAGTGGCTTTCGTGGATGATGTAATGCTCTAAGTTTTTTGAAGGTAAATAGCGAAAGTGTATCATCAAGAAAAACTGTACTCTATTGAAGAAGTTATTTATAAACATTACGTGGTTGCTTTAAAGACTTTCAGATGCAAATTCAATACTCTCAGATATACTCCCGACAACTTCCCTCTCTTTCTGATATTCAATACTAGTCATAAAGTTACTTAGTTTTCTCAATTTTATCCTAAGCGTCTCTAAATCTGCTTAGTAATTGAACAGCCATCCTAATAATTTTTTTTTTATTTTTTGTAGAAACACTTAAATAATTTTATAGATGTGATGACGGAATGGTTTTTTCCGATCGCTTGATCTAAAAAACACAAGCACCTTTTATAAAAGTAGAGTAAAAAAAAACTTCATTTAAAACTAATTGATTTGAAAATATAAACACTTTATTAGCCGCCTTACTATTTAAATTTTGATTCTACATAAGTTTTTATAATCGAATTGTCAGCGACAAATCATGGAAATTACCGTAAATTTAAAAAAAATTCTAGCAAAAATGTTAAGTATATCTCTATCGTATTCCAAAGCAAATAAAACAAAAAAAATATTGTTGACGTGGTCCATCTCACATTTTTACACAAAACTGCACATTTTAGAGCGGAGTTACGGTCTCTAAATTAAAAAAATAAGATTCCATACATTTAAAGACAACCGTAATGTACATATTTTTATGAGTATGGATTTAAGAAATGTGTATAACTGAAAATTATGTACTTTTAAGTATGTATCACATCTAAATTTTCGTTCAATTAATATTTTGACTTTGATACTGATCGAATAGGCCTTAAAATTATATTTATTTAGCTTATTACCTAATTAGTTGTTTTTACTTTAGATTTAAAGAAAACAATTTATATAGCGCTAAATTAACTGTGTATATATACGATCGAATATCTTAAATATATATGTATATATTTAAAAACAATTTTGCTTTGCCGAAAACAATTATTGTTAGCTTTTTTTAAAGCGATTTAGTTTATGTTATTTTAAAATCTGGTCACACTGAGGACATAGAAATGATTAAAATAATATATACGTAAAAAAAATGTTTGATTCCAAACAGTACACATATGTAGGTAATGTGCTAGCCCAATGTCCACCACTGTATGTATGTATGTCTCTACAATGTATATACCATAAATACATTAAAGTGCAGTCAGATTTAAATACCTCTTGCAGTAGTAAGGTTCGTGTGGTAACACCCTTGTATGAGTAAAAAAGAAATTTTCTCTTTAAAAACTTTATTTTAAATTACTTTACTTTTGGAGTCAAAACGATTTCCTATGGAGACTATTTGGTTACCGTGTTACTTGCTATGCTTGTACTAAAATAGACACAACTTCTGGTTAAATGGATCGCCATCCTTCCAGGAGGGTCCGCCACCTAACTTATAATTAAAGAAATTTATGCCAAATAAAAAATTGTTAAAAAAAATATATTTTTCAAGCATTTTGAACTTTTTCAATTTACACGATAATTTCTATGCTCGAGTTGCACGATTTTTTCAAGAACGTATTTACCGTATAAATTGAGGGATAGGTGCATTCGTTAACGGGGAGGTGTAGCAGACAAAATCCTGCTTCGTTCGGCATGTAGTGTACTCATAATAGACAATGACGCTAAATTTGAGCATGGAATCGACTCATAACAGGCAATGTCACTAAATTGTAGCTTTTTTTAGTATGGTGACATTCAATGACGTTGTCATACATAATTTCCTTTGATCGTGTCATTGCCATGAGGATTCATCAGCGAAATTTTTCATTTTTTACAATTTCATACGAATTTCGACTTGATACTAATATTGTGACGATGATTCATCGATAAAAACATCATAGTGACAATGTTGTTCAAACTCAATTTCAAATTTCAGTTCAAATTTGGCTTCTTGTATTGCCTGCTATATATGTATATATACATATGTTTATACAAGAATGATAAACTAATGATTACGCCATCACGCACACAAAATTAAAACTTTTTGCGCATGTTGAATCAATGACGTCACGCAATTTGTGTTCCTATTGGCTAACGATTTTCTACTGTCAAACTATCATATTTATATGTAAATATAACAGTGGGACAATCTAACTTTTGTTTCTAAAAATTATTTATTGAAAACTCAATAAATAAAAATTATCCAACAATATTTTATAAAAATAAAGTGAAAAAAGGTTTTTGATGTTATTATTTTATTCATTTTCCTTTTTATTTTGTTAATATTTTCAGAAATTTCAGTATTTAATAATCTCATTCTAAAGTGCATTCTACATCTAAAAAAAAAGTTTTTTCACTTCATCTTTTCCTTCAATGCTCGTAATCATTAATTGTTCTGCATTTAATTTCAAAAAATGGCATCACACGATTTTAATGCTTTCATTAGAGCATCTGATGGCTTTCTTAGCCCACCTTCACTTAGGATTCATTGCAAAGGATTCATTGCAAAATTGGGGTTTTCATTTTATAACTTGTGACAAATAATCCGGCCAAATTCTCTAAGCCGTCATACTGTAGGTTTTCTATTTCATTATTTTCGTATAATATGTCCTTTGGGGTATCAGTATTAATGTTATTAAGTATAGGACCTGTAGAAACCAGAAGGAAAATAAACACCTTTATTGTTTGATTAAATTGTATGTCGAGATTTACCAGTTAAAGAATTATGTACTTCTAAATCGGGAGTATTGTCGACCTCCACATTTGCATTAGCAGCTAAAATGCCTTCGTTATAGCCCAAAATATATAACCGAAGCCTATATTTGAATTCTTCATGATCAGGGTGATCGTGGAGTCCGCCTTTCGATCTAATTATTCCAAAAAAATTTTCCAGGACATCCTGATTTAGGCGATATGTTAAAACAAATTCAATATTATATTTTTTTTTTCATTTCAATGTACAGCATCTTTAAGGCGTTGTTTGATTGAATTATGCCTGTGAAATAATATGTTAGTGAAATAATTTTAAAAGCATAAAATTATACCTTTTTGAAATGGTAACAGTGACATTTTCAGAATACTATTCTCCTGGCGCAATGCATCTCCAAAAATAATTTTAAATGAGCATTTGTAATTTTTTTCAAAAACTTACATACATTTTCATTTCAAATTTTTTATGTACTGTTGTAAACTGTGTTCTTGAATTTCAGTCGTCATTGGAGAGCTTTTTTCGTCGCACTTCAGAATTTCAACGTTGTTTTCAATTTCAACTTCGTTTGCAGTTTCAACTTTGTTTGGAATTTCAGTTTCCTTTGCTGTATCGACCGTATCTATGGTCGGAACTGCTCCCGGGTTCAATTTTGGTGTACGCCGGTTGCTAAATCCTGTTCTTAACTATTAAGTAAAGGACTGCTAAATTTATATTGTGGAACTCACCCATTTCAAATTTCAAATTTCTTTCAAAATCTTCTTGGGTGAAATGTAAGGAACAAATTTTCTCCTTTTCAACATTTATGGCTTTCCATATGTTGCAAAAGTTTACCCAATACTTCCTCTGAACTGCATTTTTTGGAAATTTATAAAATGATACATCTACATCATTTTAAAAATTATTAAAATTTCATTAAAAATATGGGATATTTTATTTTTTTTTCACTTGTTTTTTACCACTATTTTGTTTGCACTTGCCCACTGCACACTTCATGTTTTTATTTTCTGGCAATATTTCTTTTTAGTTTTTCTTTGTTTTGTAGCTTTTTAAAGAAACTTCAATAATTTATTTTATAATGTTTTTTTTAACGTTCTTTTTCACTAAATTTTTCACAAAATTCGATGTATATTTCAAAAACAAATAAATATTTTTTTGAAAACTGTCAATGTAATTTATATTGCAGGGCAGCCAACTTTCACGTAATGCACACATTTTCAGAAGAATTGTTAATTCTTACATATGAAAAATACTTGGAAACCTTTCAAATAGCCCAACTACGTCATCTAACGGGGAATTATGCGCAAGGCGTAATGTTTAGTTTATCATTCTTTATGTTTATATATACACGAGATAAAAAAGAAGTTAGGATGATGATATTTTTGTATTTTAAAATACAAAATATTTACTATGGTAACACCTGTATAGCTGATATGAAGAGACTAAATTAAGTTAAATAAATAAAACAAATTTACGCAGTTCATTTACGGAGTGTGTTCGTTTAATATTGTTGCTAAGTGCAAACAATTTTAACAGGTTAAACGAATACCCTTAGTATTATACGAATTTACCGAAACATATCTTCGCGTAACTGACAAAATTTTAACTCCTGATCTTTATCCTTAAATTTTAATGTCCAAGGATTAAGATACTCTTGACGAACTTTTTTATTCGAATTAATTTGTATATTTTGTTGAATGAATTCATCAATCTGCAAAAATGAAAGTATATGAAAATAAAAAAAAAATTAGTTCGATACTTATTTGTAGGTATTTGGTACCTCTTCATCCAATGGTGTAACGGACACACGCTGCAATTGACGGGGATCTCCTAAAACCGAATCCGAACGTAAGATGCCATCATCTAGGGAATTCAGCTAGAAGAGAAATTATTTAATAACAATGAATGAAGTTTTATTTTATAATAAAATTTCGATCACAATAGGAAACGTTACATATACAAATACATTTAAACAAAAAGAATATTCTCAACAGACCACTTCACAATCAAAATATAAACGATTTGTAGAATAAGCTTAACGGTTCTCAAATATTGTTTTAAAAATGCTTAACATGACAATACCTTTTGCAATAATACTTGCTATACATATTGTGGTACTACACGATATGTATTTGTCATCTAACCTCCAAATTTTATTTCACATATGTTATGCCAAAATTGTCTGTCTGTGTGTCAAAATTTTACTTATGCAGACACTTTATCGTATTTGCTTTCGAACGTATATCATTGTCAAATGGTTTTTACAGAAGCAATGTGCTTTTACACGACGTGTTAACATTTCGCAGTGGAAAATTTGGCATGCCAGATGATAAATACATGTCGTGTAATACCCCCTTTAGATAACAATTTAACAAATAAGATAGCATATGACTTATTATCGATATAATAAAGTAAATAGTTGATTTTTTTTTAGTGTTTTTTAAAAAAAATTTTTTTTTGACAATGTTCAAAAAGTGTTTATAACATATGTATGTAACATACATATATATGTATATATACTCGTACATCTATATACATATGTATGTATATAAAAATAAGTAGTCCTATGTTCGTCATTTTATAACTCGAGAACCACTTAGCTGATTTACAAACCAATACTTACGTCTGAAAGGCAAACTTTTACAGACTGTTTTGGTTCAACTGGACGGTGCCAAGCCCATTCACAATTTTTATTTGTATATCTATATATTTAAAACGGTAATAGTAAGAGTTTGAAAATTTGGCCTAAATAACTTTGTAGTCAATACAAATCATCAGTCAAAAAGTGGGCGAAATTGAATAAGTGAGAACAGCACCTCTCTTACAAAGTAAATATTGATTTTTGTATATCTTTGGAACGGTAATAGTAGAAGGTTCTGAACTTGATCTAAACAACTTCGTAGTCAATACACATCATCAGTCAAAATATGGGCGAAATTGAATAAAGGTGTGGCACCTCCAATATAAAGTAAATATTGATTTTTGTATATCCAGAGAACGGTTAGAATGGCAGTTTTTAACTTGGTCTATGTGACTTAGTAGTCAATACAAATCATTTTTTAATGCATTTCTTTAAATTTTACATATGAGGAATATATTTTATAGGCAAACAACACAAAGGCTCCCAGCAACACGGTAAGGGTTACTGTAGTATGTACGAGTAAACACTTGTTTTTTTTTTTACAAATTTTGAACTTTTTTAGAATTCGTATTATATTCGTTTTAGTAGTTCTAACATGTTCCCCGAAAGCCCAATGACGGCATTTTTTGCTATTGGCTAAAAATTCTCAATTGGACCGATAAGGGCTTTCTGCTGGAAATCAGTTGCCCGAATCTTGTGTTGTGACAGCCATTCTGAATATATATATATTTATCAGAGTTGGGTTTATTGAATTGGATTTCATTTTCCACTACTTTTAGTTGAAAATATAGTGCACTAAATGAAACTATTTTAGTGGTAGTGGAAATTGAGTGCACTTAATGAAGCTATTTTAGTGTTAGTAGAAATTTAGTGCACTAAATGAAAGGATTTTAGTCGTAGTGGAAATTTAGTGCACTAATTATGAATAATTAGTAGTAATGGACTAGATATCCATTGGCACTGTATGGAATGCAAATTCAGTTCCACTTCTTCAGTTCCACTATCGTTTTCATAAAGGGATGAACTGTTAATCACTTTGCATTACCAGTAAAATTGAAGTAAAAATAAATATGTGCTGATAATGAAATTTCTTTTGCATTACCAGTAAACTTTTTGCGGTTTACTTGAAATTCCTACTACTGATCACAAATTTTGAGCTGCATTATTTTAGTTTGACAATTGTATTGTTACGTTTTAACCTTTTTAAAACGTTTCAGTTCGTTAAAATTGCGTTAAAGTAAAATAAACACCACTTTTGTTGTTGATACAGTTATATATTTATTTACTACACAATGGCTTTTATACAGTTTACAACAAATAAATATTCGCTTATACAGCACTTTTATTTTCGCTTAAACACGTCTTTATCTTACGACAGCAAAATGATAACTAAAACTAACTTGTAGGTAAAGCTGCCATTTTACATACCTAATTGCCAACAGTTTGGGAGGTTCCAATAATATCGATCAACTTCTATTTTCATATCCTTTAATTCAAATGTAACGTAAAGATGGTCGATGTGGTAATAGCTGCCAGATTTGACGATTTTTTAACAAAATTTTGGCAAAATGACGACTGACGTTTTTTGCCACTAAAATGGCGATTTTTGATATATGGATAATTGGCAGCTCTAAAAGTATTAATAACTCTTTGAAGGTGAGACAACTACCTTACTTCTGATTTTTGCTTGAGCTCAATGTTAATAAGGGGTAAGACTTGGAACAGAATGAAATAGTTGTAGTAGTAGCTGAAGCTGACGACGGAGTTAGTAGTGTAGCAAGAAACAAACAAAATATTGAAGCTTTCGTATCAGAAGAATTATCCAAGAATAATATATGCATTTTTTAACAAAATAAGCACCAAATTGTGTAAGAAATGCATATTAAGCCACATATTTCACATTACTATCTAATAAATTTCTTAAAGTGGAGTTAATCAATTTGGCAAATGAGGTATTCTTTTGTACGTATGTATAAGTTAATATGATTAGATATTTGGGAATGTAATACCTACTTGTCCATTTGCATTTATTTTGTTGCAAATATGAACATATACGAATATGGATGGCACGCGAAACTACAAAATTAAATGGAAGTCCACTAAAAAATATATAAAAGCTTCTCGCTGTCAAACCCTAAGCCGAGACACATACATAAATAAATCAGGGCATAATCGCAATTAATCATCAGTTCTTTCTAACAATAGTAAAACTTTATAAGAAAAAAAAAAAAAATAGGTATGCTTAGCATACGACAGATGTTGTAATAATAATATGGAATGCAATTTTTATATATATGGTATGTTGTATATATGTATGGTATAAACAACATACATATATAAAAACTAATTTGATGATTTAACAGATAATTAGTTTTATCCTTCCGCTGAACGAATATGGTTGTGTATACGCTTGAACAACGCTGGTAAAAATTGCGTGCGATCGACTTACAGAAGATGCCGATTTTGCCAAAAAAAATCATCTTTTGAGATGAAGCTCCTTTTGATCGGGTATGTAAACAAGCAAAATTGTCGCATTTATGGCACACAAAACCAGCACGCATACATTGAAAAGCCGATACACCCAAGACGAGTCACTGTTTGGTGCGGATTTTTGTCCAGAGGCATAATTGGGCCATTTTTCTTCGAAAATGAGCAAGGAGTGGGAGTTACAGTCAATGGCGATCGTTATCAGGCCATGTTGAACGAGTTTTTGTTCACAAAAATTTAAGAGGAGGATATTAGCAACATTTGGTTTCAACGGGACGGCGCTACGTGCCACACAGCCGAAGATACACTCAGTGTTTTGGGCCCTGTTTTTGAAGATCGCATTATCAGCCGCAGAGCTGATGTCGTTTGGCCACCTCGAAGCTGCGATTTGACACCGTTGGACTATTATTTGTGGGGTGCCGTCAAAGATAAATGTTACGCCAACAAGCCAGAGACAATTGACGCTTTAAAGGACAATATTCGTGAAGCCATTGGTGAAATACAGCTGCACACAATAGATAATGCGCATAAAAATTGGAACGATCGTGTAGGCTACTGCATGGCTAGCAGAGGCAGCCATTTGAATGAAATTATTTTCCATTATTAACCGGAAGAATTGTACTTGCAAATAAAAAAAAAAAAAAATTGAGAAAATATTCAGTAGTTTTTTTATACCATTTTCAAAAAAAAAAAAAAAAAAAATTTATTTGGCGGACCCTTGATTTCGTTAAAATGATACAATGGGATACATTAAAGAAAGGTTCATGAAAAGTGAAAAAGGGCCAAAAGTTTTACTTAAGTGTCACATCGGCAACGCTGCTGCCACATCCAGGGCTTCCAGATGAAATTTGCAGAAAATCGTAATTTTTCTGATAAATTTTAAAAATATCGTCATTTCAATTTCGACAAATCGTCAAAGAAATCGTAACAAAAAACAACAAAGTTTTTAGTGTTTTCAATTTTTATTTATAGTACCTATACAATGCATATAATAAATTACAAATATCTAATGAGTGCTTGAAGCTTCAGTATGCAAGACACATATTCGTACACCTGATAAAAATAAGAAAATTTACAAAATGTTCAACGCATAAGCAAATTTTTGAAAATTTCGTGTCTATTTATTGTTTTAATAACAAAATACAAGTTATATGTAGGTATAATATATATCGTCGTTTACTTTCTAAAGTCGTAATGTTTCAAATTTTTCTTGAAAATTGACCACAAATTCTCGATGGGATTGAGATCTGGACTTTGAGGTGGCGTTTTAATTTGTTTGATCAGTTGTACCGAATCCAAAGTCGGGAATCCAGCGCTGTATGTTTGGGATCATTGTCCTGTTGAAAAATAAAATCCCTGGAAATGCCAATTTTTTCTGCACTTTGCTTTACATTTTTCTTTAAAATATTTATATAGTCCCTTGCTATCATAATTCCATCAATGAAATGTAGATTCCCAACTTGTGATGCTGAAAAGCAACCCCAAACCATACCGAGACTCCACCATGCTTGAATGTGGGAATTAGGTTATGGTGAAATAAGTTCGTGTTCTTCTCTCGTCAAATTTTAACGCGTCCATCCGATAATTTTATACTAAATTTGGGCTCATTCTTAAAAATATCTGTTTTCCAGAAGTTTAAATCCTTATTTTGATACTTTTTAGTAAACGCAAACCGTTTTTGCTTGTTAATCATGCTATACCGACTTTTGAATCTAATTTTTTTAATGTAATTCCGAACTGTTTGAGGTGTAACTGTTCCAAACTTACAGCCAGTGTAACGCCAGTTAAGGAAGAATCGATGCGAATTTGGCGACGTAGGAATGAGCACTGTCTTCTTGTTAACTTGCGCGGGTTTAAATTTCGCTGCGATTTTTTAAATTATCCGATTTTTTATATTTCGACACGACCACTGCGCTTCATTATTTTAGCAATTTTCCGTAAAGATTTTCCATCATTGTGTAGATCTATTATTATTTCGCGTTGTTCATCTGAAAGCTCACTTGGTTTTCTGCTCATGTTGAATTTTCCCAACTTTTTATAATAAATTAACTGGCTATGATATTTTATGAAAATACAGTCTGCAATAATAAAAACGGGGAACACAAATAAAACAGAGTTTAAAGCTCGCGCTAACAACAGGAAAAATATGGCATTGCCATCTGTACGATTACGGTTTTTGTTATCCATTATGTGAATACTTCGCCATCTAGCGGTTGATTTATAAGATACCTAGAAACAATAACTAGACACGAAATTTTAAAAAATTTGCTTATGCGTTGAATATTTCTAAACTTTCTTATTTTTATCGGCTGTACAAATATGGGTTTTGCATACTGTTTATAAAAGTATATTTATTTGTTTGTGTTTGAATCAGAAAGAATAAATGAGCAGCAGGCTTCATCAAGATAAATGGAAAACGATAAGAAAACTGCGTAACATATATTATCGCTGGTATCAAAACTTTATGTTAAAGAATTCTGGAGTAAAGTTGTTTTGAGCGATGAAAGTAAAAGTATTATATTTACGTGTGACGAAAACAAAAAGTTAAATAAAAACTAGAAGTTCCGACATTAAAACTTGACACTTACGATAGAGCATGTATGTAGGTAGTTACGCTATTGCTTAGCGTTACATATTGGCGGCTGTAGTGGCAATTAAGTTTTTGTTGAAACAATTATGGATCGTTTCACATATTCGAACCTAGTCGAATATGATTCGAGGCAATCTGTGAATAAAATTTGTGTTTTTGAAAGCTGCTACGTTCAACAAGGCATACAACAAGCATTATAAAGGATTGCTTTTTAAGCAACGTTCCCTAACGGCTTCATTCTACTTATTAGTCACCTGACATAAGCCACAGACAATTTATTTGATAAATTGGATGACCGAGTACAAAAAAAGTGCAAGGCTCTAGGACTGCTCTTGCAATAATTCCAGTGAAACTACAATAATTAAATTGTATTTTAAGTGAAAAGCAAATTAAATGAGTAAATGTGGCTCTATAAAATATAAATTAACAATAAAATGGGATAATTTGTTATCTAATGCTGCAGAGTATGAAAACTTTTTTGTGTGCAGAAAGTCGAATTTTTTATTTTTCCTTAAACTTAAAGAATATATGCAAAAGTTCATATATTTGTATTTTATTTTTCGCGTAGATTTACATTACATCGTTTTTGAACCAAACCTTATAATTCTACTTTCCTGTGTGACTTTATATTTAAATTTATATATGAATTCGTAACATACATGTATATTTACTTTGCCCCATAGTAGTGCTTCCGCTAAAAGAATTTTTCAAAACAATCACTGATTAAGAATAAACTTACAAACAAATTTAAAACAGAAATTTATGAATCCATGCTTTCCTCTCTCAATTTGAAGAATGGACTCCAAGTAAATAATTAATTACAAAATATAGAAAAAGTATTTCTAAGAATTGATAAACATTATGAAAAGTTTTTGTAAAAATAACTGTAACTGCTGTATTTTACAGAGCGTACATATCTATCCCTTTGTATATTATTTATTGTAATATTACAATATCATTTTCATATCAATGAACATAGGTTAAAAGGAGAGAAAAAATTTAAAAAGCTTGATATTTTAAAAGTTAACCAATAGTTCGCATATTTTCTAGAAAGCGTTGCTAAAAAATCAATTTGTTAAGAAACAAGGAGTAATTCATCTTGTACATATTCTTGGCTATTGCACTAAAATGTAAGAATAATAAGTATATTGAATTGAATTGAACATACATACGAGTATATGTAGATAAATAATTTATATATTAATTAATATAAATAATTATTATGTGATATATTAAAATTATGTTACAAATTTGTAGGAAATTTAATGCAGCCATACTCAAGACCTGCATCGAAGTAAACGCGTTTTACGTTTACATGACTATTTGAATGTATCTGTGAATTGTTTTTTTAGTTTTAACATTAATTTATGATTAAAGTATGTAAAATTACTTTTATTTTAGTTTAATGTATTTAATTAAATAATAAAATTAGTTTTTGCTCTTTTCTAATTGAAATAAATATATTTTTTTACAATAAACTGGATCCTATTTTACTTTAAAATACCCTTTTCTGACCCTTTTTTTTCTTAAATACCCTTTTTATGACAGTTATGCGAAATTGTCAACGGCAACCCTATTGACAATACTGGAAATAACAATGAGTTGAAAGCAATGTGGATTATTCATTGTAGGTAGCAAAGAGAGGTACTCTTGCATTGCTCCAGTACGAGTATGTATATTTTTTTATATCATACAGATGCTTTAAAAAAAATTGATAGGAGTCGCCATAGGTAAATGAAATATCGTGCAAACATTAATCAGGGCCAAATATAGATATATGCAAAATTTTGAGAAAATGGTACAACGGACACGCCCACCGCCGATATAAAAACAAAACAACTTTAAGATACTTTTTAATAAATAGGCTTTTTGTTTAAAAACTGAATGTATACTAACAAAAAATACAAATTAAACAACAATAAATAATAAAAATATATTAGAATTGGAAAAGTTAATATTTTATTCTTCCTACCACGAATTTTGCTCGAACTGGAACTAGTTAGTTACTTCTTTCCGTTGCTCATTTTCTGCTGGTTGTATATATACAGTGGCTCCAAGCCAAACTCTTACACTATACCAAAACACTTCCAATCGCTTAAAAATCATACATTTTAATTATTGAAAACAATGTACTTATTTTCTTATTTGTGTATATTTTCCACGTACAAAAGGAGAAACTAATTCAGCAATTTAATAATTGCACGTAAAATTGAAATTCGTTTCGAAAGTCAAAATGACTTGCACAAGCCAAACTCGGACAGTAACTTTTATGGGTTAATAACTGCAACTCTGTAATTTCAATTCGACCAACTTCGCTGATATAATTTACATATTTAAGGAAAAAACCATTAGTCAACTTTTCGAAAATTATACAGAATAAACAGAGCTAAAATCAAGAAGATGGCTAGACAACGGGTACAAACTGGTATCGAAGTAAGAAAGCTTATTATTGAGCATGCAAGAAAAGGAAAAAGTGTTCGCGAAATTTCAAAAATTGTTGGCAGAAGTCATTCAACTGTGCACGTCATAATAAAACGTTTCAAAGTCAATAACACGGTGCAAATAGACCACATCATGCCCACAACAAAATATTTTCTAAGGCGGAAGAACGTTTTTTGTCAGAAAAGAAAAAACAAATCCCTTCCTAAGTACTCCAAAACTTGCTGCTGTTGCTGAAAGTGGCCTTGATAAGAGAGCAAGTCCATCAACAATAAGAAACTTGCTTTACAGAGTTGGTCTTAATGGTAGAAGAGCTAGACAAAAACCTCTTATTAGTAAGCGCAATCAAAATAAGGCTTAAATTTCCAAAAGAGTACCAAAACAAGGGTTTTTCTTTTTGGAGAAACTTTAAGTTTAACGACGAAAGCAAATTAAACGTGTTTTGGTCGGATGGTAAACCAATAGTATGGAGGGGACAAAATCAGGAACTACGTTCGAATAACTTGAAACCCACAAAGTAAGATATTGGCTGCTATATAATGTGCCACACGTCATGGAAACACCACACCATAGCTCTGACATAAATCCTATTGATAATTTGTGTTATTATCTCAATAAAAAAGTTCAGCATCAGTCGGTTTCCAGCAAGTCTGAGCTAAGAAAGGGAAAAATACCAGCTGGTTACTGCCAAAAAATGGTCGAATCTATTCCGAAGATACTCCAAATGGTTATAAAAACGTCTGCACACAAAATATTAATTTTATAACAATAAGTAATATTCTCAGACATTTATGTAGCCGTCCGAGTTTCACTTGTGAAACTTTTTTTTTTTAACAAATTTAAGTCTTTTTAGTTTATTTCTACTTACAACTACTGAATTTTATTTTTGTTTTCTATAGCTTAATATATATACTACATATATAATAAAAAATCAAACCAATCAAACTCAACTATTTCATATTAGTTTGATTTTTATCAACAAAATCAGTTTGTTATAGTATCCAAGTTTGGTTTGTTGCCACTGTATATATATATCCATATCTGAATGATCTGTTTTTTAACTGTGATGTGTCTAAGCGATGATAACATTGGATCTGATGATAATAAATGTTCCATCAAATATTTATTCGTATCTAATTGGGATGACGCGTATGAGACAATCGGGCCTTTCTTTAATTTTTGTGGTTTACTTCTTCTGATACATCCTAGAAAAAGTTTTTTAAGTTAGAAAGTGTATAGATTTTTTAAAATATTACATAATATATTTAAAAATTTTATGAATTCATGGTTACGAATTAAAATCTGGTTATATGGTTAATAGCTCTCTAAATGTAAGTACATTGATTGTGGATCCGCAAGATAATAGTCTTAATATTAAACTAAAATTTTTATAAGCCGTTGCTTAACACCAATGATTTTATCTACATCATCACTGTAAAAAAATTTCCAAATTATTTTTCCATCGTCGGTATTTTTAAAATAAATCCTTTAAAGTTTAGTAAATTTTAACTTTCTCTTGAAATATGTAAGTGTGTTGTGTACTGCTGTGGTACGGTAGGTAAGACACCCGGCTACCAACCAGAAGGTCCTCGGATCAATACCAATCAAAAAAAAAAAAGTTTTTAGAGAGCGGTATCACCTCATAGCATTAGCTAGTAACTTGTTATGAGTATTACTACTATTGAAAACTTCTCTAATGAATTTGCCGTTAGGAGCCGGCGTTAAACTGCATCTCCCTTTCAATGAGTCTAAAAAAATAGAATCGGATGCAGCTCATTGACTGAAAGAAGTCCCCATGTTCCTTCATGGAATGTTATGGTAATTAATATATGTAAGTGCGTTATTCAAAGCAGTAAAAATAAAAAGAATAAGCAAAATTTAAAACTCTTGTTTTCTAGTTTGTTTATAATATTGTAAAGTAATTCAAAAACTAAACTTTTAAAAATTTCTTAAATAACAAATATATATTTGTCTGAAGCACCTAACATGCATTTGTTTATTATAAATTAGTTGAGTGTAGCGCCATCTTGACACAATATAGAGAAATAAACGGACAAAAATCGTTCGGTATTATGTTCAGCAGTAATCAACTTTCAAAAAAATATATATATTATAAAAATCCGTAATGAGCGATTTTTGATTTTTGTTTACGTTTTTGCCATAACGTATTTGGTATTTGCTCTAAGATTTTTTAAAAAAGTTAACTTTGTTTTACAAGTACGTTTTAAAAACGAAAAGAATTTAAAGGTGACTTCTAAGCAGCGTCCAGCAAACTAATATTAACGCGTTTTACAATTGTGGTAGTAATTTGAGAGCTTTTACTCAGACCATTTTGCACTGTATTTTTCCATCTGTTTTCTCTTTAGTTCTCTTTCTTTATTTTTTGCTTATTTTTTCCTATGCGTGTGAGTTCATACATGTGTAAACAGAAGAAAAGAGCTACTCTTTGCGGGAATCTGATTTAAAGTTCACTTTAGCTAAAGTTACCTATTACAAATTAGCACTATAGAGGCAAGTTGTAATAATTACCCTTAGTTTTTTAAATAAATATGGATTACAAAACTTACTATTCAGTTTTATTCTAAGAAATGGATTAAAAAAATAAAAACTATTTTTTAGTATTTTCAATCGATAAACAGCTGTTCCACAACACCAAACAAAAAATATTTATGCTCCATTTACAGTTAGTGTCATTAATATTCGGTTTTATTAAAGAGATATGTTTAACTGATTCGTCTTAAGCTAAATGTATATCTTTTTCAACCTTTTTTTCTTTTCATTAATAGTTTATTTAGACCATTTCCATGTTTTACGGTTGGTTTTAAATTTTGTGGTTGTAGCTCCTCATTTGGCTTCCGCCACACCATTACACGCCCATCGGATCCAAATACGTTATACTTGCTCTCGTCCGCAAATATAACGTCATCCCACCAAGTTTCAGGCTTCTTAATGTACTCCCTGGCAAAACTCAAACGAGCTTTTCGGTTGCGTAAATTAACCAATGGCTTACGACGTGCTACTCTGCCATGAAAACCTTTTTGGTTCTTCGTATAGTAGATGCAGATATTTTCTTTTTAAACTCATTGAGCACCTCTGTGACTAATTTGGGAGCACTTAAGCGTGGGTTAGATTTTATTTTTCGCACAATTGAACTTTCTTCCCGCTCGGTCAATTTTTTTGGCTGACCTGTCTGCTTTATGAAGTGTATTCTTCCTTCATTTTTGTGCCTTCTGACAATGTCCCCAACTGTATTTGGTTTCATATTCAGAACTTCAGCAATCTCTTTGTACTTTTTACCTTTTTCATAATGGAAAATAACAAGTTTTCACTGTTCTAAAGGTGTGTTTTTTCCTTTGTGCCACATTTGTATAATTTGCAGTGAAGTAGAATTTTGGACAGACAAGAAAGGAGGTGTTATGCACTTTTATTAAAACGTATCTCTATATTGCTGGAAAAGTAGCTGAATAACATGTTTTTTTGCAAATAGCATATAAATAGGGGAAAAACCGAATATTAATGGCGCTTAGTAAACAGGGTTCACAAACTTTGATCGATTTATCACGGTTGAAGGGTTACCATAGAGCCATTTTTCCATATATTTGAATACTCATACTGACATTTATTTAAGTTTTTGCTATTGTTCTGATTACCTATCCATTTCGCTAATGGCAGGGTGTTATTATCGATAAACTTAAAAACTGAATATTAATGACACTAACTGTAGCTCTTTTATAAAAGTTATTTATGAAAATATACATCTCTTTGATAGTGATCAAATATTTTTTTTTGTGTTAAATATTTCTCAAGTGTGACCGTAGCGCAAATATGTTTTACTATATTTTTAGTTGTCTCTATTTGACTAAACATAAAAGGTCAAATAAATGTGCGTAATATGACCACAAAACAAAATTGGGTGAGCATTTATAACGATAAATCTACATTTTTAAATTTATAAACATTTTATTTAAAAACTGTACTATGAGTGTCAAAAGAAACTGTACAACCTTATTCTGTAGATGATATAACTTCGTCAATTCCCATTCGATTTAAAAATAAAATATCGTTTTATTTATACCTAATAATACTGCTTTAATATTTGAAAATTTGCACTGTTTCTTTATAAAATATCGTGTAAAGCATCTCTAAATTCCGATAATTTGGAATTTAACAAAAAATTTGTTTGCTTGATAAATATACATACATAATATAAGTTAACTTAAGTAAAGTGTCCACCCGTAAATGGATCTATTATTTGTCTTTCAAAATAATCCAAGATTTTCAGCATCGGCTAACATTTAGCTAACACGCGACTCACACCATGATTTTAGAAACATGTTTTTCAGATATGTATTACGTGTTTGTTTGGGAGAGGAGTAGAACAAAATACACGTACTCCTTGATTTTTGTTTTTAGTTCTTTTATCACAATTTCGTTTTCGTTTTCGTTTCTCTTAGCACGAATAACAATTGAGTGTGTATACAGAAAAATTTAAGTAACAAAAAAAAAAAAAAAAAAAAAAAAAAAAAATGAAATTTTAAAGTGTGAAAACTTATAGAATTATATAAAAGTGAAGGAAACTCAATTAAAAAAATATAAATAAAAGAGCAAAGTCTTTGTTTTCAATATGCCAAGATCTGAAAACAATAAATAAAGATGTCACAATTGACGATAAAAAAAAAATTCACACCCTTAGAGCGCAATATATAAAGGAATGCCGTGCAATGGCTAGTAGCAAAGAAGTGGAATTGGTGCAGTTGACGTGTATATTCCCAGGCTTTGGTGCTTTAAGCAATAACATTTCCTAAAGTCACACTGTACCACAAGGAAATCGGAGGCGAACATTTCAGAGGTTAGTATATGTCACGATTATTTAACAATTTAGTGTACAAGTATGCAAATATTCTTTATTTACAGACTGATGAAAGTGACAATAACTTCCGGATTGATACAAACTCTTCTGAAGATATATCGCAACCAAAAGAAATAAGTTTTTCTTTGAGTAACAAGGCATTCAATAAGTCCATAGAATATGTGATAAAAAAATAAAATTTTGGTAAAATTAGATTTTTTATTCAACATAGTTGTCTTCGTGATCGATAAGACGAGTATAGCGATTTTCCAATTTTTCCATACCAATTTTATAGTACGATCTCTCTTTTTCGTCAAAATTGGCCTCCCGTTGAAATACATAGCTGTCTGTCTTTTGGATTCTTATGTGAATAGCGATGCCTTGTCTCATCCAGTTTTACATATCGACGAAAAAATGGTAAAAACACTACCAACAGCCATTATATGTAATACTTCTCAATTATCTTGATACCTCAAAATCTTGGAAAAATCGCCCACTTACCTTGGTCAAATACGCTTGCCTAACAAATGTACAGTGTACTCGGGATAACGTCAACCAACTAAAACCGCGGGTGTTGACGTTTATCAGATTGTTGATGTTTATGATAGAAATCAAGGCACATTGAACAACAACTAACTTTTTAACAAAAACAACATACGAGTATATTTTTTGCTTTTTTTGTGATTTGTGGATGTCAAAAAAATTAAAATATAATTATATTTTAAATAAAATACACCTAATCCTATTCTTACACTATGGATAAATTATAAACGATATTGTGCAAAAAATGGCGTAAATATAGGATTAGGTGTAAAATGAAAAACGTTTGACTTTTATCTTAAAATACACTTGAGCCTGTTTGTACATTTTAGTTACGTTCGGAACAATACAGTGCAAAAAATCATGCAAAATTAGGATATATGTAAACTTAATAAAACTATTGACAATGAACAATCACTGCATTGTTTAAAAAAAACAGTCAGCCGAACCGGCAACACCAGAGCGACAAGCAATCCTGTCCGCGTTAATACTATTTAACTGATCAAGTTTTTATACGATCAATCACATACAATGCATTTGTTTTATGTGGATTTTTCTAAGTACTGATTGGTAATATACAGTTGTGGCTATGTATATGGCCAGAAACAATTAAAAAGCATATATATTTCATATAAACATATAAATTAAAATTTATTTCATCAGTTTCATTAAATGTTTACTTTTTGAAAACTAGTAGTGGGAATTTAATAATAATAATAAATCAACTTATAATAAAACAATTTAACAATAAAATTATTTAAAATGTAGTATACATTTTTTAAATTTACAATTTCTTGTTCTGCCAAGGTAGCCTTCCTTCGTTGTTAAAATAATCCTTAAAGCCTTGGCGTATTGTTTGTGCGCCCTTAACACAATTTGCATCTGCATTCAAAGGTTACTGTAATATTTGAGGCTCAAAAGGCATTGTGATTTCGTTGTTGGTGTTCGTCAATATATTATGTTTTTGTAACTAGCTCGGCTTTTTCCACTGATAATTTCATTTTTGTTTGGAAATCCGAAATCGGCTAGATGTAAGCCCTTGCTAGTCTAATATTAAATATTTTCCTTTCCGTTTTTGTTGTCGACTATTATATAGGGTAATATTCTTCCAGAAAGTAATTTACAGCATTATCTACAATTCTTTTGAAGTCGCTTTGTAATAACACTCCAGCATCATGCGTGCGTCCGTTACACCCAACATCGATGTATATGTAGCGGCAATCTGCATCCACAAGGGCTAGCAAGACAATGCTATTGGTCCCCTTATAGTTATAAAATTACCCATCTCTTCGCAAAGATTTAAAAGCTACATACATATATGCTTGCCATCTAACGCGCCAAGGCCATGTGGAAACTGCCATTTAATTGCAAAATTATCAGAAATAGACTTTCACTCGCTTTTTGTCGTTGCGAACTGAAAAATATAATAATAAAATCTTTTATTTTTATTTAAGAAAAAAGAATTTAACCTCAATGAAAAAATTGAAAATGTTAAAACTCTTAACGCCAAAAAGGCTGAGCAGAGGAGCGGCTATGAGTGGTTGGGAAAACAGGTTGCGTTCATTGCTGCCAGATTTGACAATTTATCGTCATTTTGACGATTTTTAAACAAAATTTTGGCAAAATGACGATTGAGGTTTTTTGCCTCTAAAATGACGATTTTCGCTGTATGGACAATTGGTAACTCTAACAGTATAGTAATAGTTCTTTGAAAGCGAGACGACTATCTTACTTCTCTTGATTTTTGCTTGCGGACAATGTTAACAAAGAGTAAAGAAATATGTGCATGCGTTTTTATCAGAAGAAATATTTGCATGTGTGTGCGGGAGTTGTGCTGTTTTTTTTTTTTTTTTTTTTTTTTTTTTTTGTATAATTTATACAATTACTGTAACTTTATACTAAAAATTTCAACTAAGCTAACAAAGGTAACGGTTGTTATATATATAAAAAAAAAATTGGGCAAAAGTGAAAAAAATTTAAGTGAAGAAAGGCAATTAAAAAAAGGAAAGATTAAAAATTTTTATAATGGAAAAATATTTAAATAGAAATAAATGTGGTGAAAATTGTGAAGGTGATGATGCGGGTACATCTTAAACTCTAACTGCCGTAAGTATAAGGTGTCTTTGTATACATTAATTGAATTTCTATGTTAAAGAATTCTTTTTGGCTTACTTAAGAGTGAAAGAAAGCGACGTAGGCTCAGAGATGGGTGGATCCTGAAATTAAACCTTAGGTAAAAATGGAGCAATTTGTGTTTTGTGCAATTCAAAGCTGATTTGTTGGCTCACGCAACAACAAAAAAAACTTATTGCTGCATCATATTGCATCCTTGACAGTCAGTTAAAAATAAATGAAGTATAACCCCGAAAAATAAGCGTAAGTTCGAAAGAATCTGAATTAAGGATGACTTTTTTAATTGTAGAACATAATCTACCATTTTAAATTGGAGATCATATGTCCAAACTTTTTAAAAATTCTTTTTGGATTCCGAATGTGCCAAAAATTTTCATTGATGTGAACTAAAGCTAAAGGTATAATAAAAAATGCAATTGGCAGAAATCAGTTTAAATATGTGTTGATTTGTTAAGAAATAATATCTTCTCTGTACGCGTTGATGAATCAACAGATAATTCGAATAAGAAATCGTTGTTTTTGGTAGTAAAGGTATGTGTTGATTTTAAAATACATGATCTCTCCTTTGGACTATTGGAAGTTGACCAATGCGAAGCTAATAGTCTATATAAATCTACAGTTTATCGTTTTAAAACATGTAATATAAATTATAAAACAAATATGTTGGACTTTGCAGCTGATGGAGCGGCTGTAATGACAGGAAAAAATCATTCAGTACCTAAGTTGTTACAAAACGATATTCCTAATTTGTTTATTGTCAAATGTATTTGCCATCCTTGGCATTATGTTCTTCGTATCCATGCCATCAGCGGTTGAAGCATTAACAAGAAATACTTTTAATTACTTGTCGAATAGCCCAAAAAGGTGCAATCAATTTAATGATATTCAAAAATTGTTGCAGTTAAAACCCAAGAAAATGTTATATCCAAGCCAAACCAGATGGCTATCTTTAGAAACAGTTGTCATCCGTATTTTAGAATTATATGAATGTTTAAAAATTTATGTAACATTTGCCACTAATGTTGATAAAATTGACACCTCTAAGGAAATTTTCGAAAACTTAAATGAAGAAAATGAAATTTATTTTACATTTTTAAAATACATTGTTGGTGTTATTAACATTAATTAAATTTTCCAAAGCGAAAATACTGATATTCACATTATGCATATGCAAATGGAAAGACTATTTTAAACAGTTCTTAGCAATTTCATTAGGAGCAATTTGCTAAAGGGTAGCAAAATACAGTTGATTGATTGCAAATACCGCATTAATTATTTTAATAGAAACCAGGTTTACTTGGGAATGCATGTATAAAATATTATTTTAAAAACGAAACTAAATAATTGTAAAATTAACGCAATAAAAGATAATTGCGTCAATTTTTGCATTGAATTATGTAACCAAATTTAAGAGGATTTGGTTTTGAAAATAATTTAAAAAGTTTAAACATTATTGATCCCAGAAATATTTTAGATAAAAAATGACTATTTTAGAAATTATTCAAGAATTTCCACATTTTATTAATGAAAATGAGAAACGAGATCTAGATACTGAATTCCGAGAACTGCAATTTTTAGATTTTAGTTCAATTTTAGCAATTTTGGAAAAAAATTTATTTATTAAAATGCGGTAATTCTTCTCAATCATTCCCAATTTTGTCAGAATTTGTTCAAAAAGTAATGGTATTAACCTCATTCTTCTGCAAAAGTGGAGAGAATATTTAGTCAAATTAATTTAGGCAAAACAAAAATAAGAAACTCTTTGGATGAAATGAAACATTTAATGGTGTTATGTATACGAAGGATTATTTAAAACTAAATAACTCAAATTGTTTTGATGTAATAATTAAACCTGATCTATTGCAGTTGTTCATTCTAATATATATGTCTAAAAATTGCAGAATATTGAATGTTTTAAAATTTTTGTATTTTTAATATATGTACTTACATTATAAGTATATTTATAAGTTTTTTTTTTATAATAAAGTGGTCTCAATTTTATGTACCTGTGAACAACAGCTTTAATACTTAATATTGCATAAATTTGATTAGATTTTAATGCTAAAGCGATTAACACAATAAAATTGAGAAAAATTAAAAAAAAATATTTTTAATTTTTTTAAAGCTAATACAAAAATTATATGTATTTTTTCATTTAGTAGTATTACTATCCATAAAATGCGAAAAGTGGAGTTAATTGATTCGGCAAATGAGGTATGCATTTGTAAGTAGCTTTAAGCTTCAATTAAAAATATGTATTTTTTATATGTACCATATACTCGTAAGTACTGAAAAAAAAGTTGAAAACACTAAAAATTTTCTTGTTTTTTATTTTTATTTTTGGAACGATTTCTTTGAAGATTTTCCGAAACTGATTTGACCACATTTTTAAAATTTATCGGAAAATGACGATTTTCTGCAAATTTCATCTGGCAGCCCTGGTTGTGTTCCAAATTGATAAAATAAAAAACTTTCAATTAAAAGAAGACACTGTTCCCACACAGCAAGTACTGAGGAAGGCTATATTAAAAGACAAATGAGCCTCAATCAAGTGGATCAGTTTTTACCCCACCATCAGCAGCAACATTTATTCCAGTTCAATTCCAGCCAGTTCGAGCTTTGTTAATGTCGTCTATGACACAAGACTTCAGTAGCCAATCATCGTCAAAATTCACATCTGACATTTTAGTATGCTTAAAGCAATATTTTTATTAATAGTAATTTGGTATTTTTATATCTTTTTTATAAAACAAAAAAATGAATTGAAATGTATAACGTACAAGTATTTTAACATTATTAAATGAATTAAATAAATTACAAGAAAATTTTATATTATATAAAACTAATTATGTATGTTTTATTTGAAAATATTATAGCAATATTAATATAATAAATTTATACTAACCTTTAAAAATTAAACTTTGAAATGCTTCCAAATTGCCTCACATACTTCCGGTATTGCTTCGCAAAGAAACGATGATAATCTGGTTTGGTAATTTGTGTTTATTATTGCTTTCCTTAGTAAGGTGTCTCGTTTTCTTATATCGTTTTCAATTTTAATTTAGTTGTTAATTTTAGATTGTTTAAAAAACATGATTTGTCATCAATGAGCTCCTTAATAAGAAATGAAAATGTGCCTCGCTCTTCACGATCTATCCACCATTTCTTCATCTAAATGCAGTCTAATAAACATAACACGATTTCATCATCTTCACTATCATCCATATCTATATTTTCAACTACTTCCTCAGTCAAGATCAATAATTTTTCAACCATATCGTTACTCATTGTTCTTTCAATTTTCACTTAGTTGTTTTTCACAAGAATGAAAACACTTATACTTTTTTAACAAATGCACCAATAACTATTTGTATATATAATAATATTAACATATATGATTTATTACTTTAATATTTTTGTAACCAGATATCGTACACGAATATGTGCCAACAATTTGACATTTATATGAGAATGAAAATAATAAAAGAAAAAGAATAAAGTACAACAAACCAAGCTTGTAGAAACATAAATAAATGCTCGAAGAGTTTTGAAGTTTTTTTTTAAGAAATGAGAAAACAGATATGCTTTACAAGTTATTAACTTGTAAGCGCATAAAGGTACGGAAAACCAATACACTGAAATAAAAACTTGATTCTAGACAATAAGGTTGTACAATTTCTTTTGACGCTCTCAGTATAAAAATACTTGAAATAAATAATTTTAAAGACTTACATTTTTAAATGGTATTTCTGGTGTCCATTCAGTCGTAAGTTCATCTTCAGTAATTAATGATTTCGGATCAATGCTGAGAATATTTCCACCGTTCATCTTAATTGTAGTAGTCGTAGCAGTAGGCTCCGTTGGAGAGGACACAGTTGAGCGTCCAGCAGGGCCCATAGCCAATCCCTCTATGACGTTAGCTAGTGAGCTTAATGAAATAGTTTTCTTTTGTAGCGCTGCAAGTGGCAAATATGTTGATGGATTTGTTGTTGTGGTCGCTGTTACTTGTGCAGATGATGGTATTGAATGTTGTGGTTGCACTTCAATATGAACACCCATAGTTGAAACAGATTTGGGTACAAAAGTTTCACCGGTAATTGGTGTAGTGGATGTAGTCGAAGTTTGAGTGCTAATATTGCTGCCATTATTGTTGGCAAGATGTTGTATTCCGCATTTGCCAAAGCGTCGTTTCGGTCTAAGCAAGTTGTTAAAAAAAAGAAAAAAAAACAACAGAAGTACATTTATATATATACACATATGTAAGTATATTTTATGTTCTATTCAGTGCAAAGAATCATGTAAAAATACATACATATATATTAAAATTCACATTATAAATATGAATAAGAAAAAATACTGTTACGAAAATAAACAGTGCCTAAAGAAAAGATACGACAAATTAGTACAGCAGTAGTATTAATGAGAAGAAAAACACACAAAAAAAAACAGAAATACAAAATTAAATTTTAGTTTTTATTAATAAAAAGACAAATAATATTAAAAACGTGTTTAAAATAATGTTGATGACTCGTAAATTACATCAAAAGACACCAATGCTTCTATTTGGAGATGCATTCCTTAAAATGTATAAGTGTGCCAATGTGTGCCAAAATGTAATATAACAGCTTGAGCGTATTTAGAGAATTTGTCAATTGCAGTTAAAACTAGTTTATTGTCAGTTTTATATAAGTCTATACGCAATGTGTGACCAGGGTGTTTTGGGATAGGCGTTTTCTTAATTTCTGGTTGATTCGGTCTACGGTCATATTTACTTTCCCTACAAGTTGAGCATTGTTTAAAGATTTTCTTGATTTTCCTTGCCATAGCTGGAATGTAGAATCTTTCTAAGATTTGAAGTTTGTTTTCCCTGCAATTTCTGTGAACCTAGTCTTGTACCTGTTGAAATGCAATGGATATACTTGTATTTTTCCCATGGTATTTTCATCCATCTTAATACAATTTATAACAGATGGGTTGATATATCTTTGTAGAATCTCTATTAATTTTTCTTCAGAGTAAAATGATACGGTAATTATATGTCGATGATACGTGGGAAATACTATTTTAAATTGGTATTCGGAAGTTATACCTATGTTGAGGAATAATTGATTTTTAAACGCATTAATGGGGGTTTCACACTATGTATTAGTTCATGTGACGAATTTTCGTCGGAATCTGTCGCTATTGACAATGTGTGCGTGGGTGATTCTTGTGGAGGTATTCTGGATAAGGCGTCCGCCACTATATTCATTTTTCCTGGTTTATAGTGTAGCTCATAATTATATTCCTCAAGAATTGATTTTTACTTTTTCATCTTGCTATTTGTGTTCTTGTTGCTAAGTGCGTACGTTAGCGGTTGGTGGTCTGTAAAAATTTTGACTTTAGCTGAGCCATATAAATAATTCCTCAACGAGTTCAAAGCCCATATAATGGCCAGCATTTCTTTTTCGTTGGCAGCGTAATGTCCTTCTGCCTTGTTAAGTGTTCTTGATATGAAAGATATTGGTCTATCGTTCTGTGACAGGACTGCTCCAACTGCAAAGCTGGGTGCGTCTGTTACCAATTCAAAATCCTTTTGATAATCTGGATAAGCGGGGACAATATTTTCGGAAATAAGTGAATTCTTAATTTTCCTGAAGGATTCTACGGCCTCCTTGCTTAACACGATTTTCGTATTTGCGGATTTGTTTTTGGAGATTCTTCCTCCCTCCCCTCGTAAAAGGGATGTCAGGAGTTTCGCGATTTTTGTGTAATCTTTAATAAATCTTCGATAATAACCTGACATGCCAAGAAAACTACGGAGTGCTCTTAAGGCCTTTGGTTCTGGGGAATTTGCAATTGCCTCTACTTTTGCAGGGCTAGTCTTAGTACCGTTATCAGATATTACGTAACCAAAAATTCTACACTTTCTTCAAAAAATTTACACTTTTCTAATTGGACTTTCATATTGTCATCCATTAGGGTTTTAAATATTTGCTGAATATGAGAAAAATGTTCCTCTTCTGTTTTGCTAAATATAATTGCTCGTATATCGTCTTTATATACGTAACAGCATTTTCAAATATGTTTTCTTAATATATCGTAGAATCACGTTGGAAAATAGAAGGCACGTTTTTCAGGCCAAATGGTAGCCGTGTAAATTCGTATTTACCATTATTAATGAAAAAGGCTGTTTTTTCTATGTCAGATTCTTTGAGTGGAATCTGGTGGAAACCAATTTTCAAGTCCAGCACAGAAAAACACTTACTGTTCCCAAGTTGAGATATTACTGCAGATATCTCTGGAATGGGATATTTGTCCGCAACCGTTATTGCATTTCTGTGGTCTATTACCATTCGGTATTGTTTTTCTCCCGATGCATTTGCCTTTTTGGGCACGATCCACACCGGTGAATTGTATGGGGACCTAGATGGTCGTATGATTCCATCGTTTATGAGTGTTGTTACTTGTTTCTTTACTTCAGATCTCAAGGATGCGGGGTAAGGATAAGATTTAGTATATACTGGAGTGCTTGATGTGGTTCTAATTTCGCCCACAACTCTTGTGGTATATGTTAATCTTTCATTAGGTTCCATGAACAACGTAGGGAATTTTTTTGTAATAGCGTTCATATTCGCTTTTTGTTGAAGGAATGCCTTATTTATATTTAAATTATTTACCGTTGCGGAAGAAAGTTGCTTAATACCTATTTTTTCCATTTCCCAATATCATATAGTTGTCGCCTGTGTGAATTACGACTTTTAATTCCCTAAGGGTATCATTCCCAAAGATAACGCCAAAGGTCTTAAGGGAAGGCATTAAAAAGAATTTATTTTTTGTTCTGAGTTAAAAAGTTTTAACATAGCATGTTCAGTTATTTTAATATCTTCTACAACTGATTTTGCGTAGAAAAATACTTTATTTTTAATTCTTTTTCTTTGCCAGACGTGGCTGGTGATAATTTTTGCGCGATCCTGAGTCTATCAAAAATCTAAGACTATTCCCGCTCTCCGTTTTAACCTCAAAGTACGGCAACGAAGAGCTAATTAGGCTAAAAACTAAATGTCTGTTGGCTCAATATATTCTTTGTCGGGTGTTCCCGATTGTACTTGGCCAGTATCAATGTGGAAGGTTCTTTGTACCTTTTTTTGTTGAGGGTACGAGATTGAACCAGGTCTTTTCCCTTGCAAGTCATTTCATTGAGGTCTGTTAATGTAATTAATATGCCGAAAATGCATACTTTGATCTACATCCATAGGTTCTGGACGAGGTTGGGACTTAGGTGACCTCTGTGGAGTATTTTGCTGAAAAAATTGCCGAGTTGGTTGATTATTATGCGGTATGTGGGCTAAATGAGGGTAGAATTTCTGTTTTCTTTCAAAGTTTTGTCGTGGCGGAAGCTGTGGTGGTACAATTCCTATTGTGTTATAAACATGGTTTTCACGAAAATTCTGATTTTGAAGTTTAAGACAGAGGTGGAGCGCCTGTGATAATTCCACCGGTTCCATCATTCCTAGAAGCCGTGGCAAGTCGCCATTTAGACCCATATGAAGATATCTAGGGCCTTATCTCTGTAAGATTTTGTCATTATATTAAGTTCATGGTTACCCATATGTTCGCATCCTATCTTATTTAGTATAAGCGAGAGGTTGGTATACCTTTTGACAGAAATCTTGAATGCTTTTGTTGCACTGCACCAAAGCTGTCAATTGATATTCTACCGTTGACAAGTCTCGCTTGTCGCCATAGAGAACGGTTAGGCAGTGTGAAATAGCCTGCCAATTTAATGGTGTATTATAAGCCTCCAGTGCTATATCCGTATTGCCTATGATTTTGTTTCTAATTACACTGAGAATGCCATAGTATTTTGGCGTTCCCTTAAGTGGTTCATATATTTCCAAAATTCTATCTACGCTTTCCTTCCATGAATTATATTCCCCCGGCTGACCTGAGAATTCTTTCAAACATTTCATTACATCTGGAATCTTATCCATGTCATTTAGATTATTCCTAAGCTGTTCGTCAATCTGTTGGTCCCTATCGTTCTGTCTATTTGTAGTAGGACTTAACGCCACTTGGACAATTTCCGGTCCTTACCGTCTGAAAATATCTGTAACTAAATTTGAAATAAGTGCTGTTAGGTCTTCCATGTTCATTTGAACGTTTTTTGGCGGATTTGCAGGAATAACGAAAGGCCGAATCAGATTATTTGGGTTTGACATTGTGCTTCTTTTTTAAAAATAATTTATACTATGAATTATAATTATGTTATTTGAGCAAAAAGAATTTTACCGATTGAATCGAACAAAAATTATAAAAATGATATAAAAGTAATAACAATGTTATAAAATAATAATTATAAAATTATATAATATATAAAAACTATCTTACTATTGTAAATGAATGTAGTTGACTGAAGTTGACTGTAGTTAACCGTAGTTGACAGCTGGTATTATTTTTTTTTTTTTTTGTTACTGCTTTTTAGATATAATGCTCTTTTATATTTTGGTTGTTCACATGGGTTTTCCTTTTTTTTTAATAATATTATATTTTTTTTACTTCCTTTATATTTCAAAACTTTTACGTAAGTTTTCTATGTCCTGCTGATCATATAAATTTCTTTCTTTCGCACTCAATACGCCTCTTTAATTTTTATTGTATGTATCTTTTATTTTGCTTTTTTAATAATACTTATTGATTTCTTCACAAATAACGGTTCACATTTAGTTGCAGTTTCTTTTTCTTTTAATAGTGCTGACACTCTTAATTTAAATTAGTTTCCTTTTTTTTCTTTTCACCCTTAGTTTATTTCTCACTTGATTTGGTTTACAAACAGTTTTAAAACTTAAGTTAATGCACTTTTCACTTTCTTCATTTTTTTAATTTTTCAAAAAAAAAAAAAAAAAAAAACGTTTATTCTTATCCTTTTTTTACAGGAAAAGGCCGGCACATCATGCCAACGGTTTGCCTTTTATAACTCTTTTTTTCTTTAGGCTACTACGGAGCCTTTTTCTTGGAGGATATATCTTTTCATATATCCTTACTTGGTTTCTTCAGGATTTCTTTTTTATCCTCTTGCTCGGGCGCCAGTTAGAGTATTCTTAATTTGAAGACATTAAAAAAGAATTTTTAGTTCTTCTTTTTAAAGGGTGCGCCATCTAATGTTTTTTTTTCAACTAGTGCTTATTTCGTGAATGATAACCCTAACTCATGTCTGATTTGACAGATAATTAGTTTTATCCTTCCGCTGAACGAATATGGTTGTGTATACGCTTCGCTAAGTGGGCCTGCGATCGACTTACAGAAGATGCCGATTTTGCCAAAAAAAATCATCTTTTCAGATGAAGCTCATTTTGATCTTGGCGGGTATGTAACCAAGCTAAATTGTCGCATTTGGGGCACAGAAAACCCGCACGCATACATTGAAAAGCCGATACACACAAGACGACTCACCGCTTGGTGCGGATTTTGGTCTAGAGGCGTAATTGGGCCATTTTTCTTCGAAACTGAGCAAGGAGTAGCCATTACAGTCAATGGCGATTGTTATCGGGCCATGTTGAACGAATTTTTGTTCACAAAAATTGAAGAGGAGGATATTAGATCGCATAATCAGCCGCAGAGCTGATGTCATTTGGCCACCTCGGAGCTGCGATTTGACACTGTTGGACTATTATTTGTGGGGTGCCGTCAAAGATGAGTGTTACGTCAACAAGCCAGAGACAACTGACGGTTTAAAGGACAATATTCGTGAAGCCATTGGTGAAATACAGCTGCACATAGTCGATAATGTGCTTAAAAATTGGACCGATGTGTAGGCTACTGCATGGCCAGCCGATGCAGCCATTTGAATGAAATTATTTTCCATTATTAACCGGACGGATTGTACTTTCAAAAAAAAAAAAAAAAAAAAAAAATTTGAGAAAATATTCAGTGGTTTTTTTCTGCATTTTTAAAACAAAACAAAAATTATTTGGCGGACCCTTTATTTCTTTATTTATTTATATTTCAGTTTTGTTTTTATTTATGTTTTCTTATTAGAAACAGATACATAACTTTTGTGAAAATTTGTGAATTTGTAAAAAAATAAATAATTCCGAACTTTTTTTCTAATTTGCAGCCGTCAAAGATTGGCGCACGTATACATGTTAAGGAATGCATCTCCAAATAGAAGCGTTGGTGTCTTTTGATGTAATTTACGAGTCGTCAACATTATTTTAAACACTTTTTTAATATTATTTGTCTTTTTATTAATAAAAACTAAAATTTAATTTTTTATTTCTGTTTTTTTTTTGTGTGTGTTTTTCTTCTCGGAAATACTACTGCTGTACTAATTCTTTAAGCAGAGATCTGCAATATCATAATAAGAAAAGACAGGAACCAAAAACTTACAATCCAGGAGACGTAGTGTACGTAAAAGTAGACCAACGACTAGGCACAGATTTAACCCCCAGGATTAAAAGGGAAACAGTTATGGATAATTACACAACAACAATCTTGACAGAATCATATCGCGTTGTTCACAAGAGTAATATAAAAAGTTAGAAATATTTTCTCAATTTCTTAGGGTATTCAGCGAAAATGTATTGGACAATTATTGTACTAATCATTATGACCCAAGGACAAGCTACGAACGTCCAAGTATTCGACTACAGTACAGCAAAAATAGTTACTATCAATAACAGACTAGCAAAGATTCAGGACGGAACATTCAGACTAATCCATTTAACTAAAATCGACAAATACGACAACTTTTTGACAGACGCCTACAACTACTACATTTTACTAATCTTTATGACCCAAGGACAAGCTACGAACGTCCAAGTATTCGACTACAGTACAGCAAAAATAGTTACTATCAATAACGGACTAGCAAAGATTCAGGTCGGAACATTCAGACTAATCCATTTAATTAAAAGCGACAAATACGACAACTTTTTGACAGACGCCTACAACTACGTAAAAACACATATTCCAAAGAATAATATTCTCTTCCCTATTCTGAAACAAGTGACTGAACAGACTATGGACATACTGCAGGCACTAAAACTCTCCAAACACATCCGACTAAAAAAATTAATAAATGCTTTAGGAACGCTGTGAAAGTATATTGCAGGATCACCGGATCATGAAGATTTGGAAATAATTAATAGAAACTTTCTTAGACTAAATGATAATAATGATGATCAGGTGGTCATTAATAAACTTTTTAATGAAAGAATAAAAAACTTAACTTTAATAACTAAGAAAATCTCAAATAGTATAAATAAAGAGCATGATGATATGAAAGATATAATAATTATATAGATATATACAAAATAAGGTTAGATTGATAAAAGAACAACTTATTAACATTAGA